>CM050173.1:73897386-74487386 GCA_027410445.1 Discoglossus pictus
CCCTACCTACTACACAAATGTAAATAGTGGGGAAGAGGGAACCAAATGGCACAATAAATCACAGAAGACAAATTATCTTTGACTACCAGAAACACTATTTAATTAACTTTGTCCCTAATTAGCATACAGAAGAAAGAACACTTAAATATTAGTGGAGCTGTACCACAAATAAAAAAATATATTTACTCTTCCTAATTCTTAAAGAAAGAGGGAATGCAGCTCACATCAGTCTAATATCTCTATGAAGAATTCAAATCAAGCTGAGTTTCACTCTTAATATATCAACTGTTTCTGTTCATCAGTGTGTGTCTAATCAAAGAGTGTTTTCATGAATATATCAAGTTTATTATGGCATTTAGAAATAAAATATAGACTTGAGCTGACATTTTCAAGAAAGACTGAAGAGCACTGTGTATGACAGGAAGAGATATTTTATTGTAACCAATGCTTTGAACACACAATGTCTTAAAAAAATTGACTTTGTTGGCATTTGAAAGTCCTTGCCTAGTTAATGTGTGAAGAAAATACATTTATCAATAAATTCAGTCAGTTATCACTACAATTACATGAGATACTTACTAATTAACTTGCTTGAATTGTTAGGGCTAGATTTTGAATCCACCAAGTAAACTACTCATTAGTCTAGTATAGGGTAATCCTTTCTAAAAAAACACACAACTTGGCATAACTTAAAACATTGGTTGGATGGCTGCTTTTTAATCTTAAATGTTCACAAATAAGAAGCCATTTTACATGCAATTTCTATAAAATGTCTGTGTTAGTCAACCAATCAGTTAATGCACCAGCTGAGACTCAAGCGATTATTTAGTACTAGGGAATTGCCTGTCAAAATGACGGCAATAAAATTGTAAGTCTGGCAATGCTGTTTGCCACACAATGCAAGGCTCTCCCCCTCTAACTTGCTTGCCTTAAGATGAGCATCTTTGGCGGTCATCACGGGCCTCTCCCCCATCTACTTTATGGGCGTCGTGATGATCGCCTTTGGCGCTCATTGCAGGCCTCGGCCAACCTGCCACTTTCATGCTTCACAATGAGCACCTTCAGCGCTCATCGCGAGCCTTTCCCCCCTCTACTTTACGGGTCTCGCGAGGAGCACCTTTGGTGCTCATCGAGGGCCCCACAATGAGCGGCTTTGTTGCTTATTGCAGGCATTGTCCAACCCGCAACTTTCAGGACTTGCAATGAGCGCCTTCAGAGCTCATCACGACCCTCTCCCCACTCTCTCACCCTTGTGTCTCTTTCCCCTGTTTTTTTTCCCCCTCTCTACCTCCCACTGTCTCTTTGTCCCCTCTCCCTGCCCTGTTTTACCTTTTTTTTTCTTATCACCCTCCTCTGTGTCTCTTTCCCCCCTCTCACACCTGTGTCTCTCCCCCCCCACTCCCTCCCCTGTATCTCTTTCCACCCTCTCTCGCCTCTCGCTACCGTGTCTTTCTCCTCCTTTTCCCTGTTCTGCGCTTTACAGATCTGAAACCATTTGCGGGCTTGGGAATCAATTTCCCCAAGAACAAAATGTTCTTCTGATTTGCGGCCTTGAAAAAAAAATGCATCTTTACGGTTGACATTTTTTTTCTCGCTTAGCCATTTTCAGACCTCCGAAAAATTACAATTGAAGATCAAATTAGATTTCAACCTCACTTACAGGCTCCCTGCCTCTCCCCCTGTGCTGTGTGTGAGGTTGTCAGTTGATTTTGGGTCATTTCACATCAAATCAACGCAAAAAAAAAGGGTTTCATCGCCCTCCTTCTCGGATTTTGATGAAACTTGGTGTACCTTATGGTTAAAAGAAACCTGATTATTTTTTTCCCCTCTATCTCAAACCGTTTTAATTGTATAGCACTTCAAAGTTTCATTAAATCTGTTGTCTGTTCCTCATGAGACTCGGCACAAGATACCCTTGCGTATATATATTTATTTATTTTTTCTCCATAACCAATGATCAGATCTCTTTGAAATTTTACACAGAACTCAATAAAATGACAAAAAAAATACACCAGCACTCAAAGGATTTTAAAAATGTATAAAAAAATGTATAAATGTACTTGTAGCATTGTTTCTTTTTGTGTAAAACTAGGTTTAGAAAACATGAATTTTCAGCGTGTGGGCACGATGGTATAAATGTTTTACTGTTGAAAAGTATTGCTCTTGTTATTTCTTGACAGAGAATGAAATGTATGTTTTTTTTATTCCTTGTAACAAAAATGTTATGTTTTTTGGACATCGTTTGTGAAAAAATGGCTACTGGGTAGCCATTTTGTACAACTTTCCTACAATCTATAGCTGTAATAGAAAAAATGAATGAAACAAAGTTGTTCAACGGTATTGGTGGAACTACAAAACGTCTATCTAGAAAAGAGAGTCTTTAGAGACTTCACAAGCAGATTACTACTCCAAAAACATTTTTTTATTTCTGTGACAAAAAAAACGTAAAAGGTCAAATTCCATTATATTGCAAGGGAAGACATAGACATAATCCGCTCTTTCCTCGAAACCCATTTTAGAGACGTGCAGACGCTCCCTGGAACTCGCAATTTCAACAGCTTTAAACTACTCAATTCTACAGGCACAATTTAAGCAAGAAGAATAAGCATTGATAAAGAACCCTCCCTCACTTTCAACCTGAGGAGCCTCCCCAAACTTCCTGTGAATGCTGATGATCTGTACCCTGGATGTTTTGTTGCTTGCAAGTATGATCATTTGTGATACTTTGGAATGATATTGGACATTAATCAAGATGAGGGAGATGCTTTTGTAAAACTTTTTTCCCCCAAATTCTTGTGCAATACCATTTCCTCATATGCTTGGTATTGTATCTTCTTTCCCAATGAGTGAATGGCATTGATGGAAGAAGAGATGGAAAACTTACAGGTGATACTGAGGCTACAGCAAAGAAACTGAGGAACATTAAACTTGTAAGGTAATCAACTGTGATAATAGCATAGTCTGTAGTAATTTTTTACTTTATTTTAGTTGTTGTCCTTATAGTTATTAATGTATCTGCTGTGGTGTCCTGAAATAAGGGCGCATGCCAAAAGAGCAGCGTCAAAACTTCCGCCCTATTAAAGCGTGCAGGACTAAAGAAAGCATGCAACAAAAGCGTGCACGCACACGTCAAATGAGAGCGCGCGCACTCCGACAAAAGTGTAAGCGCAAAAGTGTTAGACTCTCCCCTCCACCAGCCATAGCACAAATGTAAAAGCAGTAGACTCTCCCCTCAACCAGCCATTCGTTCAACCTTTCAAGTAAATTTTGATCAAGTCTCCTTTGACCAGTGACAACTCTCTCATATCCCTGACACAGAGATCATAGCGGGCAATGGCAATTCCGAGCATCTTGGGGCTGAGCACTGTGGGAACACACACAGTATGTCTTAATATGGGCTAAAAAGCATGCACAGAATACAACGTTGCTATACTGTGACTGACTGCAAGGGACACAAAGCAAATTAGAGGATCTAGAAAGAGAGAGAGAGAGATCAATGAGTGGTCAAATTGATGCAGAAGGATAACGTTGACATATAGTTCTTCTAATGCCTCCCCCTATTACTCTCGTATAACTCCCCTTTTCAATCCCATTCCTCATGTCCCCAGGTCCCTCTATTCTAGGACAGACAGTACTTAATATATAACATGTCCGGAGAACAAGGGTCTCAGAGCTATTCCCAGTCCTTGCTCTTCAATCGATAGTTTAGACTATATATGGTACCAGTTGGCTGCTCTGATGGAATGACACATAGGAGTGGACACATACAGAGGGAAGACACATAGCTCCATCCATCCTTCCTGCCATCCGTCCTGCAATCCATCCATCCAAGGCAAGTAGGTGTAGAGAAAGAGAGGAGCCAGGCTTGGGGCAAGTAGGTGTAGAGAGAGATGAGTCATGGATGGATGGCAAGATGGATGGATGGCAGGATGGATGGATGGCAGTACAGATTGATATTATATACAGGTAGTTCTTGTACGCAGATATGTATTCTATATACAGGTATATCACTCACCCCCATAAGCTCTGTTCAATCTCGATCCCAGGCTCTTCTCGCTCAGGGACCCCTGGGGCCCCAGGTACAGCTCCACTCTGGTCTCCTCAGTCCCTGTGCTGCCCCTTGGCTCAGGCCGGTACAGAATAATGGGCAGGCCGGGGGCAGGGGGCTCCAAGTCAGATACTGAGCTCACTGATCAGCACCTCAGCCCCATGGCTCACCCAGGTTGGTAATAATGTGAGAAGGGGGGCACGGCCGAGTCATCCAAGGACACTCCAGGAAAGGCAGCCCGGGAGCAGGAAGCAGAACTCTGCTTGCCCTCCATGGGGAAGGTCGGCAGCTAGCAGTTGGGGGATAGGGGCATGAGGGATAAAACTGGGGGAGTGGGATAGAAAAGGGATATTTGGGGGTGGCAATGGGGACTAAAACTGGGGTTAAAAGATGGCAAAGGGTCATGAGGCTAAATATTGTGGCACATCATGGGGCTAAAGATAGGCAAAGGGCATAGGCGACAAGCAAGGGGGCTTGGCTGGGAGCTAGAACGTTAGGGATGGGAGGATTATCAAATGGGGGATAGGGGCATGTCCAGGGTGCTAGAAATCAGGGGTCAGGGGCATATCAAGCAAGAGCCTGCCAGGGGTCAGCGAGGCTCATTTGACATGGCCAAGATCTAGAGGTCAGATCAGAGAATCCTAGCTCTATTGTCGGTGCGCATTTCACTGAAGCACTCAATTGACGGCGGCGGGCATTTCTCTTGCGATCTATAGATTGGGTGCCATCTGCTGTCAAAAAACTGCCTCATTGTGAATTATACCTCAATATATTTAACATAAATGTTAAAAAGTCTCCATGCATCCGTTATTTCAAGATGGCACGCAAACATCATTCTTTTTGTTTTCTTTTGTAAGATAGACATGTCCTTGTATGCAATAATATTCTGTAAAACAAATTGGGGATCATGTAATGTGGCATAATTGAATATAATGCATCATTTTAAATTATTTTAATCTTTTTCTTGCTAGGTCTATTTATCTTACTTGTCAGCATTTAAAGTTTCTGACCATTTTTTTATTTTTTATTGATTTTACGATAGCCAATTTTCATAATTTTAAATACCCCAAAACTAAAAACAAATCTGCACTTTTGAAAAAACTATAGTAAGCAATATTATGTTACATTTTAAGATGAACAACCTTGTTTCATTCATGTTTTCTATTACAGCTACGGAGTGTAGGAAAGTTGTACAAAATGGCTACCCAGTAGCAATTTATTTCCTACGATGTCCAAAAAACATAGAAATTTTCATTACAAGGAATAAAAAAAACCTAAATGCCATTCTTCGTGAAGAAAGAGCATGTATTTGCAATAATTTTCAACATCAAAACATTTTGGTTCCATCGTGCCCACACGCTGAAAATTCAGATTTTCTAAACCTAGTTTTTCCACCCAAAAAACTATTCTACAAGTACATTTATACATTTTTTTAGGCATTTATAAAACTCTCATCATTTTATTGAGCTCTGTGTAAAATTTCAAAGAGATCTAATCATTGGATATGGAGAAAAATAAAATGTATGCAAGGGTTTCTTGTGACGAGGATCTCAAGAGGAACTGACAATGCAGATTTAATGAAACTTTGAAGTGCTATAAAATTAAAACTGTTTGAGATAGAGGAAAAAAAATAAGGGAGTTTCCTTCAACCATAGGTAAGGGTGTATACCAAGTTTCATCAAAATCCAAGATTGAGGGGGACATGACCTCGTTGAATTGACGTGGAATGACCCTTTTGTAATCAATTGATGTCTTTTGGGGGCCTCCAAATGGCTTCCTAGTTACGGGCTTGAAAAAGATGACGTCAGTTAAAGACGTATTTTTTTCAAAATCTTGCCTTTTTCAAAGTTGTGCGGGCCTCGCGATGAGCGCTCATCTTCGGCCTCGCAATGAGCCCCCTCAGTGCTCATTGCGAGCCTTTTTCTAAGTTGTGCTAGCCTCGCGATGAGCACCAAATAAATCTAATTTTAGATGGTTTACACAATGCTTACACTACAGTTCAAGCTAGATCCCATTTAAAGATAACACTTTCTATAATCACATATAATACTTGTGGTAATTGCGAGGCAAACCGTTGAGGCATAGAAGCCTTCCAAGCTCGGAGGAGTTAGGCAATGTACGCCAAAGCGAGGCGAGCAGTTGAGGCATTGAAGCACGCAGGACTGCGGGACGCGGGACTTACTTAGGCTGAAAGCACTTGAGGAAAAAAAATGTAAACTGGATGAAAAAAAGGCTCTGCAATGCCAGGTGTGCAGACCTTTGAAAACACATGACGACACACACAGTAACACTTACATGAACAATGCCAGGCACACAGGACACGCCAAAGACAGTAACACTTGCACAAACAAAATCCGACCTTGGAAAAATACAAATGTAACGGCTGTACCACAGAATTTGAAAAACATGAAAGCAACAAAAAAAATAATAATAATTAAACCACACTCACACACAGCACAGGGGGAGAGCAAGGACGCCTGGGAATGAGGTTTCAAGCAAATTTAAGCCCACTTTGCAGTGTTTTGTCACTCGATAATTGGCTAAGCGAGAACAAAAATGGCGGACGAAAAACGTAAAAAAAAATTGAAACGGAATGAATACGAGGCTAAGCACATTCAGACCTCGGAAAAATACCGAACTTAGAAAAATATGCGGGACTAAGATAATACACGATGGCAAAGACACTAACACTTGCATAAACAATGCCAGGCACGCGGGACTTTGAATATAAAATTCAGCTGACACACAGAGGAGAATCACACAGGGGGGAGATGCTGGAAAGAGACACAGGGCATTCCCAAGCACTAAACTTTCTAGTTAATGAACTCTGCAATAAGCGGCCCATACAGTAGGCAGAAGGAAATGTTCGCAATGAGCGCCTTTGGTGCTCATTGCAAGGCCTATGATGAGCACCATAGTGCTCATCACGGGGCTAGCGATGAGTGCCAAAGGTAATTATTGCAAAGCCGGAAAGTTGAAGTATGTGAGGGGTGAGGCTTTGCAATGAGCCCTGAAGGTGCTCAGAGGGCCAAAAGACTCACATTGTGTGGCAAACAGCATTGCCAGGCTTCAAATGTTATTGCAGTCATGTATATATATATATATATATATATATATATATATACATATATACATATACCTACATATATACATAAAGTCATTAACAAAGAAGCTATACATTTTAAAAGTTAAACAATTGGGGCAAAAGTACAATAAATGTGGCTCAGTGTAAATATTGATCATTTTCCTTTGAAACAACATAGATAAAGTTGATCAAATTACATAGAACAGGTATGTGTAGGCAAATATTAATTGATAGGTCAAGCTTTCGATTCCATCAAAATGCTATTGGTGTATAGTCACAAAAAGGTTCAGTAATATACCATAAATTGATTTTTCAGTTTCAACTTAGTTTTTTGAGATAAGATATTAATGAATAGTGTTCAAGTTTCCCGTTCTTTTCTTTGTTCAATTTGTTATGTTTAGGTCCTGATGTTTGTAGCCATTGAGAACTGGTGGCACCATGAAAAGCAGCAGAGGTCTGAGAGACTTAGATCTTCTGTTGAGTGTGTTCCAAATATGGGCCATTCTGGAGTTAGTGTAAAAAAATGTTTTTGTTTTTTGTCAAGTTAGTGTAATAAAATGTTGCACGTGTAGGCAGATACTGTATGTTAGCCACTGAACTATAGCCATCAATTTCAATGATTCTTTACATGCATTTATTTGTATAGGTTGGAAGACCAATGTATGTGTAGAACTAAGAAAAAATAATGAAGACACACATTTATAAAATCTCTTGCAAATAAATGTATTACTACTAAATGAACATAATAATTTTCTTGCACATTTGTGAATAAATGACTGTGTAGTTCAACAAATGGTATACATTGAATACTCTTTAAAATCCTTTATCCTGAATGGGTCCGTTAAATATATCTGAGTAAAATATATGAAGGAGTTACCATGTTGAAAGGAAGTATTATGGATCAAAGAAACTGCAGTTCATTAACAAAAGATTAGGATAGAGATAAAAAGTTGTGATACTTGTGGTTACATTTGTATATGCCGGATAGCTGGAAAAAATAATTTCATCAATATTGCAGCCAATAACAAAAGATGTATTGCAACTCAATACTTTGCAAACAATATTTTATTACAGCAGTGGTCCTTTAAGCCATCTATGGCAATCAGTTGTTGTCCAACTATCTTCAGTAATAGTATTTGAGCTTAAGATAAATTACTTTAGTGACAGCCACAAAGCTATACTAGGACATACTGTAAATAGAAAAGGTTAGTAAGAAACATATTGGTTTTTCAATGGTGTGCCAGCTTTTGTAGTGATGGCCCTCTGCGCTTCTGATATAGTTTCCCCTTAGAATAAAGCAATAAGATTAAGCATTTAAACCCTGCACTGATGGCTCCCAGTGCTCGCATTCAACTATAATATTTACTACTTTAGTGAAATGATTTATTGTTGCTTTTTCCTCAAAAGTTCAAAATCGACAAAAAAAATCCATTTGGGCACAATTTTTGTAGACTAGATAAAAGGCTTAATACTGAATTCAATGTTGTGAATTTGGTACTTTTTCCTGTTCATCTTGGAAAGAAAGCATATCACATTAACACTTTAGACAGAAAATATCGACAACGCTTCTTGGCTTTTCCTGGAGATCAATAATTCTGACATTAAGGAATGAGTTACTTAAAACTGACTGTTTGTGGTGGACATAAGCAAAAAAAACAACACTGAGATGTATACTGGACAGAGGAATATTGCACATACAAGGACTATATATGGCGGTCATAGAACTGGTTTATCACATGCAAATTACACAACAATCAAAAATGAAAGAATGCCATATGTTCTCATAGGGATTGGCCCATTGAGATGCTTACTAGACAGAGGAATATTGCACATACAAGGACTATATATGGTGGTCACTAGAACTGGTTTATCACATGCTAATTATACAACAATCTAAAATGAAAGAATGCCATATGTTCTCATAAGGATTGTCCCACTGAGATGTATACTAGACAGAGGAATATTGCACATACAAGGACTATATATGGCGGTCACTAGAACTGGTTTATCCCATGCTAATTACACAACAATAATAAATGAAAGAATGCCATATGTTCTCATAAGGATTGTCCCACTGAGATGTATACTAGACAGAGGAATATTGTACATACAAGGACTATATATGGCGGTCACTAGAACTGGTTTATCACATGCTAATTATACAACAATCTAAAATGAAAGAATGCCATATGTTCTCATAAGGATTGTCCCACTCAGATGTATACTAGACAGAGGAATATTGTACATACAAGGACTATATATGGTGGTCACTAGAACTGGTTTATCACATGCTAATTATACAACAATCTAAAATGAAAGAATGCCAAATGTTCTCATAAGGATTGGCCCAAAGATTCTTGGAATCCAAGCCATGCAACTTTTGTGCCCTCTCTCAAGATCTGCTCTAGAAAAATGATTATTTAATATACTTATATATTGAATATAAAAATGTAAACATTAAAAACAAAAATACATAAATTGTAGTTGTTGTCAGTCCTTCAGTAGTGTCCGACTCTTGGTGGATGCAGCACAGCAGGAACATTTGTGTTGGGCTCATCCATATGATTATCTTGGCAAGATACTGGAGTGGCTAGTAATATACAACTATAACATAGCAATGAAAAACATTCATTAGCACATTGTTGGATGTTTTTTCTTAAAACATCAAGTTAATATGAACAATTAAAACCCAATTAAAGGAACTGGCACCTTCAAAAGCTTCTGTAGAACATAGGAAAAGCCTTGCAAGCTATTGGCTTCAAGCTCCACCCACTAATTGTATTTTATTTTATCCAGTAGTAGTAGGAGACTACAGTGGAGCTATACTAGGCAAAAATGATCAAGTTACCTATTGTCTGCATAAAAATATAGAGCTAGTGGGTAGAATTTGAAGCCAACACCTGGCAAGGCTGTTGGTTTAGTGTAAGTTTTAAAAAATACAATTTTAAATTAATGTTAAAATGTAATAGACTGTCTGAAAATGTTTATATATTTGTTTATGCAAATAAAAATAAAATTCAAGGAATCTGTGTAATATATTTTTAACAAAAGAAAATAACTATATATTCTGACTATCCAGACACTAGCAATTGTTTATTTTCTCTAAATGGTCAAGCTGGCCCATGGTTCTTACCTTATGCGGTAAAATATAAATAAAACAAAAATATAAATAAATATTCACTGTTTGCTTCATTTGCATCTTAATGTGTTATTGTAATGCAAAGAAAATGAATTCTAAAATTAATAGCCTAATAATAAAACATCTATATGAGCCATAGTCAAGAATGGGACATCTGCACCAGAGTCAAGGAAACCATCTATTCCGTTCAAACACTGTTGAAAGAAAGTCCCCAGGAGGAACCTTAAACTCTCCCATGGAAGCTCTAAGCAATTTTCAACAGCTGTGGTTTATAAGACACTTCATTTAAAGCAGATTCTAAGTTCATTCAGACGACTTAATGACTTTTTTTACATTTAACATCTGTCCTTTGTGCACTCTACATGAAGTGTCAATGCTAATGTTGCAGACCATATTGTAATGACATCAAATTAAAGCTTTTTTATCTCCCAACTGGTAAAAGTCACTTTGTGAAGATCGTACAATGAGACTACCTTCCACTGCATGGTTTAGATCTATTAATAATAAATACTTCTTTTGGTTCAGAGAGATTTAGTGTAACAATAAATACTAAACAGAGCAAAGTATTATTTATTTTATTGTTATAGAGTTATGCAAAATTGTAAGATAGGGCTCCATTCCCAAGAATTTGTACTTTTAACTGAAAACCTACGGGGGGGGGGGGGGGATTTGGGGGTGGTATCAGAGAAAAAGCTAGATGACTATGTTGGTTTTATAAATAATAATCTTAAAAATAAAAATGGTATATATACAAACACCCTCATTTTGTGATAGCAGCTCACAAACTGGTTGAGAGAATAATAGCTTTATTTATAAAACACAATATAATTATTCAAAAAATATTTGTTTTTACACAGCCCCAACCAAACAAACCATGAATCCATAAGTAGCATTTCAGAGCATGATCATGATCAGTTAAGCAAGCCTGAATGTTACACTTTAAAAAGAGCCAGTAGTAAAAAAAAATGTCATCATCATCATCATCATCATGACATCAGTAAAACATGAAGTTTGCAATCAGACTCGCAATCCAAAAGTGTAGAAATCAATAAAAATCAATTAATCAACTGTTCTAGTCCATGATATGTATTAACTCCTTGATTCCTGGGATCAATATAACACAGAAAAAAAACATTAACATTTTTTTTATTGCAGATTTGTGAGCTTGAGACTGTAGTGCAATTAATTCTAATGCCTTTCATTGCTTTCCCAATTTTTGTAAGTATAGTAGTGTGTTTTTATTTGCTTTTGCAGTGTCACAAACAGGTGTATTAATCCTATCTAGTACTTGTAGAATTTTTTTATACATTTTTCATTTATGGGTTTGAAGGCAATTGCGGGCTTGTTAAATTGTTGTAATTGAATATTGATTTTGCATTTTTAGCACTGGTAACATTTACGGGCTTAAAACATCAAAGGAGGAGATAGGACAGAGTTGCGTTTTTGACAAACGCAGTAATTTTGAGCCCGTAACTCACAATTGGAATGCAAATAGATAAATGTATCCAGTTAAATATCAGTACCATTTATAGGCTCCATTATGGGCATATATTGGTTTAGAAGTTGTTTACGTTCTATTTTTGCATATTTATCCAGAATTAGTGACTATCTCCTCGACAACTAAACAACAGTTGTTCTTCCTGTTGATATCCAATATTCAAGAAATTTGGAAACATAGATGAGATAGCAGATTATTATTACTATTATTCATATTATTTATTTACTAGCGAATTGCCCGTCAAAAAATTACGGCAATGAAATTGTAAGTGAGCTAATGCTGTTTGGTGTATAATAATGAAATAAATAATACATTAATAAATTAATATACTTAACCTATTTTGAAGTAATATATGCAGGAAGCATTCTGTTTTTAGAGCTGAAAATCTGTTTTGTGGTGTTTTGCGTGTTTCGTGGTGTTTTGCGTGTTTAGAGAGCTGTAGCCTCGTTTTCATTTTGTTCGGCGGCCATTTTTTCTCTCGCTTAGAGAAATTTTTGGTGTCTAAACTCTTTTATTTTGAGTTAAATTAAGGTGTAACTTAATTTTTTGAGGTCCTGGATGCTCCCTCTTGCTGTAGGTAAGCTTTTTATGTATGTGTTGTGTGTATTCGTGTTTTTCATTTTTTCCTGTCCGCGGGCTGCGGGCGATTTTTGCAAGTCCGTAATGGGTGTTAACGTGTCTCGTATGTTGTTTGCGTAGCGCCGTAAAGTTTGTGAGGGTCGCAGTTGCTGGCAAGGAGCGCCTGTGGGGCTCCTTGCCAGCAACTGAGGCCCTCGCTTCGCGTCGCTCCTTGCCAGCAAATGCGGCGCTTCGCGAGGGCCGCATTTGCTGGCAAGGATCGCCTGCGGCACTCCATGCCAGCAACTGAGGCCCTTGCTTCACCTAAAGTTTGCAAGGGTCTCAGTTGCTGGCACTCCTTGCCAGCAACTGAGGCCCTTGCTTTGCGGCGCTCCTTGACAGCAAATGCGGCGCTTCGCGAGGGCCGCATTCGCTGGCAAGAAGCGCCTGCGCCACTCCATGCCAGCAACTGAGGCCCTTGCTTTGCCTAAAGTTTGCAAGGGTCGCAGTTGCTGGCACTCCTTGCCAGCAACTGAGGCCCTCGCTTTGCGGCGCTCCTTGCCAGCAAATGCGGGGCATCGCGAGGGCCGCATTTACTGGCAAGGAGCGCCTGCGGCGCTCCATGCCAGCAACTGAGGCCCTCGCTTCGCGTAAAGTTTGCGAGGGTCGCAGTTGCTGGCAAGGAGCGCCTGTGGCGCTCCTTGCCAGCAACTGAGGCCCTCGCTTCGTGGCGCTCCTTGCCTTTCTGTTGTCCAGTGAGGCAGCGGGATCCATGCACATGAGGTGGTCACAGTCTTTTTTAAATCGCTCTTGATAGAGAGCAAGTTAGTGGCTTTTTTTAATTAGATGTATTTTCAGTCAGTGTTTGAAACTGTGAAGAGCAGTGGAGAGCCTGATGGGGTAATGGATTCCACAGGGTAGGGCCTACACAAGAAATGTCTTGGAGACAAGAGTGTGAGGAGGGGATGACAGAAGATGAGAGACGTATGTCATGGGAAGAGTGGAGGGGGCGGTAAAAGAAGGATCTTGAGATCTAATCTGATATGTAGGAGCGTGCAGTGTTCTTTAGGGCTTTGTAGATGAGTGATAAGATTTTGAACTAAATGCTACTGGGTAAGGAAAGCCAGTAAATGGATTGACAGAGTGGGGCAGCAGAAGAGGAATTTAAGATTGATTTTGGTAGAGAGAGTCTAGAAGGGAAAGGCGAGTGAGTTGCAGTAATCAATGCAGGAAAGGATCAGTGAATTATTTAGGATTTTGGGAGTATTTTTGTTAGAAAAGGGCTGATTTTGGTGATGTTTCTCAGATGCAATTGACAGATTTTGATATGTGACTGGATGTGGGGAAAGAAAGAGAGTGTTGCATCCAGAGTAATACAAAGGCAGCAGACTTATGATGTAGGTGTGATGGAGCAGTTGAAGACTGCAAGGGTGATGTCTGGAACTGGGGAACCGGTAGAGGGTGGAATTATTAAGAGATCAGTATTTTATATGTTTAAAAAAACTAAATATGATCATACATATATCCTGGTGCATAACACCCAATCAAAATACAACATAAACTTTAATTTGAGTATATTAAAATCTTGAAAAAACACTGCATTAGATCAATTAAAAAATAATATATATTGGTGTATAGTCAATATCAGTGATACACAAGAATCATATAATTAATCAGTAAGAGCCCTGAAAGTATATGATGTATGAAATAAAATTGGAATGATCTAGAGCAGATAAATATAATAGGATCACAGAAAATCTCTGATACCAAATATAGTAACAGAATCCCTATGATAAGTCAGTCAATACCTCCAAATATACCAATCAATTGAATGCTATTCAGTAAGTATTGATATTCAGCTGTAATCCCAGGTTTACTGAATAAAGTATTAAACACTAAAATGTAAAAAATGTAAAAAACAAGATCCAGACATGGATATCCTTATAGCCATAATATTTTAGTATCCTGCAATATATTGCTGCCCCGATACTTAATAGCGCTCCACCACAATGCGGTTTTTAAATGGTACTTGTTTCATTCTGAATTATAACATCTCCAGCAAGGTGCTACAAACACACTGCACCACAATCAGCTGTATCATCTTCACACATTAAGTGTACTTGCGGTTTTGACATTGAATGCTGCCCAAATCGAAAGCCTCCTTGGCATGCAGTATACTATTGATAAACACTTCCGTTTTGGATATCCATATCACACAAAGATGTTATTTTTTTCAATTCTTTGATATGTTTACTTTTAGGTTGTGGAAAGCCATCCAAGAGGAGATGTTGGATAAAGAGGTGGTGGCATAAGCTAGTAAGGAAGAGGATAAGCCAGGAGAGGGAATGTAGACTTGGGTATCTTCAACTTAGAGATGATACAGACAACCAAGAGAGGCAATGTAGATTGACAAAAGCAAATGATAAGAACTAATAGGTCCATCTAGCTTGCCCATTGTATGTACCTAAAATATTTGGTCTAATAAATCCTCAGGACAGTCTTATGCTTGAAACAGAAACTTTGATTCAACAGTAACTTATGATTCTGCCCATATGACATTACAATGGATTTATTTTTATAAAACTAAACAAACTACTGTGGACAAGGACAATTATTCAGAAATGACGAGCCTCTCTTTGTCAAGAGTTATATTGTGAGCTATCTGGACATTTATTCCTAAATCTATGCTTCAATACCTTGAGCAATTTCTAAATAAAATGCTTTTATTAATCACCCACAATTCATATCCTTGACTATTTGTAACACACTTTGTAGTATTTTGACCTATACTATAAGTGGTACAAAGTATAAATCTAAGACAAAACATCATAGTATCTTAGAAACAGTGATATGTTTGATACTGAGTATCCAACGGTCTTTATTATGGGAAAATATTTAGGCTCCATTATTTGAAATTACCCCGACTTTAAGCACATGAATATATTTAGGGGTAATAGTGTATTTTGCCATAATAAACATTTGGCAAAGTTATATAGATGTGGTCAGACAGAAAAGCTGTATATACTGAACTGACTTTCATTCTGTTTTTGTTCAGCGAACAAATCTCTATAAAAAAAAAAAACTCTTATTACCTGTTTCAGAGCAAAATATCTGAAAGCTCATTTCAATTCATCAAACAGCTGGGGCCGCAGAACATTTTATTCATAAACACAAAGATTCAAATCATACAAAGTAGATGTGATAAATAATATTTGCAACAAATATAGTTGTGATAGAAATTTTCTGAAAAGCTGTGACAGACTCACTTTTTGAGCTATAAGTCCTTTGATTTATTTATTTGTGTGCCTTCTATTTTTCAACAATGCGAAAAAGTCACAGTAGGATATTTATTTTTTGTTCCTGTTTTCTGTTTTTCTCTAATATTCAAATGTATTCAGATGTTAATTGTTTGTCATGTAGTGGGCCAGATATACTAAAGGCACTCATTATTCTGTTGCAGTATTCCTTCAGAACCTCTCCATTCCTATGTTATCTTGTGGCACATTTGTACCATAATGTAAACTCACCAAGAGCTCTCCAATATTTTAACGTTTAGTATGTATATTTCATTTATTGTTCACAGAGCCAGATTTACATCATTGGTGTTATACAAGCAAACTTCCTTGGTCTATTTGTGTATGTTATCATTGATAACTTGTCCACAAAATAACCAGATTGTGACACTTAAAGTGGTAGTTTGCCTATTAATAATTAGCCTTCATTTTTTATTGGCAAATTAGGTCAGGTGTACTACGGTGAGAAGATTGGGAATCACTTGGACAACCTTTCCACCTCTTATGATATTCTACAGGGCCAGCTTACTATGAGGTGACATCACCAATAATTCTCCAAAATAAAGCTAAGTAAATCAGAAGACAACTTATCAGCCCAAAACAAAATAATGTTTCATCCAGCACAGGAATTACAGTATTAGACATCCATTTGTCCTGCTATTGTACTTCCTTAAGCAAGAACAGTTGTGCACAGTATTAATTGCATTAACAAATGATCTGGACTCAGAAGAACTAAAAAAAATACAAAAATGAGTGCACACAAGTGGTTGACTTGTTATCAGGTAAATTTTAGAGCACAGCACAGAAAGTATTTTTTTGGTATTTGCAGCACTTCTCTCCATTCTTGAGAAAAAGTCATCCAAACTGAACATTTCCATTTTAGATGAATTTCAATTACATTTCTAATCAACCTATGATAGCTAAAAGCTACAATTAGCTTAATTCATATTTCCCTGAATTATTCACATAGCTCTAATTACAGCACATGTGACGATAATGAATTTTCTATGTTTACAACTATCTATACTGATTAAATGGCTGATTTCATATGATATACAGACATTTTAGTGCACCTAGAATTAGAAAGGGCTGTTTTGGGGAATATGCACCCTACAGTTAAAATAAATAGACTAAAAACAGAGGAGGCTTCTGATAAATAATGTAATCTATATTTCTGTGTGTTTACATGATGTAATTAAGGCTTGATGAGTTGATTTTCTATATTAGTGGCTCATTTTGCTTATTCAAGCTCAGCTCTTCTGTGCCATGTTCATGTTCTATATTCAGTGAAAGGAAAATCTATTAATTTATAGGGTCACAGTAAATGATCCAAATACAGATTTTTTTTTAAACTAAGCATAGTATTAAGTACTGAGTGTCTTTTGCTCTTGATCAGCTTTTTTTGGTGTTACTTTCTACCTTTTCCTGGAGTGAATACAATTACTATGCCTAATCCAAGGTGGCTTTTATCATTTAGCTTGCGATTGAGATTTTACTATGAAAACTGCATTTTTAACATATTTCTTTGTTGTGTTTGTTCTCTTTTAGGCTACAATTTGTTGCAGAGTGTTACAGTGGACCTGTAATATTCTTACACAAGGATGTAGTATATTATATTGTCACAGACTTTTAGCAATATCAGAAATATCCTGCAATAAGGTTATTATAGGACTTTTGTTATATCATTGTATTAGAATCTATAACTCGTATCAGCTGCAGTATTTCTTCTTTATGTTTCATAGACAAAATGACACAGCTGCAGATTTTTATTAAAATGTATTAATATAAGGAAATTAACATTGTAAAAAAGGCTTAGTAGTAGTTATAGGTAAATAGTGATATACCCTATGTTTATATTTTCTTGCTGTGCTCTCTCTCTGTGCCTTAACATTTTAGATAGTAGAGATCCTCTGGTGGGAAATGATTACATTTGAAACATGTGTTGTTGTGCTTTAGTCATTCAGTCATGTTCGGTTCTCTGTGACTCTATGAACGCAAAGCTCATCTGTCAGCTACTACCCCTGTGAACTCCCTCCTGCTCATGTCCATTGCTTCAATTACCTCATCTATTCATATCTGCCTCAGTTGTCTGCTTCTTTGAGTGCCTTTATCTTTCCCAGCATCAGAGTCTTCTCAATGGAATCCTGTATTCTCATGATATGGCCAAAATATTTGATCTTCAGTCTCATCATCAAACCTTCCAGTGAAAAGTTTGTCTTAATTTCCTGTATTATTAATTTATTAGATCTTCTTGTAATTCAATGAACTCAAAGCAGTTTTCACCAACACCACAATTCAAAGGAGTCAATTCTTCAGTGCTCAGCCTTGTTTATGGTCCACAAGTGTGTGATACGCCGGGAATTACTGTTGTCTACCTCTGAAGTGCAAGAGGCTGGGGCTTCTTTTGCCATTTTTGTAGCTCATATTTTTGTTTAGGAGACAAGTGTAGTTCAAGAAAAAACAGCACATTTGTGAAATATGTAGCAAACATACAACAATATCGGTGATTCAATCCTGTGAAATTCCATTTTGTTGTTGCTCCATTTATATGCAAATGAGTAACTAAAATGTTAATTAGCTACTTTGACATAATAATTAGGATTACAGTCTCATTGCCTGTCTCTATAGTGGCCTATTCAAGGACATACATGAGCCACAAAATCTATTCTAAATATTTCATTAATTACTGTAGAGAAAAACTTTTTGTGCAATGTATTTTGTTGTAGTTTGTAATGCTCTTTAAATTAAAATAACCTTCCAGTTTAAGAATGAAGAATGAGTAATTAACATACTTTCTAAAAACAATAACACTTTTAATGTTGAATTGGAAGATGAGAGACTTTCTTTGGGACACTATTGACAGTCAACTTATCATTGAAGCAAAGGCTATGATAAATACAAGCAGCTGTCTCTGTGATGAATGGCTCTACTGATATCTTACTGTCTGTTTTACTTCCAAGTAATATTCCTGTAAAAGCCCAGGTAAAGATACAGAGATGGGAAGTACAGTGATGTTTTACTGCTTCTTAATTTTTTGAGAAACATTTAACCATTTTTGAGATATACTGGCTCACAATGCATGGCAATAAATTAGATTAAGTTCCTTCACTGAGATAATGAAAGAAATCATATTACTCAGTCTTCACGGATGGTAATGTTATTAAAATATCAGTGGCTCTCGTTGCCGTTATTCTTTCACAAACTAATATCACAGATCTCTTTAATTCTATTAAGAAAATAAATTGTTTCTTGGCCCAGAGGGTTCTTAGTGCTTGATGTTATAAATGAGGGCTCATTAGGACTTGCTGTGTTTTTAGGCATTTTTTAAGCAAGTCAACAAAATGATGTACTGCAGCACTGAGCAGGAGATTCCTCTAATATGAGTTTATTTGTGCTGGAGGTACTTGACCAGCAGTTCTTTAACTTTTCACATGATCACTTGAATATTGGTGAGGGACTTGGTGCAATAGAACCTACATAATGTTCTGCTTATTTTTATAATATTATTTTTTAAATAAATACATTTGACAATGGGTAAAATGTAAATAAAAACAATGCATGTTCAAATGTATTCAACTTTGTGTGCATTTTATGTAAATTGATGTGGACAGCCAGTCATCTTTTCTGGCTGCTTGTTGTATATTTCTCTAGTTTCTTAAGGATTGTGTGGCAAGGACTCTCAAAACACCAAGTATATTTATAACACTATAATAAGAAAGAAAATACATTAATGACCATACAACCTATTACCTATTTAGAGAATATAAAGAAAAATACAACTAATAATGTATTGTATAGAATAGTGACTCTGGGAATATCAGATGTTACTAGATGGCAGATAGACCCTTCTAGTCTACCCAGTCTATACAGTTGTGCTCAAAAATGTGCATACCCTGGCAGAAATTGTGAAATTTGGGCATTTATTTTGAAAATATAACTGATCATGCAAAAAATGTATTCTATTGAAGGATGGTGATCATATGAGGCCATTTATTATCACATAGTTGTTTGGCTCCTTTTTTGATCATAATGATAACAGAAATCACCCAAATGGCCCTGATCAAAAGTTTACATACCCTTGAATGTTTGGCCTTGTTACAGACACACAAGGTGACACACACAGGTTAAAATGACAATTAAAGGGTAATATCCCAAACCTGTGGCTTTTCAAATTGCAATTAGTGTCTGTAAATAAATAGTCAATGAGTTTGTTAGCTCTCGCACTGAGCAGGCTAGATACTGAGCCATGGGTAGCAAAAAAGAACTGTCAAAAGACCTGCGTAAAAGGTAATAGAACTTCATAAAGATGGAAAAGGATATAAAAAGATATCCAAAGCCTTGAAAATGCCAGTCAGTACTGTTCAATCACCTAATAAGAAGTGGAAAATTCAGGGATCTCTTATACCAAGGCAAAGTCAGGTAGACCAAGACAGATTTCAGCCACAATTGCCAGAAGAATTGTTCAGAATACAAAGAAAAACCCACAGGTAACCTCAAGAGAAATACAGGCTGCTCTGGAAAAAGACAGTGTGGTTGTTTCAAGGAGCACAATACGACGATACTTGAAAAAAAAATGAGTTGCATGGTCGAGTTGCCAGAAAGAAGCCTTTATTCCGCCAATGCCACAAAAATGTCCGGTTACAATATGCCCAATGACACCTTGACACACCTCAAAGCTTATAGTACACTAATTTTAATTTGGAGTGACGAGACCAAACTAAAGCTTTATGGTCACAACCATAAGCACTATGTTTGGAGATGGGTCAACAAGGCCTATAGTGAAGAGAATACCATCCTCACTGTGAAGCATGGTGGTGGCTCACTGATGTTTTGAGTGGGTGTGAGCTCTAAAGACACAGGGAATCTTGTGTAAATTGATGGCAAGATGAATGCAGCATGTGGTCAGAAAATACTGGCAGACAATTAGCATTCTTCTGCATGAAGGCTGCGCAT
This sequence comes from Discoglossus pictus, assembly GCA_027410445.1. NCBI lineage: Eukaryota > Metazoa > Chordata > Amphibia > Anura > Alytidae > Discoglossus > Discoglossus pictus. The sequence goes on from CM050173.1 coordinate 73,917,961, forward strand.
TGGACGCCCTTGGACTTTCCAGTATAACAATGATCCTAAGCACAAGGCCAAGTTGACGATCCAGTGCTTACAGCAAAAAATGGTGAAGGTTTTGGAGTGGCGATCACAGTCTCCTGACCTTATTATTATCATGCCACTCTGGGGAGATTTGAAACATGTGGTTAATGCAAGACAACCAAAGACTTTGCATGACCCAGAGGAATTTGGGCAGGTATACCACCTGCAAAAATTATAGACAACTATTACAAAAGACTGCACACTGTATTAAGAATGTATATAAACTTCTTTTTTTTTTTTTGCCATGTTTTGTTTTATGATTGTGCCATTCTGTTATAACCTACAGTTGAATCTGAATCCCATAAGAAATAAAAATAAATGTTTTCTGACTGCTCACTCCTTTTTTTTTTTTAAATGGTACATATATTATCAATTTGCCAAGGGTATGCAAACTTTTGAGCACAACTGTATATACATAAAAAGCTAAATTTAATACATTCTCATGATATATTTTTGTGTATCTGAGACATGCAGTCCAATATATATGGTTTGTTATAGTATTTTAAGGGACTTGACATGACCAGCACACAAGAAACCCTTCCATAAAGTCTGTACCAGTGATTCAAGACCTCAATCCATAAAGCAAAGACAAGATATTCAGACATGCAGACTATTTTTTTTTTGTCAGCTGTGTATTTATTATCAAATTGTTTTTACTGCATATGTTTTTTCCTAAGCTAACCCCCTTCAGTAATGCTATACTCCTCTCTTATCCCACCACTCTTTCCACTACTACAAAACTTAACCAGCTAACATCATTCTCTTTCTCCATCTAGACACTCATCTCATTAATTCCCCTCTCCATTCACCTCCAAGACACAAGAAACCACTTCTCTCTTACGCTTCCCCACATACACTCCCACACCCCTCATTGTTGAAGTTTTATAAACTGTCAAATTACCATCCTCCAGGCATTTTTATTTACAGGTTATACTATCTGTCCACCAGTTGAAAATAATGAACTGAATACTAGTAGCATTTACTGCAGTACTACATCCATTACATACTAAAAAAAGATGAAAATATGTCATACACCACTAAAATAATCCTATATGTGAATAATCACTACTCTGAAATAAAAAGGAGAATATATTAGAGCTTTTATAGGCCACCTTTAAATGTATTAAATTTATTACACAACTGTTAAGCATGCAATTTCAAAAGACAGTTTAATTTAGCGGCTTCTTTAAATTATATTACTTGAATTTCATGTAAAAAAATTCCATAATGATAATTATTATAAATAACAAGGCTGATGTTTTAATAAAAATGTCTAAACGCCCCCCCCCCCCCCCCCTGGCAATAGCAATGTTAAAAAGTCATCAACTGTAGTTTTTCTAGTGCTGAAATACATAATTGTGTTAGTAATTACCAATCCAACTCTTAATAGCTGGCATGATTTGCATGTTTATTTATATCCATAAGTGTAGCAAGAAAAAGTTTGTAACCTGTGAAAAACAGAGATAATTCTTCCTAAATGATTTTGGAATCATAATATTTTTTAGCAAGACATGCATTCTCATGTCTCAAGAAATTCTAGGTTATGACTGGAGAACAACTATTGGATATGTCAAAGCTTACTGTAGTAATTGAGCATCATAGACTAACAAGGGAATGGAGAGGTTCTCAAAGTACCTAGAGATCTACTACTGCTCCTGCTTTGGTATAAATCATAGACTAACATGAGCATGGAGAGTATCTCTAAGAACTCTAAGAAGAATTACGGCTCAAGCCTTGGTATACACAGTAGACTAACATAAGAATGGACAAGATCTCGTAGACCCTAGAGATCTACTTCAGCCCACTCTTTGGTATACCAGCTGCATGATCTTTGAAAATAGCACAAACAATATTTAGTTTCAGTGATTTCTATATGTACAGAATGGCAGTTTTCATCATGTTGAGAAAAAACTCTTATGTTTGCCATAAGTGAGTGTTTCTAGCGGATTTTGAAAGTGTGATGCGATTACCCTTATATGTCTGTAATATGTATGGTAGTTAGGGTCACCATATGCAATAAAGCTATACAGTAATTTATACAAAGGAAAATCTTTAAAATTGTGCTTTTATAAAGCTAACAGTATTGAGAGCTTTTATTTTCAGGTGCTCAAGGAATGGGATATTATCTTACCAAGAGCCTGTACTGATAGGGTCTTTATTTGTCTATTTTCTTGTATTGGACACAATAGGCAAATATTGTGAAATCTGCTCTTGCACCCTAAAACCTAATAGTAGGTGTAGAAAAGCAAACCACTTAGACCTTGCAGGTTAAAGTTTAAATGTAAGCATCATTCCTGCAAAACAACTTTAAAATTGGTATGATAATGTAAAGTTTTTCAGCAAAAAGAGTTACTGAAATTATTTTAAGTCTAACAGCTTTCATAATTAGGAACTACACATATCTATGTGTTGAGTGTTGAAGAGTGTACATTTACTGCACTGCTGCAGTGTTATATACTGTAGGAAAGACGTATATTGTTGTTAAATTGTTGTAATTATACAGAGTGCTTTCTAATAATGAACACTTTGTACAAACCACATAAATAATATAAGAGATTTGCACCTGTTTCTTTTACTGCTGTTTGGAGACATGCAAAATAATGTTTTCTTATTCAAAATTGCAGAAAAGCAGAAAAATATTCCATAAATAATTCCTATCACCTGTTGAGGATTTCTGATCTCTGGGTTAGTTCATCATCTCCTTCATTCTGTGGATGCCACTGTTAGGTCCTCTCCTCTGCGGACTCTAGGTATTGTGCAGGGACTGTGGCTTTTACAGTTACAGTCTTGGACCACTGGACACTGCTTGCTTTAGTATTTATAGATACTGGGTAGCTTGGCTTATGGTAAGGGTAACAAAGCTGATACTCTGAAGGGATAATCTTTACTGGCACACTCAGAGCGAGTGCATGCATGCGCACACACACTCAAATGCCTGTTAGAGTCCCATTACATGGCTCAATAGATGGAGGAAAAAAAGGAGAAATAGGGCTGTCATCATAATAACTACTTGTAGTATATATATATATATATAGGGGCCACAGAGGCCAGCAAGGACCAAAGGGGCCACCAGAGGTGAGGGAGGCTACAGGGGGCTGTGGGGGCCACATGGGGCTGAGGGAGGCTGCAGAGGTCTGCAAGGGGCCACAAGAGGCTGAGGGAGAGGGGCCATAAGGGGCTGCAGGGGTCCCCCGGGGAGGTCCACAGGAGCCATAAAGGGCTGTGGGGGATACAGGGCCTGCAGCAGGCACAGGGGCCCATGGGGCATGAGGGGGCCACAGTGAGCCATAAGGAACTGCAGGGGACCCACAGAAGGTCTGTGGGGGCCATAAGGGGCTGCAGGGGTCCCATGGGTATGTTCACGAGGACCATAAAGGTCCATGGGGATACAGGGCCTGCAGCAGGCACAGGGGCCCTGGGGCCTGTGTGGGGTCACAGTGAGCCATAGGGAACTACAGGAAACCCGCAAGAGGTCTGCAGGGGTCATGCGAGGCCTGCAGGGGCCCCTCAGAAAGGCCTCAGTGTCTTGCACAGTTTGCACCAGCGGCAGCTCCGCCTATCTATAACAGAATAGCTGGGGATACAGTGCAGGAGGTCTGGGACATCGGACAGCAGGTAACAGAGGTCTAGGACATTGTACACCAGGTAGCAGAGGTCCAGGACAGCGGAAAGTGACAGCAGAGTTCCAAAACAGCAGACAGAAGGTAACAGAGGTCCAGGAAAGTGGACAGCAGTTAAGAGAGGTCCAGGGCAGTAAACAGGAGTAACAGATGTCCTGGACAATGGGTAGCAGATAACAGAGGTCCAGGACAGTGGAAAACAGGCAACATATGTCAGGCACAGCAGACAGCGTGCTACAGATAGCAGAGGTCTGGGACAGCAAGTAGCAGAGTTTTCAGATAAAAGGGAGTTTAGTTAAAAAATGAAACGCCAAGTAAACATTACCATTTCTAGTATTTATCATTATACACTATAGGAGGCACAAATACCTTTCAGAGTGTAACAAATGTGTCTAAGAATTATTATCAAACACTGAAATCTTCCCGGTCAAGCAACTCTCCCTATGCATAAAGACAGCTTGTTAAAGTTTTAGAAAATCCTATACATCACTTTTATCTTGAATATATTCCAGGAAAATGTAAGCTTTTGCAGTCAGGTGCTCAGGCTCACACTTTAATGGTTCCCCAAGAAAGACAGAAGCATGGGTGTAAGAACTATTATTATAGCTCTTACACCCCTGGACAAAATAGTTGAGATGTTAAAATGTTTTGGATGTAGTCTCACGCTTCCCTTTTCTTCCCATCACTTTTCTTCGTTGTTGCATTCTTGGATATCATAAAATGCACATGAGAATTGAATGTAAAGTGTACCACCAAGAAGTTTCAAACATTCCTTATTCATAAAGAACATAAAGTGAATAGGAATGTATAATACCTTATGACCCAGCTACAGCCAGTTTTTAACCTCTTCACACATCATTCATGACAGGTTTCTAATAAAAGGGGGTTTACTTAAGAAAAGAAAAAAGGAGCCAAATTACCATCACCTTTTCTAGCAGTTATCATTAGGTACTGTAGGAGGCAAATTGCTCTGAAAACGATTGAGAAAACTTCAAACACTTCAATATTCCGTGCTCAAGTAACTTTGCATAAGACAGCTTGTTAAAGTTTCATAGGAGGTCTGCTGTAGCTGTGGGTGTAGGAGCCCAAAAAGACCTTGGGGTGATAATTAATCTCAACTCTATGGACAGGAAGCATTGGCAGACCTACCACTGGTGCAAAACACCGGGGCCCTGCTGGGGAAGGGAATGCTGCAGTGCCTATCAAAAACTTTTTTATTTTATTTCTTTGTTTAAATTCTCAATGCCCCTGCCTTCGATATAATTAAATAATTAAAAGTGTACATATATATATACATATATATAATGGGAAAGACATACTGCATACCCCATAGCACCCTCTGGTGACCAAATCTGGTTTAATGCATCCTCCCCATCCCTCCCAGTTCTTATGCCCCTGGCTGTAACTCATTGATTCACACGCCTCTATTCCTGCAGCTTCACTGCTTACTTTGTATTTGTAAGAGCATTGTTCTAATTAAAGGGCTATTCACCTAATTGTAGGTGCTCTTCATAGTGTTAAAGAGCACACAATTGTATATTAAAATTATCTGATTTTTTTATTGCACTAATAACACCTAAAACATCTAAAGTATTAAGTCTGTTTACAAATATGCTGTATCCTGCCTCCTAACTGTTCCATGATTAATAACACATGCTGACACTGTGCAGTGAAGTTTACATGAAGTCTAAGATTTTTAGCAGTTTTTCCTGAAGTTAGGAATGCAGCAGGAGATGATAACTCACAACTGACCTATTTAGCTGATCCCAATATTCCTTTCTCTGCATAGAGAAATTTGTGAAGGGTTAACTCTTTTTATGCTTATGTTCACTGCATGGAGCTGTTGCTGTGGGTCTGTCTGGGGGCTTGTCAGTGACACATGTAAACAGAGATTTGATTTATTAATTTCTCTGTGAAAAATGCACGTATTTTAAGAATTCAAAAAGTATTTCAACATGCTTTTAGGAGAGTTTCACAGTGGTACACACCAACTTTTGCTGAATTAAGTGGCCCTTTAACTATGCTGCCATCTAATCCAAGAAAGCAGAAACCAATTTTCCTTGTTATAGCTAAACTGGAATTTAGAAACACATTATAGTTCTCAAGAGTTGAGCAGCATGAAATAATGGTGCCAAATTTGTTAGTACAATATTTGATGAGTAGAATATATATATTAAGATTGAATGCATCCACAAAGATTACAACTTACAACAGTATCATCCAACTAGGTTGCAAATACGGAAATCAGATAACAAAGACCACACGTAGTAAACGATTACCGCATTTATTTTTCATTTATTAGAGGTTATCATTATTTTATTGCCATTATCAAGACTATTTTCAAGTAGAATATTATAGACATGAAAATATATTGAATGCATTATTTATTAAACAAGACCCAGAAATGCCATTGACGTGTTCATAAAAATCGCATAAAATTCTTATATCAGCAAATTCTTTTCTCTGAAGCACATTTAAAACACAATTTCTGTATGTGTTCAGGCACCTGAACATCACATACTGGGACACACAGTGCAACTGCATGGAGCCCTTGATAAAGTCATATAAATGAGCTCATAAAGTGCTCGCACAGAGACCTCCCAGGGCTTTCGCCTGCTGTATGACCCATCTGGTATATTGAGAAAGTCTGTACCTGAATAAGATTGAACAACTGAGTCTGCACTGCGCTTTTTGTTGGTGTTGTTTCATCCTTTGGCTTTAGATACATGACTTGCCAGGATTGTGTGATACTTTGTATTATTGAACTCATCTGATTCATTAACGCATATTTTGAAATCTTCTTGATAATTCTTGAAATAGTAACATTAGTCATGTTCTGTGTAAAATAGTCTATTGCGCTGCATGGTCACATTTATGCAAATGTGTCATTAACTTCACCAGTCATAATCTCCAAGTGTGTAATTTGTCAAAAATCTTACAAACATTCCTAATTTGCCATCCAAATCACTAGTGTGTGATGTTGTCCAGGTACATAAGATGACTGCCAGCAGAGAGTATCCTAGATCTTATAGCAGATAGGAACCAAAATGTTTATCCAAATTATCAGCTTGCATGAAAGTAAATTGATGAGTTAAGAATATGTCCATCTTAGATGTGAGATAGACAGTGAGATTGAACCTTAGAGATGGGTGAATGATTGACACTGTTAGAGGAAAAATCCCTTGCACGTGGATCTTCTTGCAGACCTCACCCAGTGAAGGGGTTAGCTAGTGGTGTCTATCAAGTTTCTTTTATTTACAAGCTTGGAGAACATAACACAGATGACATAAGGGAATGTGCCCTGGTCTTGACTTATCACACTTCATTTTATCCTTATATAACAAAGGGGTGAGAAAAATGTAATAAAAAAATTGTCAAAAGAAACATCAAAATTCAAAATTGAAACATGAACAGTGAAACATGAAAATGAAAAATGAATAGAAACTGCTTCAAGTTTTCTGAGTTGTCTTCCAAAAATTATCAAGGATATTAGTCATTAGATTATACACAAGGAAAGCAGTAATTTTTCTCTACAAATAATAAATAATGGCTTATTATACAAATCAGCATAACAGAGAAAGAACATGGATAATTTTCTACTACTTAGCATAACTGAAAATATTTTTTTCTCTACAATACCGCTGGTAACAGAGCAGTTGAGATGGATGGTAATATTAACTAGTGGTCATCTGGCAAATACATGAACTGGAGTGAGATGGGTGGTTCCATCACTGAAACAAGAATGTTTATATAAGAAAGTTGGAAACTGAAAACTCATTCATCATTGCTTTCACCAATGATACTTTAGATAAGTTAAGAGATAAATAGATAGAGATATAGACAGATAGAAAAATAATACCAGTCATTGAACTTAGATATTATCAATGTTGTTTGTTGTAACCATGGCTTTGCCATCCTAATTGTGAAGTGTTTCAAAGGTTGATAATTGAATGCTTGTATATGATAACTGGCAATTTATCAATGCCGAGACTATTGACAATTTTCATAATGCTGGTTCCACATTTGCAACATGATTAATCACTGCACAGTGTTGATTCCTTTTATTTTAGACATATCACTTCAAACATATTCATTTGTGTAATGAGATCATTGGCGGGTTGAATCTGTAATTAATTTCCACACCATCAGGGGTTCCAAGCTACAAAACATTCTGTTTGTTCTTACCTCTCAAGGCATTGTTAATATTTTCCCTTATTTCCCTGCTGTGGATAGAGAGCTGGCTTTGTATATACAGTATAAGAGCATTCTTTGCTATTTCCCTTTCATTTGAGTATCCACAGGTGCTTTCTTATTTATGTTAAATGGCGCAAATGGAGTAGCAGTCATTCAATCTACGTGGGCAACATTAGTCTGTGTGTTCTGCCTCCAAAAAACCCCAAAGCATGACAGAAAGCACATAATGACTCTAGTTTCATTATATATTATTCAGATTCTAATGGCATAATAATTCTGCCTGTGATCCTGCATATTTAATACCTCAATTGCCTGGAACAGGAATGCAGCAGTGAAGCAAAACATACTGTGAAAGCTGCTTCTTGTTAGCCTGAGGAGAGGATTTCAGCCTGCAGTGGGAATAACATTTGTGCAGCTGCAGTCAAATGTCACTCTGCATTTAAGGAAAATTGCAGATTCTAATAGCAGCTACAGATCAAATCCAAGCTGAACGTAGGAACCCGAAGGCAGCACTTTATTATTAATCATTTTTTGTAGTGCTATTTACAGGGGTACAGTAAAGTTGAATGGGTATAATTTAAAAAGGGAAATCAACTATAAGGCACATAGAAACATGAATACAATACAATCGATAATTTGGTGCAACCTTGTTGAGGTCCCTACCCCAAAGAGCATACAATCCACAAGGTAAGGTTGGGGTGTGAGACAGAAGGGTAATAGAAGCAATACGGCAGTGATCAAAATAATACGTCGCAGCCAGTGGAGGTGGCTATGAATTATACCATAGAATGTGTGTTAAGGAAATAAGTGATAAACATATTTAAGCAGATGTGTTCTGGGTGAATTTGTAAAGCTTTTGACACAAGGACATAGTCTGACTGAGTGAGGCAAGGGGTTCCACAGAAAAGGTGCAGTTTCCGAAAAGTCCTGAATATAGGAGTAAGAAAAAGTGAATAGTGAGGATGAAAGAATCATCTGTAGAGTGATGGGGTGGTTCAGGAGAATATTTGCAGACCTATATAAAAAATGTATTTGTTATTTTATTCTTAATTATTTTTAAACATAAATTTACTGCTATCTGCCTTTATCCATTTGGAACAAAGGTACATTTTTGAAACATGCAGGGTGGATTCAATAAAGCATTGCAGCCTAATGATGAACTGAGATGAGCTGTGATGAATTAAAGATAATCTTCTGTGCTCTCTAATAATGTTGCTTTGTAACTTCTTATCTTTTAAAAAAACATAGCGATCAGTTTGTTTTATGGGCTTTTATAATATGCTAGGTATGTATTGTGTACAGAACAGCAGCAGAGATCACTGTCACTGTATTCATTAAGAAATTTCCTTGTTTGAGTCACAGTGAGGCAGCAACTTAAAATAAAAACATAGGGCCCTGTTAAAGTCACCAAATTGTAGTTTCTGGAGCTCGTAAAGGAACCTGCAAAAGTTACGGTTGTTAAATTGGCCTCTTTTAGCTACCGTCAAACAATCTGCGGGTTACAGGCTGAAAAACAACTATGGTCGCCAAAATCATAACTCCAACCCAGCTAAGCCTTTAATCTTTCAAGCCCTTAAATGTTACAATCATAAATCGCTATTCAATTCCTCAAGCCGCAATTGTTGTCACACCTGTAAATGGCAATTGTAGCAAAAAATCCTATGAGTACTAGAGAGGATTCGCAAGGGGTTTAAACAGCTGTTTGTAGCACTGTAAATGCAAATAAAAAAACAATATTGCACTTTAAAAAACGGGAAAGCGATGAAAGACATTAGAATTTATTGCACAACAGTCTCAAGCTCGCAAATCTGCAACAATTTTTTTTTTTTTACATTTTATTTTCATGTTATATCAATCTTGGGAATCAAGGGGTTACATATCATATCAGGCCACCCACATGAACTAGAACGGTTTCTTCATTCATATTTATTGATGTTCACATTGCTGGATTACGAGTCTGTTCACATATCGGACTTCGAAACACTAGTTGATTGACATTTAACCTTCATGTTTTACTAACTTCATGATGACGGTCTGATTTACTATTGGCTGTTTCTATCGTTAGTTACGGGCTTGCAGATTTGATCATGATCTTGCCCGGAAATGCTACATATGGAAGCAGGGTTTGCGAGTTTAAGCCTTCAGAGACGTACTTAAGGGCTTGTTCAATTTAATAGCTCTGTAGCTCATGTAAATTTGGAATTTAACGAGGCCCATAGATTTGACAACATATAAGAACTATACCCATCTACCATCTATATCTACTTAATCAAGCATTGGGTAGCTTTATGCTTATCCAAGGCATGCTTAGCATCCTTATCTGTGCCTGGCCTTACTGCTTCCACTTGAAGTCAAGTCCACTTATCTAATACCCTTTCTTTAAAGTGGAATCCTTAAATCTTCCACCTTCCAACTTTTCTGGAAAACTGTGGTTTCTGTCATAATCTAGAAGAAAAATAGAAGCCTGGATTGTCAGTTTTACAGAATCGATATATTTGTATGGAGCATTGTGAACATATTGTGCATCTCTAAAACTTTGTTGACACATCATACATAATGGTGGTAACACTATGTAGTAGGGCATCATTTTTTTAAGAATTGGCACTATAGAAAACATGGGAAGAGGGGATATGTCATGCTGCAAAATTACTTGCACTTACCTCTTCCCTTTGCCTCTCACAATTCACAGAATCCCCAACTCACCATGATGGACACTCCCTTGACCTATTTTTTACCAATTACTACACTATCTCCAACCTTGTCATCATCCACTCCTTCTTTCTGACCATCATCTCCCAAACTAAAGACTCACCTCACCTCCCACTCTCTGCCCTTCTTCACCCCCAGCCACCAGAACCAACAGAAACCTGCAAGCACTTTACAATGTGCCATATCTACTTCCCCTCACCACCCTCACTTGCCCTGACATTGCCACCACACAATACAACTTGACTTTAACTTCCACCCTTCATGTTCCCATAACCACATGCAGATGCTCTCACTCTAACCTACAACTATGTCTCACTTCACAATTACACTACATGCAGAGGTGCTCTTGTACTGCTGAATGATTATGGAGGAAATCTAGCACATCAGCAGACTTCCTTCACTACAAGTTTATTCTACTCTCTATTCACTATGCCCTCAATCTTGCCAAACAGTTCCACTTCTCATCATTAATACCAAGCTTGGTTTCCAACCACAAATGGATGCTTGCCCCATTCAACACTCTCCTCTGCCCTCCACTAACTCCCGCATCTTCCTGTCTCATGGATGAAGACTTTTCTAGTCACTTTAAAAACAAAATTGAAAATCACCACCTAGTCAAAGGGTAATTTCTCCATTCTAACATGACAACAATGAATCTTATATCACTCTTATATCACTGCTCTTGTCTCAATATACTCTCCCAACCACCCACTTCGGTCTGCTAATGTCATTCTTCTTTCCTCCTCTCTTATCACCTCCTCTCACTCCGGCCTACAGGAGTTTTCTTGTGCTGCCCCTATTCTTTGGAACTACTTGCCTTGCTGCAGTAGACTACCTTCCTGCCTCAGATTCTTCAAAAGCTCACTAAAACACATCTGTTTAAAGAAGCTCATCACCTCCAGCCCTAATATGCACAATGTATCTATTACCCATGTACCTCACCCTTACCCTTTAGAAGTTTGTGATTTTTCAATCTTTTTAGGGAAAAGCACTATTTACATTTGATTTTAAGCTCAAAAACAGGGCCCTCCATTTTTTGCAACGTGTTGTCTGTTTTTGATTAGAACTTAAACCCTGAATAGCGCTGCAGAATATATTGTCTTGTTACAAATAATGCTAATAATAATAATAACAATTTCACATAATGAACCCAATTGAACCCAACTATTTACACCCTTTGATAATATAAAGCACTATCTAGGGATTATTGCTTTAGAAATATTTTTTTAATGATAATTTGGATATGTAATCAAATTTAATACAACCATGTATTAGAAAACTTGGCTTGTCTTGTGCATAATCCATCTTGTGTTATACTTTGAAGCTGTGTATTATGGCAAATATATGCCTAAAAGAAGCCATCTATAAAGTGGACTCATTTGCATATCCCTGCCCATTTTCCCAGAGTGTAGTGCATTGTTTTATTTTAACTTATTTTTAGACATTGAAATGTAAACACAAATGTACTATTTATTTACTGTACAGTCCGTTGGAGGCTTCTATCACTCTTTTGCCCATCATAAGCTAAATGATGTTTTGGTAACTAGGCTGCCTAATAAAAGACCATAGTAGTCTCATATTTTGACTAAATAAATATGCTCTTTTTTAGAAATATATTATAAAGTATTACATTTATTTATTTATTTACTTATGTCATGCTTTCTAGAAAATTGTCTGTTATCAGAGCTAGTTCTTAAAACAAGCATGCTTTAAATGTAGGGTTTCAGTATTGCTTTAAACACTTTTAATAGAACACAATGTAACCTGTTTATCTCTTTTTCATGCTGCATACCCATTGAAATGTATGTTTTACTGGTTAAAATTAGAAAACCATTAGATTTTCTCTTATACTTTAGTTAAGGTGTGCTGGGGCAAATGTTAGACACATAGTCCAAGTTTTGGGTGAATGGATTAGCCATTTCTTGGTAAGAAATCAATGTAACCTGAGCAGAATTCAAAAAAAGCAAATCATGCTTATAGAAAGTATAGTGAGAATAAACCCATTTGTTACAAATAGAATGAGGAATGGGTAGAGGATTCTTAGTATGATGGATTACCCATTTGTACAGGAATGAACAGACTTTAAATTTAATTCACCCTGGACAAGCTAAGTTTCTGAACAGGGACACTAAATAAATCTTCTCTTGACTCCTTCTCCTGGCAAGCATAAAGTTTCAAGTTCTTTAAAGGGAAGGAATCATGCTTAGGATGCTGCCATTGTAGGTCAGCATTTCCACATAATATAGGTTACTATTCTCAGAAGCAAAACCTTTTATACCCAGCTAATCAGATTCCCGAATATTATGTGTATGTCTAAAAAGTGATTTTTAGGTGTATATAATCAAAATGAAATATAGCAAGATAAATTAAGAGCATTAAAACGTACAACATTTTTTAGCTGCTTATGGTGTTCTTGTTGATGGCATTCTGGTTTATAGCTAATACCCTACAAAATAATACAGCACTTTGTGTTAACTTTTTTATCACTTTGTAATAAAATTCAGTGACTTTACTTATAAATGGCCAAACACTTCATTTATAAATGCAGACATTAAAAATAATATTGCTGGATAATCTATGGAGATATATTAAAACATTATAACCAAATAATGAATTATACTATCAAAATATTATATTCATGAAATAGAAAAGGATAATGTCTACAGTCATTTTCCTACCAACTCTGTCCTCCATGTATTTTATGCAACTCCGATCCAAAACCATTCAATTTGCTTGTTCCTACTGTAACGGTACCCCCAGACATAGAAGGGGACACCCAGGCCGTTTCAGCCGATCCGCCCGTCCAGTGATATAGGGACAGCTACTGCAGGACACCCAATCCCCCAAGAACTGGATCCAAGGGGAATATACTGCAAGCCTTGAACTGGAACCTCACGAATAGCCGCTAGCAGCTGAACAGGAAAAGCACCCCAAGATGCTTACTCCTGGCAGTCAGTCTGCAACAGCATCCCATGAATTCCCCCAAGCATGAGACACAAGCTCTGTGTTTGAGGGTCAAGCAGTGAACTCACTTCTTTATTAAAACCAAGACATATATAAAAAAACATTTCCACATACACCGTAGGGGCAGTGACTACCTTTGGTCAACCCCTAATTACATATGGCCAATCAGACAGGGTAGGAACCATGAGACTCCTCCCATGGGCCACCCCCAGGCATGGCTACTATGCTCATTCTCACCCAGACTGTCCCCGTGGACACTTCCTGTTTCCTCCTGGACTATGCCCCTGGGGAAACCCCATACACTGGCCCTTTGTTCAAGTCCTGGCGACACCCTGTGTTTACCTAATGGGGGATGGTCAGAATCTGTAACACATTTCTACACATTTTTCATAACTTTAAAAGTATGCATCACATTCACATAAAACATGCATTTTCAGAATCAGCATACTCCAAATACAAACATGTGTCAAAATGATACAAATTGGTCCAGTGGTTCAAAAGTTAGATCACAGTCCTTTCTGACCAAATGGAGTATGGCTTCTATGTCTTTGTAGGGGGAAAGTCAACATGGGCCGTAGTCAAACGGCAGAATGTGGGCCTCCAAGCTTCTCCAATTCGCAGTGACGAGACTGATCTCGTCACATCTCTCCCCCTTTCCAAACAGACTAACAGGATATCTAACCTTCCGCCGGTCAGATTCCTGATTAGTCCAGAAGGCCACCCACAAAACACAATCAACAGTACAGCCCACCCACAATAACTGGTTACTACACCTGGGTAGAGGAGAAACTTGTCCATGTCCAGGTGCCTCACCACGGCTGTGCTGGGCACTGGTAAGCTGCCTTGGTGGGTTGCTGAGTGGGCAGAGACCAGCGGTGCTCTGCCCTGGTGCCAGCGCTACAACGGAAGTAGCCTGTTTGGGGCCTGGTTGTAGGGGGGGGAGACCGACGGTCTCCCCTTTGGCTAAACAGCCCTGTTGCTGGAGAATGGAGTCTGAGCTCTCAATTCCCTGCAGCTCACCCTGACGCTGGGGAGGGAGGACGCTGCTCTCCTCTCCTTGCAAGGTACACTTCCACTGGGGAGGGGAGACAATGCTCTCCACTACCTGCACTTCACACTGGCGCTGGGGATCTGGGCTAGCCACCCAGCATCCCTGTAGGGCCGGTGGAGAGACCTCGGTCCCATCTCCACCTGCCGCCTGGGGTTCCTCCCAATAAACCTCTACAATATCTTCCCAGCTGAAGGGGTCTGGATCTGGGTCTCTCACCTTGTTGTAATGCTGAGCCTTCCCAATGGAGTGGAAGAGATCTCGGTAGTCCTTCTCCAGTTCCCACTCCAGGGTTGCTAGGTGAACAAGGTCTTGCTCTACCTCATGGGGGTCATCCCAGTCATGCCTAGCCTCCCTCTCATAGAAAATATCCTGAAGTCTGGTCTGCGCAGGGCTCCCAAAGTCAGGCTCTGCAAATGACTGCCATAACAACCCAGGACCACCAAACTCCTCTCCCTCTGGCTTGTCATGCTCGGCTGTCCAGGGTATATACTGTGCCATATACCACCAGAGCGCCTGGTAGGCATCCTCCAGCCATAGCTCCTGCCATGCACGGAGCTTGAGTTCCTCCACCCATTCCTCAAGGGGCTGCTCTCCCAGGAAGGGCATGCGCAGGGCCACTTGCTTCTGCAAACGTTGCTCTTCACTGGGGAGACTCTCACCCCGCTGGGATTGTACATTATTCAGGGCCTGGTACCAGATGCCTTTCCTTAATGCATCCCGGCCATCCAGGTCCTCATCCTCGTATAGCACTGCTGGTTCCATTATGCTGCTTTTAGGGTCGCTGTGCTGGGACATGCGTTGCCCCCAACTTGTAAATCCACAGAATGGTGTCTCCTGTAGCTGTCCTTCTGGCTGTGGGAACAATCCCGCCGCTGCCACCAGTGTAACAGTACCCCCAGACATAGAAGGGGACACCCAGGCCGTTTCAGCCGATCCGCCCGTCCAGTGATATAGGGACAGCTACTGCAGGACACCCAATCCCCCAAGAACTGGATCCAAGGGGAATATACTGCAAGCCTTGAACTGGAACCTCATGAATAGCAGCTAGCAGCTGAACAGGAAAAGCACCCCAAGATGCTTACTCCTGGCAGTCAGTCTGCAACAGCATCCCATGAATTCCCCCAAGCATGAGACACAAGCTCTGTGTTTGAGGGTCAAGCAGTGAACTCACTTCTTTATTAAAACCAAGACATATATAAAAAAACCATTTCCACATACACCGTAGGGGCAGTGACTACCTTTGGTCAACCCCTAATTACATATGGTCACAATCTGTAACACATTTCTACACATTTTTCATAACTTTAAAAGTATGCATCACATTCACATAAAACATACATTTTCAGAATTAGCATACTCCAAATACAAACATGTGTCAAAATGATACAAATTGGTCCAGTGGTTCAAAAGTTAGATCACAGTCCTTTCTGACCAAATGGAGTATGGCTTCTATGTCTTTGTAGGGGGAAAGTCAACATGGGCCGTAGTCAAACGGCAGAATGTGGGCCTCCAAGCTTCTCCAATTCGCAGTGACGAGACTGATCTCGTCACACCTACAATTTATATTCTTCGTTTTATTTTTTATATTATAATCTGTGTACATGTCTATGATAGGTAAAAGGCGATCCTGAGGCTTAGTTAAGGCAGTATTTAGGTAAAGACAATGGGCAGTCTAGATGATATTCTTTTGGTTCTTATCTGCCATCAATTTTATATTTATATGTTGCAGTCACTTCTTAAGTACTAAACCAATCTATGGAGAATTTCTGCTTAAGAAGATTGTCGTATCCATGAATAGTGGTGCCCAATTGTAAGATCTCCTTTGGGTCAGAGAGATCTTCACTTTTGAGTGTTCCGCAACAATATTTTATTTGAATATATTTTTTTATTTGTGTATAAAATTATAACGCATTTCATGTGTTTTAATAAAATTTGAGAGAGAGATGGAGTAACAATGGATATGGTGCTATATGGGAGAGAACAGACATGAATACTAGGGACGTAGAAGAGTGATAAAGAAAAGGGGATACCACTATGTGCTAGGAACATCAGATGGCTGTTTTATTGTTGCTAAATATGTGTCAGGTTCAAATATCTTCAGTAGAGCAGTGGTGGGCAACTCTGTTTTCTGGGGGATGCCAACAGTCTAGATTTTTTTTTTTTTTTTGTGTGTGTTTAAGTTCACTCTGCTTTAGCACGTGTGAGTTTCATCCATTCTGATTGATCCACCTACCTACCCCCTTACCCCACTAATTACAGAATATAATAAAACCTAACTAACAGAAAGTAATAAAAGCTAAGTTACAGAAAATAAAAAATCTACATTACAGAAAATAAAAAAACCTAAGTCACCAAAAAAAATCTACATTACACAAAATAAAAAACATTACACACCTAAAAAGGAAAGGCATACAATATATATATATATATATATATATATATATATATATATATATATATATATATACATTACATTACAATACAATTCAAAAAAATACAATACCTCCCTATCTAAAATACAATAAATCCTATATAACATACATACCCCCTCTATATAAAATACAATAAATCCTAACATACATACATCCCCTCTATCTAAAGTAAAATAAATTATATCTAACATAAATACATTCCCTCTATCTAAAATAAAATAAATCCTATCTAACATACATACATCTCCTCTATCTAAAATAAAATAAATCCTATCTAACATACATACATCCCCTCTATCTAAAATAAAATAAATCCTATATACATACCCAAACCCTAAATCTAACCTAAAATACAATAATTAAGACCACTTACCTTTGCAGATCTACTTTCAGATCACCAACCTAGGAAAAAAGGGGAAAAAAAATAATAATGTTTGTGTGCCGCGGTCTCTTTAAGGAGCCACGACAGGGAATTGATAGGTTTTAAATGCAGAGGGGGACATGATCGTGACCCACACTGCAAGGGTCAATGGGGGGAAATTGTGGGGTCCCCCATGGAGACCCCCAGCATGGACTTAACGTAGGCACACTTAGGGGGTGCGATCAGACCCCCGCTGCAAGGGGATTAATGTGGGTCTTGAGCTTATCTATTTAGCAGTGTATTTCGCACTCCTGGGTCGTAAAGCATCTTTTTTATTTTTTTCGTCCGCAATTTTTTTTTGTCGGTTAGGCGATTTTAGAGTGGCAAAAGTGGTTGAATTGGGGTTAAATTGGAGTTGAACCTCACTTTCAGACATTCTGGGTGTCCCCCTATGCTGTGGGTGAGTGTTTTTTAATGATTATTGTGTTTTTGTGTGTGTTTTGGTGTTTTGTAGTTTGTGCAGTTACGTGTTTGTTTTACTGGTTGTAATTTTGGGTCGCAGGGTAATGTTTTTTTTCTAAGTGCCACGGGTTGTAATTGTAGGTTGCAGGCAATGAGGGACAGAAGGGGAAGAGACGCAGGGGAAGAGAGACACAGGGGTAGGACAGGAGAAGGGGAAGAGAGACACAGGGGAAGGAGAGGAAAAGTCCACTCCACCAGAGCAGTGGAGCATTTCGCAGAGACGGACGGGCTGAATGCTCCCTTTTCTACTGATGAAGATATTTACAAGAGAACTGTGTGATTTGTTATACCTTTGGCTGATGTAAGCCATTATGTGGTGTAATTTTTAGACTTTTAATAAAAAGATTAAAAGAACACATGATCTT
The DNA here is from genome assembly GCA_027410445.1 of Discoglossus pictus. Lineage (NCBI taxonomy): Eukaryota > Metazoa > Chordata > Amphibia > Anura > Alytidae > Discoglossus > Discoglossus pictus. The sequence goes on from CM050173.1 coordinate 73,936,236, forward strand.
CTTGATGTTAATCTAGAACGTAACAGGTCAATTTACCACAGTAGCTAAAAATATCAAACTATCAATAGGACTTTCCAATGTTTTAATGGATAAATAAAAAAAAATACTTACATTTCATTTATATTCATTTTCTTAATGTTGCATGTGCTTCCCTTAAAATATTTCAATACAAATCCTCCAGAAAAGACAATTTTGCCCCACGACACACTTATGTTCAAGCCTCTCTCTTGATTGCCTTATTAACCATTATTATCACTCAGTTCACAGCCACAAGCATTATGGCCTTTCAGACAGTTATCATTTAATTATTTATTATGCATGTGCATCACTATATTCCCAATATGTATTTTTATTTTGAATCACCTTAATTAGTGTGATGCTCCATGAATTCAAATGTAATTGATTAATACATTGACTGCTAATTATATCATAATTTGTCATGAAAAATCTTCTTACTCCCTTACTGAGCCTGTTTTGACTTGTACTCTGTATTAATACACACATTTCTGTGTTGTGCTGCAAGTTATACAGACATTCATTTATGAAAATATACTTGAAATAGAAAAATTAACTCTTTCATAGTTATGACATCAAAGTAGTTTTTTTGTGTCTTTAAATTACAGTGTCAAATAGATATTATACATAAAAAATCCACTACAAATAGTATACTTCTGTAAATGTGATAAAAAAACATAATTATAATTTAATAGGATACAACTTAGTTGCTTACTGTTTACTATATATCCGCTAGATCATGTTCAAAATGATTTAAATACTTTATTCTACATTATTGACAAATGCTTATTCTTTGGCATCAAACATCCACAAAGTATATTGATCTAAAAAGGTTGATGGTGAATTGATTCAAAGGGAGTATAGGTGACAGTGTTTGTTAATTGACATTTTACTTTTTCTGAAAATTTTCTAGAGGCTAGATATCAATGCAATCTTCCATTTTAGAAGTTTTAATTATAGAAATATTTAGGCTGAGTGAAGGAGAAAATCCTTCAGGCAATTCACTGTTGGACACTCAGCAATAAAATACTTTTACTCAATCAAACAATGTGAGATCTGCTAAACATTACATTAACTATCAAATTCAAGAGTGTTCAAACTGGGGAGTGGGCTACCATTGGAAGGTACAGAAACTTTGGGCCCTGAAAGGATGCTAAACAGTCAAGAATGTGAGCTGTCCATATATATTGCAAAATTGGTTAGTAAGAAGACAAAAGGTAAAATCCAAAATCTTATGGGTGGCAGAAGGCATGGGTCCAATTAATGTCATAGATGTAAAAGGAAAACCAAATATTGCTCTTTCCTTGATCAAAATCATAAATTAAATTCAGTGATATAAAGTAAAAACTGTACTTGTATGTATCCAACATCAAAGCCAATTCCATTATATATATATATCAAATTTTCTATTGCAATAAACATCTTATCTGTTTTATGTTAGAGCTGCTAGAATCGATTCTACCAACACAAATATACAATGGAAGTGTCTCCAATATCTGTTATCGGATTCAAGAAATCTTAAAGAAGTAAAAAATAAATTGGCATATCTTTTATTTCCTAGACAAAGATTAACAGTTATGATAAAAAAAATGCAGATATCAATAATACATAATAGTGTTGTGACCAGATTAACTGGACATGATGGCTACAATTTTAGATTTTTACTCGATGTTCATAATATCTTCTACTAGTTTTATGTTGTTGTTGTTTAGTCGTTCAGTCCTGTCCGACTGTCCGTGAGGTTTTCTTGGCAAAGATACCAGTGTGGGCAGCCATTTCCTTCTCCAGTGGACTGTGATTTGTCTGACCTCTCTGCTGTTAGCTGCACAGCTTGAGTAATCCTGCATGCTATAGCGCACAGCTTCATTAAGGTACACAAGCCCATTCATCACAATAAGGATATAAGTACTAGTTATGGGTTACTTGTTAATATTTAAGAATGGTGCAATCTTTGCAAGTTTTGAATACTCAAATTTGAGTTTGACAGATATGGCCAATCTCAGGCTCCACAACCAGTCTGTAAATTTCTTTGGACATATACAGCCTTATTAAATTGCTATTCAGTAAATTTAAAAGGGATCTATTTAAGCACACAGCATATTTTTTTACAGAAATTTTTAGTTAGTGAAGACCTTGCTTTTGGATAGAAGTTCACTAACTAAAAACTTCTGTAAAAAAAATATGCTGTGTGCTTAAATAGTGAGCTTTTAAATTTACTGAATCGCAATTTAATAAGGCTGATAATCTTCCTCCTATAGAGGATGAAGTGATAACTGATTTCGACATAGTAATCATTATGCTGTCTAGATGACTTGATTGTCTACACCTCCATTATTTGAGTTTATTGGAGTAAAGTCCTCACCTTTTCAAGGATAACTGTGTGCAAGGATAAATAGTATGGAACATATTCTATTAGCTGCTCGCAAATGCCTCGAAATGTGGCTGCAGGCTTTTTTTTTTTATAAATGTTTAGATATATTCTAAGGCTGAACTCGTAAACTCTGGCTTTTTAAGTCTGATTTCAGGGGGCATAATCATATGATCTGACAATATTTAAGAAAGCCCGTAATTGACTTCTTAAATATTCGCAATACTTCTTAGACACAGCCAATAGAAAATGAGACTATCATCATGACGTCAGTAAAACATGGAGCTTATACTTAAATTTCACTTAGAGACTACAAATGAATTAGTGTCAAGAAGTAAATTTAGCGATAGGACTAGCAATCTAGTAATGTAGAGAACAATAACATTCAAAAGAGCAACTGTTCTAATCCAGGCGGGTTCCATGATATGTATTAACCACTTAAAAATCAAGATACATTTCACACAAAAAACGTAAAAAAAATGAAAACAAATGTAATTGCATATTTGTGAGTTTGAGATAGTTCTGCAATGAATTCTAATGTATTTCTATGATCTCCCATATTTTTAGAGAACAATATTTAATAGTGTTTATTAGCTGATAAGGCTTAAATAAATGATTGAAAAATGGCTTGCAAGTCCTCTTGAGTATTCGTAATATTTTTGACAGAAACATGATATTTTTTTCAATTGCAGGTTAGACTTTATTTGCGAGCTAGAGTCTTACTAAGTCTTAGTACAATGGTCCTACATGAGAATACATGAGGTGGTGCTCTTACATTTGTACTACACTTTATCTGTTAGTTAATTCGTCCTGTTATGTATAATACAGTATATTTATAGTGAGCCTCATGGCAGTTTATTAGTATATCAGCAATTTCAGCATATCAGGTAGGAGCAGATGGCCAGTGTTATGATATATGTCATTTTTATCTGTACGCTATTGAATCCATCAAATGTCCCACAGCACTATAATGAAACAAGACTGCGTTACCCATAATGCTGTATGGCAATTGTTGTTTATTAATTGTTGTTTTGTGTAACTTTAATTTTGTGTAACTTTAATTGTTTGGAGCTCATAATATTTGAGCTGTGCTAAAACCAATGGAGTTCTAAGGCCAGTTTTTGGGCTTTGGCTGGCCCATAATAATTGTGGGCGGATAGCTCGTAATCGGATTGCAAGCAGCTAATAGAATCTGTGTCAATTTAAAGATTGGTTTTAAGTGTGTATAATTGTACAAATTGGACAATAGAATAGGGCCCTATGTGTTCAAACATTTACATAAAAAAGCTTTTGCAGTGTTTCAAAGATGTTCTTTTGAATTTGAGATTTACACATCCGATTACACTATCCACACAAGTCTACTAACTGTAAACATTTGAAGAATGATGTTTTAGATCAAGTGCATACATCTCACAGCTGCTAAGTTTAGAAAAAACATTTTTTCTAAAAGTTCTATGAGTTTAAGATTGAGTTCTCTGTCTAACCATATAGCTAATGATTCTGCTTGAGACATTATGAAACTTAGTGTAGAAGATATAATAAAGATTTTACACAAACCCATGATCGTCTGACATCGAGGGTACGTTATATACTCATTACACTCATAGTCGCTTTATTTGAGTTATTTGCTAATAAACTTCAAGTAACATCAAGCACTGATATGAGCATTCAGAAAGGGAGCCGGCATAACCAAAGGTAAAATAAATCATGATTATAGGTACTTAACAATGAATTATGGAAGCCATGAATTCATTCATTTGTTCAAAATTACATCAACCGATCACTTCTCCTTTACTGTTAGAACTGGGAGGCAGGAAGGAGGATTCCATAAGATATTAGTGAGAACATTATGATTAACCACTAATTCTTTCCATGTCAAAAATCCTGTCCCAGTACCCCTGGCAGTGTCTTTCCTATATTTTCACAAGTAATTACTTTTGTCATTTCAAAAATGTAGAAGGTGATATTAATGATAAAAGGAAGCGGCTCAGCTAAGTTGCTCTGGGGCTAATGCATATGATGCACCTAATTAACATCCCAAATTTATTCCTAACATGTCCATCACCTAATGGGCTAAGAGTTTAGTCTATATCTTTATCTTTGGTGTTTCTGTAATGCTGAGTAGCCATGGATGTAGATGAGGACTGTATGACATAATGAAGTATATTTGTAAAAATTAATGTTAAGAATGTCCCTTGCAACCATTCTGGAAATAATCAGGAAAGTAATTGCTAGTAATTGCTGATGTGTTGCTTCCATTGTTTCCGTAGAACCAGATTATTTAAAGTGGTGTAATTATATATGATTTAATTAACATTTTCTACCTTACATTTCAACCAGTTTCTAAAGATATACCATAAAGTATCGTAAAAGTCAAAAAAGGTCTAGGCTACCATTTTGGAAATAATCAGGGAATTAATTGCTAGTAATTGCTTATGTGTGTGCGTTTTTTTACACTGAAAAATCTAGGGGTAATATTGAAAAGTGACCTTTACTTCTCTCTTTTTAATAATTTGATGCCTCTACTTCACTCAGGATTGAGCCTTAAAGTTTATTGTATTGTATGTGCTAAAAGGTAAAGTAATGGAGAACTCTTGGAGATTTGAAGTCTTAGTACAATGGTCCTACATGAGAATACATGAATGCAGAGGTGCTCTTACATTTGTTCAACACTTTATCTGTTAGTTTATCTGTCCTGTTATGTATACTATATCTATAGTGAACCTCAGTGCATTTTATTAGTATATCAGCAATTACAGCTTATCAGGTAAGAGCAGATGGGCAGTGTTATGATATATGTCATTTTTATCTGTACGTTATTGAATTCATCATATGTCCCACAGCACTATAATGAAAAAGGCTGCATTATCCATAATGCTGTATGGCAATTGTTGTTTATTAAAAATACATCTGTTACAGCTGTTAAATATTACAAATCTATCATTTTGACCTGTATAATATATCCTGGTGCATAACACCTCTTTATTGACTATAAATTTGAACAAATTGGAATTTGAAACCCCCCCAAAAAACGCAGCTAAAAAAACATAAAATTGGTGCTAGTAACTGGGCTCATGAGGAAGCTTGTTTGACAAGTGAAACGGACCGTCAGCATTGATATCTTTTGGAGTAAATGGTATGACCCACAGATAAGCGCTATTATATAACACAAGCATAAATGATTCACAACACTGAGGCTCCTATAGAGGGCAGCTTGAAACTGCAAGTATTATAGTGAAGGCTGTTAGCAGCCTATTGCTGTGTGATATATTAAAAAGCGCTAGATTGCAATCATATGGGTAAAATTCCATATACTATTTTTTTGTCATTGTTGTTTTAGTTTATATTGGTGTTTTCATTGTATGGTAATCCTGGGATCAAGCTTATCCAGAAATAAGGCATTTGGGGATTACTTATAATTAATGGAGGGTAATACTATGCCAATAATTATTAATTGAATACTATGGATTAAGATCTAGGATATATTACCCTGTAAATTAGGGAAGCTGTCAACCCAGTTACTAGCACAAATTTTATGTTTATTTATCAGTGTTTTTTAGTTTGTTTTGAATTGGGTAGAATTTTTCTTGGCTAATTCTTGTTATTAAATTAATAGTATTATGTCTTTAATGTTATATTTAGTTATATTTAGGAGAATAGATGGCATAGCACCTTGAACAATAACCAGAATTCGATTTGCACAATTGTTACTGAAACTTCATCTTTAACTATTTGATTTTTGACATTTGAGTGACGATTTTCCATCTTTTGCCTGACAGGTAGATACATTACTTTGCAGACTCATGTTGTCCACTATGTGCTGAATTTTATTGCTCCTAGACCGGCCATATGAGAACCAGTCCAACATTGATTGATCTGCTACAATGCATTTAACCAGTTTAGCGTGTATTGATGTTAAAAGGCATTGTCTGAAATCATTTAAGTGATACTATGTATATTTTGTTAACCTGTTATATTTAGTCCATGAAGAGTTTTCCATGAATATTCTACATTTAGTGATTCACAATGCATCAAAGATATTTATTTCAAAGTGAGTCACAGAATTTATAGTCAAAATGTCAAAATCAGCACCAACAAACCTTAAATACATTTTAATAAAAAACATTCAGTATACATTTATATATATTGTATTGTTCTTCACTCCTAGCCATTTGTTTACTAGCTTTTTCTGCTGGTCATTTACTTTTTCATCACGGTAACTAGAAAACCAATCACCATTTTAAAACTTGGACATCTGTACTGCATAAGGTACAATGATAACGTCATATAACAACATTTCACATTTAGTTGTTTACTTAATTTTTAAAAGATAAAATAGCTGCTATTTAATGATATAGCTGCTATTTAATGATCTAGTCTTACTGCTAGCATTTGCTTAAGCTTAGATGAAGGCTTTCACCTATAAGGTATATGTATTGATCTCATTAAAATATAATACTTTACATACCTTGTTGAGCTGTTAAAGTATCACTGGTCATATTTTTTAAATGTACTGTTTTGAAGAATTGAACTTGAAAATGTGCAAAATGTTTTTAGTATTTAAAAAAAAAAAACACACAACCGCTAATTTATTACACATGCTGATGTGGAATGTGCCATATTTCGTTTAGCAGATCACTTCTTGAAGTGGGAGGAGACTTTAAATATACAGGAAGTTTTTCTTTCAAGTAATAGTTTGCCCATCATCATGTTTAATTAAACAAAAGACCCTATAGAAGAAAAATGACAACAGTCATTCTTTAACTCTGCATTTTACTAAACTTTTTTTTTAAAATATGTATTAAATTGGCACTTAGTATGTACCTTACGTGTTATTTTGATGATTTTGATCTGGGAAGAACACTATTTAGAATTTACATCTGTAATAAGACCTTAACATTTTTACCACCCAAAATCTTTGAGATTATGTATAGTACTTAATCCCTTTCCAGCTTATATTGTTCAACTGTCACACTGCATTTTGGGTAATGTGTTCTGGTGTCAGTATAGAGCTGCAAAGCAAAATTGTAAATTTTGTGCAAAGATGTTAGCACAAATTAGGCAAAACTAAGAATTTGTTAGTTTCAATCTTGTAAGATGCTTTTGAAAACAATAACAGAGGGAATTTACTAAGAGGAAGCACAATAGGCTGTGATCTACTGTGGCACATTGTGCATGAATACAACTCTCCTCTACATGACATTTACAAAAGCTTAGGTCTTATAGCTAGGTCTGACAGTAGCACGACCATAGTGGGCATGACAAGTACGCGCCATCATCTGCGCACACCGGCAACAGTGCGCCCGACAATAGCGCCCCCGACATCTGCGCCCAGTTCTTCAGGTAACTTGGGCTTAGGAGTTTTAGGTTTAGAGGTTTTAGGGTTAGTGATCTTTGGGTTAAGGGTTAGGGTTAGGCTTAGAGATTAAAGGGTTAGGCTTGGGGGTATAAGGGTTAGAGTTAGGCTTGGGGGTCTAAGGGTTAGGGTTAGGCTTAGAGGTTAAATGGTTAGGGTTAGGCTTGGTGGTCTAAGTGTTAGGGGTAGGCTTAGAGGTTAAACGGTTAGGGTTAGGCTTGGGGGTCTAAGGGTTAGGGTTAGGGTTGGGGGTCTAAGGGTTAGGGCTAGGCTTACAGGGTGAAGGGTTAGGGTGAGACTTGGGGGTCTAAGGGTTAGTCTTAGAGGGATTTAGGGCATTAGGGGATAGAACTAGTATAACTAGTAGAACGTTGCACACTTTTAAAGGCGCACATTTGCCACAGAGTTTTCAACAGCACTCTGATGTCGGCTCGCTCATGTTGGCACGCTGTGGTCGGGGTGCCATGTCTGATTCAATCATGATGCTCAATATAGCATTATGAATCTACAACCTATGCACTCCTTGTGCTGTAGGGGTCAAGCATGCGCAGTGTAACATCTCATTGTGTCACCATCAAAGCCATAATAGTGGTTGGCATGGCATCATTATTGCCATATAATAACAATAAAAAGCAAAATGATAACATCAGCACCACATAATAATAATTTTTGATTATAACGTCAGTCGGACAACTATATATTGATATTTCTATAAGCAGGGATTCATTTACGTTACTGTAAGAGTTTTGATGACAATTTTCCCGTTATATTTAGCTGCTTATGTTCCATGTTAATGGGTTAATATTGCTGATATTATTTTATTCAAATATAAAATATTCTGCTTCAAGGAGGTGAATATCAGCATCCCTCTTAGATAATAGCAATATTTTTGTTTAGTAAATTTAGAAAACTTGGATTTCCATGAAATGCTACACATAAAATGTCCATAACAAGCCTTATCACGTCCACAATAACTCACTATTGAACTGATTATGACTTGCTGTTAAAGCGAAAAAAAGGCTTTTGTAAACCGCACGTTTACCTCAGATGTTGTATTGCAGGTTAATGTGGGCTATCGAGGATTCGAAACGTACCCTTAATGCTTTAGTAAATTCCCCCTTTTGGTCTTTAGATTTCATGTCAAAAGACAAAAATTGCAATTAAATTGTGTTTTGTAATATATTGAATCCCCTGTATAGCTGCTGCGGAATATGTTGGAGCATTACAAAAAAAATTATAATAATCGTAATAATAATAATAATAATAATCTATTGAACATTATGTCCGCAACGTAAAAAAGGTACATATTCTTCTACTGTCCATTGGTCAAACAGGCACAATTGGTCAACAGGCAAGTTTAAACCACTAAAATAAATGAAAATCTATAAATGTTTTTGAAGCAAGTAATAAAGTAACCACACAAAGTCTTATAGTTTATGTCCCATTTTTATTAGTGCAATTTATGAGTGCAATTAATTAAGGGCCAAATAATTTTGCAACTCCAGATTTAACTAGAATATGAGTTTGATGGTGTTTTCTAATGCAAAGTGGCAACTCTTTCAATTAAAGCCTATGACAGGCCACTGAACAGTAAATTCGGAGACAAATATAAGATTGAGGTTTTATTGCATAGCAGTTATATGGATGAGAAATGAGGGAGCATTTTGTAGACATCGTTAATTTTAGGACCTTTCACTAAAAAAGGGTGTTTTTTATTATTTGTAATCTCATTAACCTCTTATCTGCATTGCAGATGACTTTGGCAAGCCATGAGTTAAAGAAATCAATGACTGCATTTTACAGCCTAAAATAAAACATGTTTATGTGTCCTGTAAATATAATTGACGGATGAGAGCACTTCTCTGCTATTTACGATCTATTATGTTACCGTCATTGTATTTTGAATATTCGCTCTTGTGAATTATTGCAAGTTGTTATAATTCTATTTTGTACTAAAAACAGAATTTACAGCTGTACCAAGTCATTTAGCTGTCTGAAATGTGAAGCCCCTAATTTCTGTCTCCAATCTAATGAATAACATTATTTAAATCCTACAGAACTGCAGATTAAATTACGTTATTAGGTAAAATTCAACCATGTTATATATAAATATGCGACAGTCTTCAAGTGTATTTGCTCAATTTTAAACCACATATTTACTACTATTTTCTATGTTCTGTAGGTAATTGCCCTTTTTATTTATTTGTGCATTTATTTCCACTGTTTGCTGGGCTTGAGAGGTATTTTACTGAAATATTATGAGCTTGTATCTTACATTAAGCCATAAAACTAGCCATGGATTGTGCATAGACTAAAGGAGAGATTTTATATAGTAGAATAGAGAAACTTTGCATAATAGTCTACATGTTTGATTAAATATATCTTCACTGTAAAAATCTGTATTAAGATAAAAATACATACATATACTTGATTTATAATGTTAAAAATTTCTAATGCAAGTACTTATATTTTAAAGCTCTTACATTTATAGGTTTCTGCCTGATGTGCTGTGCTGCTTGACCCCAGCCTTTTGCATAATTAGAGGCAGGCCTGCTATAACAGACCTCCTCCTGTGTGTTTGAGGTGTCTGACCGGTGTAGATTTGAGGTCTCGCCAGGGGGGGAGGAACTGTACGTCCTCCAATGTAGTGTACATGGTACAATGTACTGTATGTGAAAGGGGGTGCTACATTAGGGAAACCAGCCAGAAACTCCACATGCAAATGAACCTCCACCGTGGCTCCAGCAAAAAGCCCCATGAAGACAGTTACTGTACTCCAGTTGGACACCATTTCACCCAGGAGAATCACTCCATCCAGAACCTTAAAATAGAAATACTCAGAGGGAATTTCAGAACTATCCAACAGCGGAAAACTTTTGAATTAAAAATGATTCAATTTTTTTAACACAAAGGATATGGGCATTAATATTGACTTAGGCTTTCTGGCCCACTATCTTAATGTCTTATAGCTCACAGACATTCCACACACCCCCCCTCCCCCTTCCTATTGCTGTTTTTGTAAGCTACATGCTATATTAAAATGTATTGCTCTTTATTTTACTCTGCTGTGTTCTTATGAACAACCTGATCTATAGACTTACTGACCTATCAGGACACTATCCACAATGCTGGTCTATTTCTCAATTAACTCTGGCCAATGAATTTGTTTTTCTTGTTTTTCCAAGTTTTTTTCCCCATCTCTTTCTGTTTGCTGTTTTTAGTTCATACTTGTATCAGTATCGCTTTTTGATTTGATAAAGAGAGGCATTATCTCTTGAAAGATTGTTTGCTTATTATGAATATGTTTGTCCAATAAAAAGGTATCACTATTCACTGCAATACTCTGATTATTCAACTGGATTACTGGACATTCATGGCTACCTCAATTATATATATATATATATATATATATATATATATAAATATACTAGCGACTTGCCCGCAATAAAAGTCAGGTAATGCTGTTTGCCACACAATGTAAGGCTTTTAGTCCTCTGAGTACCTTTGGCGCTCATTGGGAGTCTCTCCACTCATGTACTTTTGGTCGTCTGAGCACCTTCGGTGCACATTGCAAGCCCCGCGCTGAGCGGCTTCGGTGCTCATCACGAGGCTTGAAATGAGCGCCTTTGGCACTCATTGCGAGCCTCTCCCCTTGTGTACTTTTGCTCCACTGAGCACCCTCGGCACTCATTGTGAGCTCCGCGCTGAGCGCCTTTGGCAAAGCGAGTGTCTCCTCTGAACTTTTTTTTATATAAATATATTTTTTTATAAAAATGAATTAATTAATTAAATAAAAAATGAATATACTTTACCTATTTGTAATGAATATATCCAGGAATCAATATGCTGAAGAGCTAACAATCGCTGTTGTATTTCCTGCAGCATACAATGTACATTTGGACTGTTGGTGATGTGAGGAGAAAGTGTCAGTAAAGTGGCAAGTGTGCAGTGTAAATAGGCTGCGTGCGCAAGGGCAAACGGTTTGGTTAGTTGTGTATGTTATTCATTTTTAGGTAGTGTTGTAAAATGGTGGCGATTGTGTTACGCGGGTCTGGAGCATTTTCCGTCCTTCATAATAGTGTATTTTGTAGCTTGTATGTGCCTGTGTAAAAGTCTTATGTGCTTGGTGATGTTAAGCATTCGTTTTTTTTCGGCCACCATTTTTTTTTCTCGCTTAGGCGATTTTCGTGTGTGGAAACTCTGTAAATTATGGTTAAATTTTCATGCAACCTGACTTTCAGACGTTCTGCCTGTGCCCCCGTGTTGTGAGTGGTGTTTGTTTTGTATTTTTGTTAATTTTGGTGGTGTTATTGTTGTTTTTGTATGTGCACGGTTCGACCGTTAACGTCATATTTTTTTTAGCTTGTATTATGTTATTTTCTAAGCTCCGTGGCTCGTAGTTTTTTGTGTAAAAGTCTTATGTGCTTGGTGGTGTATTGTGTGTTTAGGGGTTGGTTGGCTTGTTTTTTTTTTTTTCAACCACCATTTTTTTTCTCGCTTAGGCGATTTTCGTGTGTGGAAACTGGGCAAATTGTAGTTAAATTGTTGTGCAACCTGACTCCCAGACGTCGTGCCTGTTCCCCCCTGCTGTCAGTATTTTTTCTTGGTGGTGTTATGCATTCGTTTTTTTTCAGCCACCATTTTTTTTTTCTCGCTTAGGCGATTTTCGTGTGTGGAAACTCTGGAAATTATGGTTAAATTGTCATGCAACCTGACTTTCAGATGTCGTGCCTGTGCCCCCGTGCTGTGAGTGGTGTTTGTTTTGTATTTTTGTTAATTTTGGTGCTGTTACTGTTGTTTTTGTATGTGCGCAGTTCGGCCGGCAACTTTGTATATTTTTTACCTCGTATTTGTCTTCTTTCTAAGTGCCGCGGGGCGTATTATTTTGGTGGTAAGTGCTGCTTTCCTTTTTGCAAGTGTTACGGGCCGTAATTTTCCCCTGTTTATTTTTTTAAACTGCTACGGGTCTCGCATTGTGAATGGTGTACTTGAGATTCTGCCTTCAGCGCTGTACTCCAGTTGGACTGCCTAAGTCATACAGTAGGGATGAGTCGTACGGGGTTGTAGGGATGAGCGCCTATTGGGCTCATCTCCACCAGCGCAAGGAGCGCCTTTGGCACTCCTTGCCAGCAATTGCGGGCTCCCTACATGAGCCCTCAAGCATTAGCAAAAACCTGTATTGCTCATAACTACATATGTGATATATATATAGGGAGTGCAGAATTATTAGGCAAGTTGTATTTTTGAGGATTAATTTTATTATTGAACAACAACCATGTTCTCAATGAACCCAAAAAACTCATTAATATCAAAGCTGAATATTTTTGGAAGTAGTTTTTAGTTTGTTTTTAGTTTTAGCTATTTTAGGGGGATATCTGTGTGTGCAGGTGACTATTACTGTGCATAATTATTAGGCAACTTAACAAAAAACAAATATATACCCATTTCAATTATTTATTTTTACCAGTGAAACCAATATAACATCTCAACATTCACAAATATACATTTCTGACATTCAAAAACAAAACAAAAACAAATCAGTGACCAATATAGCCACCTTTCTTTGCAAGGACACTCAAAAGCCTGCCATCCATGGATTCTGTCAGTGTTTTGATCTGTTCACCATCAACATTGCGTGCAGCAGCAACCACAGCCTCCCAGACACTGTTTAGAGAGGTGTACTGTTTTCCCTCCTTGTAAATCTCACATTTGATGATGGACCACAGGTTCTCAATGGGGTTCAGATCAGGTGAACAAGGAGGCCATATCATTAGATTTTTTTCTTTTATACCCTTTCTTGCCAGCCACGCTGTGGAGTACTTGGACGCGTGTGATGGAGCATTGTCCTGCATGAAAATCATGTTTTTCTTGAAGGATGCAGACTTCTTTCTGTACCACTGCTTGAAGAAGGTGTCTTCCAGGAACTGGCAGTAGGACTGGGAGTTGAGCTTGACTCCATCCTCAAGCCAAAAAGGCCCCACAAGCTCATCTTTGATGATACAAGCCCAAACCAGTACTCCACCTCCACCTTGCTGGCGTCTGAGTCGGACTGGAGCTCTCTGCCCTTTACCAATCCAGCCACGGGCCCATCCATCTGGCCCATCAAGACTCACTCTCATTTCATCAGTCCATAAAACCTTAGAAAAATCAGTCTTGAGATATTTCTTGGCCCAGTCTTGACGTTTCAGTTTGTGTGTCTTGTTCAGTGGTGGTCGTCTTTCAGCCTTTCTTACCATGGCCATGTCTCTAAGTATTGCACACCTTGTGCTTTTGGGCACTCCAGTGATGTTGCAGCTCTGAAATATGGCCAAACTGGTGGCAAGTGGCATCGTGGGTGCTGCACGCTTGACTTTTCTCAGTTCATGGGCAGTTATTTTGCGACTTGGTTTTTCCACACGCTTCTTGCGACCCTGTTGACTATTTTGAATGAAACGCTTGATTGTTCGATGATCACGCTTCAGAAGCTTTGCAATTTTAAGAGTGCTGCATCCCTCTGCAAGATATCTCACTATTTTTAACTTTTCTGAGCCTGTCAAGTCCTTCTTTTGACCCATTTTGCCAAAGGAAAGTAAGTTGCCTAATAATTATGCACACCTGATATAGGGTGTTGATGTCATTAGACCACACCCCTTCTCATTACAGAGATGCACATCACCTAATATGCTTAATTGGTAGTAGGCTTTCGAGCCTATACAGCTTGGAGTAAGACAACATGCATAAAGAGGATGATGTGGTCAAAATACTCATCTGCCTAATAATTTTGCACTCCCTGTATACTAGCGACTCGCCCGGCAAAAATGACGGGGCAATAAAATTGTAAGGCAGGTAATGCTATTTTCCACAGACATTAATTTTTTTAGCGGTCTGAGATCCTTCAGCACTCATTGCGAGCCTCGCGCTGAGCACCATTGGCGCTTATATCGTGGCTCCCAATAAGCGCCTATGGCGCACATTGCAAGCCTCTTGGTTGTTGTATTTTTTATTATCGGATGTGCTTTTTCTGTCATTGTAAGGTCGGCGCTGATCTGCTTTTTGCGCGTATTGCAAGGCTGTTCCCTGGTGTAGTTTGTATGTGCTTGGTGGTGTTTTGAGGCTTTTAGGTCCTGTAGCCTCGTTTTCGTTTTTACAGCGGTCATTTTTTCTCTCACTTAGGGGATTTTCATGTGTCTAAACTCGGTAAATTGGAATTAAATTGAGGTGTAACTTCACTTACAGAGGTCCTGGGTGCCCCCCCCCCCCCCCACACACCTTGCTGTGGGTAAGGTTTTTATGTAATTTTGTGTTGTGTTTATGTTTTTTTTTTAAGTCCTGCAGATCGTATTTTTTTAGTGTAAGTCCGTAATTTTTTCTTTCTAAGTCCTGCGGCTCGTATTTTTTTGTGAAAGTCCGTATTTAGTCACTGCGTGTTCAAAGTATTTTTTCAAAGTCCCGTTTCAGTGGGTGTTTGTAACTGCTTGTGAGGCGCCGTAGAGCCTCCACTTCCGCAAATGCTGCCCCTCACTTTGCGAGGGTCCGCATTTGCGGACTGCAATGAACCTTTGGCTCATTGCAGCCGACGTTGGAGCGTCCACCTCCACAAATGTGGCCCCTCACTTTGCAAGGGTCTGCATTTGAGGCCCGAACTGCGTAGTTTGACAACTATTATATGTAATATTTTTTTTTAATTTGGGGGGGTCCAGGGCATTGAGCATTTAAACAAAGAAATAAAATAAAAAGGTTTTGAGGTGCACTGTAGCAATGGGGCCGCCCAGAGCAGCATCCTGATGCGCTGGCAGCAGATCTGCCCCTGCTTTCTGTCCTGGGAGTAGAGTTGAATTATTCCCCCCAGATCTTTTTTGGCTCCTACACCCTGGGTCTAGCAACCTGGTGGATTGAGAAATATTATTTTATAACTACAGATGGGTTATTTGTTATATGACAGTGAACAGATCATAGATCGTGTTAAGATCTTACTTTCATTGCCAGTCTGATTACACCGGTCCCTTAATTCATCCCTCTTGTATCAAAAAAAAAGTCATAGATAACACCAACATGAAATACTGAAATCTTAAATTTTTGTTATATCATATCAAAGAGGGAGTATATATAGATAAAGAAAGGACGTCCCAAATATAGATACTCTGAAGTTATTTGGGAGTATGAGACACAATGTGTGTGTGAGTTAATATAAATATTCTGTATCATTTGATGAAGAGGCCTGAAAAATTCAATAAGATGTAACAGATTTATATGTGGGTTAATACAATTACATTAGAGAATAACAGAGTCATGTATCTCTCTCTGAACTTCAAGGTAAAATCAGTTGAATTCATTACATGATGTTGTCTCTTTATCAAGGTAAGAAAGTTGCATTTACATACAAAATTACAACATGTATTTTTGTAATATTGACAGGACTCGATCCTAGTGGAATATAATAGCAATTCTTTGATGAAAATAAATACAGTGTTTCATTAGCTATACATTTTTTTAAGCTATAAATTAGAAAAAGAAAAACAGTATATCCTTTTTAATTCTGTACAAATGCTAAATATTTTAGGAAGCACGTGTGACCATTTGTCACATGCTGGATGTAAGAGTTATTATTATTAACTTTTATTTGTAATGCGCCAGCATATACCGTAGCGCACTACAGGGGATAAGAACAAGGAAATATACAATATACAATATTGATTACTGTAGAAAATGGAGGGCCGTGTTTTGAGGTTCAAGTCTTGTAGAAAGGGCCGCAGTTGCAGCGGGTTCCCTTTTGTGAGCCCGCAGTTTTAACGTTGCATTACCAATGTTTTTTGGCAAGCCTGCGCTGCTGAGAACTATATATGTGATTCTATCTATGCCTAAATTCTGTTAATATTTTATACTTTACATATAGATGGCTTGGAGTCAGTTGCTCTAAGTACCAAACTGAAAAGCCACATAATAGAAATATAGTATTAACAAATCATAACTTACCTCTTAATATTGTTTCTAAAAAATAACCATTGTTTACATTATCAATTTAGGTTGTTCAAGGTTTATCTTTGTTATAAAAAATGTTTTTAATGCTTTTTTGCCATTCCTTTCCCACAAGCAGCTAAATAAATTAAGAAATGTAATTCTAGTGCTACATGTGGCTAGTTAATCAAATGAATGGAGCTGTGCTTAATAAGCCACTAAGAGAGAAAAGCAGCTGCACATAGCGCTATCTCTGTGGTTCTTATCATATTGAGGGTGTGATGCATAGACATTGTTTGATTTATCCTGTGCGAGGTCTGCTGAGACATGTGATGTTCTAAAATGCTTTGCAAGTGGTCAAGGTAATGAATGGTCCATAGTGAACTGAAAAAATATTCAGCCTTATTAAATTGTGATTTGGCAAATTTAAAAGGGCTCTATTTAAGCACACAGCATATTTTTTTACAGGAGTTTTTAGTTAATGAACTTCTATCCAAAGCAAGGTCTTCCCTAACTAAAAACGTCTGTAAAAAAATATGCTGTGTGCTTATATAGAGCCCTTTTAAATTTGCTGAATCGTAATTTAATAAGGCTGATTATGTCTAATACAAAACTGTAATCACTTGATTTAAATTCAGCACCATTTCACTGCAAACAAATGCTTTAAACACTGAGCTATCTATCTGCAGGATTTAGACCAAGTACTAAAAAAGTACATAACAAACATGACTGTATGACTTTCAAGAGGTTCCAATACCTTGTTTGGTAGAAACTTATTATACATACAGAAATTTAGGAATGGAACTACACATCAGAAAGCCACTAACTAAAATTTTTGTTAATCCATCAATTCAGAAACAGTTTAAAAAAATAAAATATTTTCCACATACTTTTCAACCTCTTACTAATAATGCAGTGCTGATGTAATGAGTGTTGTGGCCCTTTAATTATAGACATTACTCATCTTTTCCTTACGCACACCCAATTTCCCACTTGTTTCATCATAAAAAGATATTGTTATTTAAACAGCAAATTGTTAAAAATGTGTTTAATGTTGTTTTCATTCAATTATTTGATGTTTTATATTATTCATTATGTGATGTATAAATGATAATTTGACAATGTTATCTGTTGTGTTATGTAAGGGCCAATAGATATACATAATATTAGGGTATTTGCATTAATGTCATCTTATATTCTCCTAAATAGTCTTTATATTGGGTGTATATTTTCAGAAAGTATCTGAAATAGTAGATTATCAAATTCTATTTACATTTTTTGGGAAATGCTCACTGCCACTATTTCTGAATCTCTTGCAAGTTTATAATTCATGTTTTCTGATCACATATTTTGTATAAAACTAATCATTCTCCTATAGCTTCACTTCATTTTTGCTGTATTAGTATAGATTTTCTGCCCCACGGATTTCTGGCTTATTCTCTGGAGAGAGCTCATCTCCCGGCTAAACTGTTTTCAAGCTAGCAAAGTGCTTTTGCCTTTATTAGACATATCAACCATGAAACAACAGCAACAGATGCCTAGCTATAAAATCCAGAGTTATTGGTGATCAGAGAAACCTCATAATAGGGTTTTTTGTTTCCTTCATCGAAGCTCCTCATTGCGTCTGCTTGAGCGTTTATGACTCTGACTATTCTGTTGCACAAAAACAATACAAAGTATTAATTAACCAGAGCTCAGCATAAAAGTTAAGCATAGGAAGAATTACAATAACTCTTCCATTTAAATCTTGTCAGTTTCACCTAAACAACATCTCCAAAATATGTCACTATCTTACACAAGACACAACTAAAATTCTAATCCATTCTCTCATCAAATCTCACCTCAACTACTGCAACTCTCTGCTTGCTGGCCTCCCCGTCACCTGTTTGTCTCCAATCTATAATGATGCCTCCTCTAGACTCATCTGCCATACTCAATGCTCTGTGTCTGAGGCTCCTCACTCAATCTCTCCACTGGCTTCCAGTACTCTCCAGAATAAAATGAAACATCATGACCCTAAAAAACAGTGACCCCCATATATCTCCAGCCCTGTCTCAAAATACTTCCTCAACTGCCCTGTGCTAATGACCTTCTTCTTTCCTCCTCTCTGACCATCTTCTCTCACTCCCTCCTTTTCTGCCCCTACTCTAGAGAAATTCTTGCCTCGCTCAACTGGACTATCTTCCTGTCCTAAAACCTGCAAAAATACATCTGTTTAAAAAAGCTTATCATCTTCAGTCTTAATCTGCACAACTGCTCACTCTGCAGCATAATATCACCCACACTCACAATCTACAGTGCAAGACACAGACATCTCCACTTGCACCAACTTGAACCAAAGTTGTATTGCTCTGTTTATTGGGAAAAGTTGGAACATTTAAAGTCAAAGACACTCTTCTACTGTATGTAAGCAAGGTGTTCTAACTTTACAGCCTCTGTTTGTTATTTTTAACCCCTTGATTCCTGTTATGCATCCAGATAGTGCTGAAATTGAAGCCGGTCACAGAGAAGCCCATCTACTCCATGGTCCAAAGGAGGATTCTATAGTCAATGAAGGGGAATTATGTAGCTAAGTTGGTTGCCCATCTACACCTGAAGGCTTCTAGGGAGCCAAAAAAAGTGTGTTTAAGGCCTCTGCCTGTTACATGTGTATTAGACCACTAAGACCCTGGTTTTCTGATGATCATCCTGTGTTTGGTTACCTAAACTGTGTGGGGTATGTCAGACTTCTTGTTCTTTACTCTTACATGCCACTGTACTAAAAACATTAACCACAATATTATGTCAGTGACTGCAGGTGATGTGGGTCCTATCCCTACAACATTTCCAGGATTTTTAAATATTGGTTTAATCAAGAAGATTCTTCTTCATTGTGTGCTGAATATTTTAGAAGTAACTTTGTTTATTAATTATTATTAGTGTTTGTAGACCACAAACCAGACTGTAGCTTTAAATGCATTTTCAACATTATACTAAAGTATATGTTGTTCTGTGTCATAGGCGGGTAAAATATAGAAAAACATATAGCAGAAAATGATGGGCCATTGATGACTTCTGAATAAAGCAGTGTGTTAGGATGGTAATTATGTTATCATCTCTCCTGCCAGCATGGATTTATCTAGCAATTTTAATATCCAGCTAACAGCAATGAATGACATACCAGAGTGAAAATGCAGAAAAATGTAAAAATCTTTCTGTAAATAAAAGAAAAATAAGTGAATATCATGTGGGTGTATTTTGACAATTTATGGTTCATGTAAGTGATGTGTGAGATACATACAAAGCAATATGTCTAGTTGTCTTTTTAGATGTAGTCTTTTTGAACACAATTTACAACAAAAATACAACAGATGCCTTGCAAAACCTTGTAAATAAGTTAAAAAACTTTTAAAAATCAAAATATTCAATTTTACAAGCAGTAAAACTGTTTTTAATACATTTCTATTTTGTGGCCTTTAAGTTTCTTAACAAAAGTATTTTGAGATTTATCACATATATAGTTGTGGATCTGTGGTTCTGAACGCTTACAATGTTGGTAACTGTTTGCGAGCCTCGCAAAGTAAAGACGAGCTGTCGACGGCAAGCCTTGCATCACCACCAGTAGTACCTGGTTCCTGCCAGTAGAGGTTGCAATGAGTGCCAAATGCACTCATTGCAGGGCTCACTATGAGCACCTCTGGCGCTCATCGTGAGGCCCTCAGGGCTCTCAATACCCATCGTGAGGCCCACAGAGCTCGCATCAACCCCTCCTGGCCTACCCAGGGCTTGCATCACCCACCCCAGTACCTGGATGCAACCATGCCACAGTACCTGGATGCGACAGTAGCTGAAACACGTACCTGTATGTGCACCTGCCTGCAGCACCGCACTCCGTATTCTCCTCTGTGGCTCCCGTTCTCTGTCCGGAACAACTTTCTGGATCAAGCAGAGGAGGTGAGTGCCATGCTGCTGGCAGGGTCCCATCCAGGTACGAGGCACAGGGGAAGCAGACGAGGGGGGAAAGGAGACACGAGAGGGAGAGGAGGGAGAGGAGACACTGGGGAGGGAGAGAGGGAAAGGAGACACAAGGGGGGGAAGTAAGAGGGGCAAAAAAGACACAGTGGAAAGGGAGAGGGGGAAAGGATGCACAGGAGAGGGAGAGAGGGGAGAGAGAAGACACAGGGAAGGGAGAGGGGAGAAAGCGAGAGGGGGAAATGAGGTACAGGGGAGTGAGAGGGGGGAAAGGAGACACAGGGGAAGGAGAGGAGGAAAGGGGAGAGGGAGAAAGGAGGCACAGGAGAATTAGAACGGGAGAGGGGGAAAGGAGGTACTGGGGAGAGAGGGGGAGGAGACACAGGGGAGGGAGGAAGGAGACACAGGGGAGGGAGAGGGGGGAAGGAGACACAAGGGAGGGAGAGGGGTGGAAGGAGACACAAGGGAGGGAGAGGGGGAAAGAGACACAGGGCAGGGAGGAGAAGTGAAGAGACACTGGAGAGGGAGGAGGGGGGAAGAGACATAGAGGAGGGAGAGAGGGGAAAGAGACACAAGGGAGGGAGAGGGGGAAAGAGACACAAGGGAGGGAGATGGCGGAAAGGAGACACAGGGAATGGAGACAGAGAGGGGAAGGGAAAGGGAAAAAGTAGACACAAGGAGCGAAGGGAGAGGGGGAAAGGAGACACAGGGGGGAAAGGGAGAATGGGAGAGGAGGAAAAGGAGAGGGACAGAGGGGTGAAAGGAGACACAGGGAGGGAGATGTGGGGAAAGGAGACACTGGGGAGGGACAGGGGGAGAGGGGGAAAGGAGGTACAGGAGAGGTGTGGAAAGGAGACACAGGGGAGGGAGAGGAGGGAAAGGGAGAGGGGGAAAGGAGGCACAGGAGAGGGAGAGAAGGTAAGCAGACACAGGGGAGAGAGGGGGGAGGAGACACAGGGGAGGGGGATTTTATTGCCCTTATTTTTTGATGGGCAATTACCTACTTTATAATATTGCATTATATGAATCTTTAGGGTGAAGTGTTGAGATATCTTGGAAATGCAAAATACATCAGTTTATTTGATCCAAAGGATAACATAGCAATGGAGATGTTATCCAAGATTTTTATCCTTGAGTACATCAACACCAATATTGTTTTAATGCAAGAAATAATGTTGATACACAAAGCAGCACAAGTAGAAACCTACCAATCATCCACAGTTTAATTTAAGGTATTGTCATGGAATATGTATTGTACATGATAAGATATGTGGCTCTACAAAAATCCAAGACATAGTAAGAAATGTTAAATATCCTTGTGCAGTATAGTTGTGGAATTTTAAATAGGACTGACAAATCATGTTAAAGGGCCACTGTACAATGAAAAAAAAAAAATACATGTTTGCAAATTCTAATATTGACTATGGACATAAATAGGAAGGGCAAAAGTCACAAAGTTCATGGTTGGGAAAGGGTTATTTACATTAAGGAAGAGCAGAGCTTGCAATTATTATTTCAAGCTGACTGATTCTCTGCCTCAATTCTTCATCTACCCTCCTCACAACCCAATATCAGTAGAAAAAGAGTCATTGAAACGTTTTAACTGATATTGTAAATTAGCATTGCAACTTCCAGCAGACCTGCCTCCTTCCACCCATAATATGAGTCCAGGGGGTAAAAATGGATTTGCACAGGTGGGGGGGGGGGGGGGGGGGGGAGTGTTTACCATTGTAGTTGCATTAGCTACTGCTCAAAGTCTGGCAAGTAAAGAATGTCATCCATACAAAAGATACAGGCATCTATCAGGACACCTTCCAGGCAGATTAGCATTTAGAAGTCTGATATGCGATGGGACTTGCAATCCTGCAATGTACAAAATAATAAAAATTAATGGCGATACTGTTCTAGTCCATGTGGGTGGCCTGATATGTATTAACTTGTTGATTCCTGAGAATGATATAATACATATCAGGCCAGTATCGCCATTCATTTTTATTATTTTGTACATTGCCGGATTGCAAGTTCGATCGCATACCAGACTTCTAAATGCTAATTGATTGACGTTTAACCTGCATGTTTTACTGGCGTAAGGATGATGGTCTCATTTACTATTGGATGTTTCTAAATTGGAAGTTACGGCCTTGCTTAATTGGTCATGAACATACTCTGAATTGCTACTTATGGGTGCATGGTTTACGGTTTACGCTTTCGGCTAGGTAGTTGTGAGCTTGTTTAATTTGAATCACTCTGTAACTGTTGCAATTTTTAAGCCCGCAGATTGAATAAGGCCCAATGTATCTTTTAATCTTCAGGTGTATCTAATTAATCCACATTCTCATGAATACTAGAAATGGAGCCTACACCTATATAATTAAACAAGACTTTTGAGTATTTCCATTGGAAATTAGGAAGAAGTAGCACATTGACCTCTGCATTGTTCTGAGTACTCTCATTGTTTCCTTAAAGAATAAGGAGTTATTGCTTGGTAAGGTCAACAGATATTTATTCCTTGGTATTTATAATTTTACGCTAAATGCTTTAGCAGCCTGCAGTGTTGTAATGATTTTCATTTAATTGTATTATTGTGAAGGTACCTTCAGGGAGCAACTACTTTAGTGTTGACAATATAATGATTCTGTTTTTAATTTATAAAAATAAAATTATTGTCCAAAAGCCAATGTTTATGTACGAAGCAATAAGACTGATAAAGGCTTAAAAACACAGGAATTAAACAGTATCAATTTCTTTTAAAGGAATAGCTCATGAAATAACAGAATATTTTAAACTTCCTTAAAGAATAATAACAATTGTCAAGAACTCTGCAAAATCATTTGTGGTAACAGTGTATTTGGTTTTAACATCCAGCTTTTATAACATGCTCTTACTTATTTCTAACCTCTCAGATATATTAGCTACTATCTACCAGTGTATTAGCTTGTATGAATGTTGGCGAGTTTTCAATTGTGTGTCCGTGTCTTGGAAGCAAGCACTATGTGCTTTTGATTATATGCTCAAAAACAGGGCCCTCCATTCTTCATAAGGTGTTAAGTTTGTTTTTTGCCATGTACTAGACCCCTGTACAGCGCTACGGAATATGTTGGCGCGCTATAAATAAAGACAATAATAATAATAACAATAATAAAACCATAGGTCTAAACTGAATGGACCTTTTATCTACAACTTTGGGACTGTACTCTCTCTGTTTGAAAATTTCTCTTCAAAATGCTGTAATTTAATCTGTGCTAGGGTCATTTTATAGACAATCTTATTGTGCACCTTCCCACCTGACCAGACCACCATTAATCCCCATTAATCAATTCCCTCCCGTCTGTGTCTAATAACCACTTTATTCACATAGGGCCTCATTCAATTGTGATTTGGCCAATTGAATAGGGCTCTATATAATCACATAGCATTTTTTTTAATGAAGTTTTTAGTTAGTGAAAACCTTGCTTTGGGATAGATGTTTACTAACTAAAAACTTCTTTAAAAAATATATGCTATGTGCTTATTTAGAGCCCTATTCAATTGGCCAAATTGCAATTGAATGAGGGTCTAAGTTTGTAAGGTCCCACAAGAGGCCCATAAACTCTTTTTGTACCAAAGTGTATTCTTTCATAGTCTGTCTTTTCTATTTACTTGTATTGTTCTACTTAATAACCTACAATCTGCTGGCGTTTAATCACATATATAGTTCACAGCAGCACGGGCTTGCCAGCAATCGTTGGGAGCCATAGGCGCTCAACCCTACGACCCTGTACGACCTAGGCAGGAAGCGATGAAGACGCTCACTGCGCTGGTGGAGATGAGCGCCATAGGTGCTCATGCCTACGACCCTACACGACTTAAGCATCATACCTACGACCCGCGGGACTACAGATCAACAGAAAACTCAAATACACAATTCACAGTGCGAGAATCACCTGCAAAAATTAAGACTCGTAGCAACTTTGAAAAGGAAACTGCCACTTACAGAAAAAAATACGCAAAAAATAAGAAGTTAATGCCTTACATTGTGTGGCAAACAGCATTACCTGCCTTACAATTTTATTGCCATTAGTTTTTGACGGGCAAGTCGCTAGCAAAAAATAACGGTAAGGATAATAATGATAGTCATTCTAAGTTAACTTGAATGATGGATATAATGACATATAAACATAGGGAATATGCAATAGGGACCGTGATTTACATATTGAATTACTGGAGATGTAATTGCAAGCTTTGCTGAGCATATGATAATAGTAAAGTTTAGTGAATAGAATAAGTTCAACTACCGCAACAAGCATAGACTTACCGGCAAAAGGTTGTGTTTTACTCTTAGTGAGCATATCTAGGCCAACATTTTCAGTGTACAATTGCTCTAAGGTTTTTATTCAATTCTAAGGGCCTCATTCTATTATCGGCCGCAGCCGCTGCGGGGCAGCAAGGACCGGCCGCAAGCTTTCCGGCTATTCTATTCCCCTCCGGCCGGGGGTTCCAGCAGGCTTGCGGCCGGCGCCTTGCTATCTCTTGCGGCCGATCGAGCCGGAGGAAAGCTTTTGATCTAAAACGGCCGCAAGGAAATCGGCAGTAAGAAAAGCCTGGTTGCGATTCTATTGCTCCGGGAACCCTGTCTGCAAGGCTAAAAACGAGCCGCAGCTTACTTGCAGCAAACAGGTTCCGCTAGCACCAATTAAGCACATAAAATAGCTCAAATAAAGCCATCCTGCACTTTGCGGAGTCTATAAAGTGATATTCGGTGTTAGAAAAAATAGCACATAATTAGCCTATACTCAAATCCGTAAAATATATATTTTTTAATATACGTAAAATATACATTTAATTTGAACTCGGGTTTGGGCTGATGTGCAAGCTTGAGAGTGGGTTACTTTTAATCCTCATGTCCCCCAATATGATCCCTAGCATTTACAGAGCTGTACAGTGCAGGCTTGAATTTATTTTTTAGTTTTTAGATTTCAGAGCTTACGGCCGGTTTCAAGATATGTGGGGAGATCCTTGCGGGGCCGTATAATAGAGTCGCGAGTTAACAGAACCCCCGCAAGGAATCGCAGCCTTACGGCCGATTTACCGCCAATAATAGAATGAGGCCCTAATTATTTAATTCATAAACTGTTTTGTAAACGTATTCTTCATTGGGAATAACCATTGTTTTGTTTTCTTATCTGGGAGTGTGATCCTACTGTACTACTTCATGGAAACTCTTTCAATGGAACTGGTTAGATATCTTCACTTCATCCAAAGTCCCCTACCATGTGAAAAATGATCTAGGGGTGTAGTAGCCAGAATACTTCTGAGGGGGATATAGCTCATTGTATGTACCTGCCATAAAAAAGCTTATACATACATATATACAAACACAGACCCCCCCCCCCCCCCTGTTCCTACACCTATGCGATGGACAAGTACGATCTGGGTACTGGTTTTGTACAGGATGCCATTGTAAGCCTGAAGAAGGTTGGAGCAAAGCTCATAATAAAGCTATACTTGTGCATCAGCCCATTAACATGTTATTGACCATTATTAAATATTATCATTGTATATAACGCCGAGTAAAATGTTATCACTTTATAAATATGAGTTATTATTATTATTATTAATAATAATAATAATAATAATAATAATAATAATAAATTTAAATAAAGAACAAGAACAGCAAACTAAAATAGTTTTTTTTATGTTTTATATTAGAAATGTACTTTTAAATTCATGAGAAATATCTGAAAGCTCCATGTAAGAATCCTGTGACCTCAAGATTCAAAAAGTGCATTGTACAGACTGCAAACTGTCTTAGAAATACAAATATTACTGACTTGTGTGATTTTTATAGTTGTGCTTTTGGGAACATGTTCCAAATTAATTTCATTATTTTTGCATTTTTTCTCTTCTATATAGTAATATTTTTCAGGATAGAGGAACGTTTCTTGCTCTGTACTCTACCCTCTCTTTGATTATTACTTCACAGGGAAAAATAGGAAAAAAATAATTCCCAGTGTCTCTGTATGTCGACAGCAAATTCTTTCTAACAGTTCAATAATTCAGCTGCTTTATGTAGATTGCCAGCTGTAAAAAAGAAAAAGGAGAAGCAGGGATTTAATGAGATGTCTTCTACTGAGATACCTTTAGCATGAGATGAAGCTGTCTCTAGAGTGCTGGAATGGCCCTTCTGCCACATTGAGAGCAACTCATAATGAACTGGAAAATGAGTGAGGCCATAACAGGGGCCACATGGGAAGACGGGGGAATAATTAGGGTTTGTTCATTCTGGGGCTGTGTGTTCTAATTGGATCAGGAACCCGCATCTCTATTTATTATTACAGTAAAGCAAATTAAAGTGGAATATTAAAGTTGTACACATTAAAACAAGGTCTCAAGAGTGTATCCAATAAAACCATAGTGTGGGGAGCTTTAATTCTCTGTTTTTATTTCTAGCAGAGAGGAGATTTTCTTATTTTTACTATGTGAAAAGTTCACAGCCCATTCAAGATAGATCATTTTAATAGATTTTTTTTGTAACCAGTCAGATAGCTGAGTCACGGCCACCAAATTTAAAGGGTTATTTTAGTCCTAAAGATTCAACAACACATTTAAAAAAAAATATATATATATAGTAATATATAAATCTTAATTTATTAGATCAACCTGGTTGATATTTACTTTATAGAAAGGTGATCAGATCCCTATAGGGTTGATCTGAGCGGCTAAATATATTTTTGGCTTCTTATTGAGCCCTAGTGGTAGATAGAGAAGTTGCAAAAGGGGTTACACATTATTTTGCACCAGGCACTTAATTCACTAAGGGCCTCATTCAATTTGGAGCAGGAGCTGGGCCGCAAGTCAGTGATTCCTTGCGATCAGGTTACGGCCAGGCGTAGCGCTAATTCTATGCTGCTATTCAATTGGCCTTTCCCGTTAATAGCAAACCATGCTATCTGCAGTAAGCATTTGCCGCAAGCCCGTAAATCGTGTTTCAAGCCCGCAAACTTGAATAAATGTAAATGCAAATATAAATTCAATCCAGCACTGTAAAGTACTGTAAAGGATGTGGAACACAATGGGGGACATGAGGATTAATAGCAAAACATCCTCAAACTTGCGTATTGCCAAAATCCAATACTTCATTTCAGGTTTTATTTCCGTCCAAAGTCCTATGGGCTTGAATGACCTCCAAGCCCGTAAATCGTTATTTAAACCCATACAGGCTTGGAGGTTGAAGCCCGTAAACTCGAATCATTTGGAATGCAAATTTATATTCAATCCAGCACTGTAAAGCACTGTGAATGATGGGGAACCCAATGGGGGACATGAGGATTAATAGCACAACATTCTCATGCTCGGACATCGCCACAATCAAATATTTTATTTCATGTTTAATTTCCGTCCAAAGACTTAAGGGCTTGAATGACCTCCAAGCCCGTAACTCGTTATTCAAGCCCGTAGGACTTTGGACGGAAATTAAACATAAACTAGAGTATTTGATTTTGGCGATGTGTTGTGCTTTTAATTGTAATGTCACCCATTGTTTTCCGCATCACTTATAGTGCTTTACTGGATTAAATATATATTTGCATTCACAATGCTTCGAGTTTGTGGGCTTCAACCTCCAAGCCCGTATGGGTTTGAATAACAATTTATGGGCTTAGAGGTCATTCAAGCCCAGAGGACTTTGGACGGAAATTAAACATGAAATAAGGTATTTGATTTTGCCGATTTGCAAGCTTGAGAATGTTGTGCTATTAATTCTAAGACCTAACATCACTTTCACTTTTAATAAAAGTACAGGATGGCTTTTTTATTTGATTAATTAGTGTTACATTTTGAGAGTCAGAAAGTTGCGGGACCTTTTTGGTGTAAGTAAGCTGTGGTTTGCATTTAGCCATTTATGGGCTTGACGGAGGGTAAATCGGAGCAATTGAATAGCGATCAGGGATATCTTGCGGCCGCAACTCTTGCAGCCGCAAAAGATGAAAGGCTTTGATGTAAGTAAGCTGCGATTGAGCAAATCGCAAGGGATCGCACCTAGAGGCTCGTAACCCGATCAGAGGCCGCAAATGTAAGCCAATTGAATAGCTAAGTAGCTTGCGGCCCTGCAGCTCAAAAACATAGCAATTTAATGAGGCCCTAGATCTTCCAGTAACTAAAGGAACCCCACAATTGGTGAAATGTGATGTGTTTGACATTAATTTATCTGGCTAAGTACTTAAACAAATTTGGGAGGTTGTGTTATCTAGTAACCTAGTAAGCTTATTGTAGGTGTTTTACTAATTTTACAGGGGAGAGAGAGAGAGTAGGCAGAAAGAGAGAGGGAGAGAGGCAGAGAGGAAGAAGGAGGGAGGCAGAGAGAGAAGGAGGCATAGAGAGAAAGGGAAGAAGAGAGAGAGGGTGAGAGAGAAGGGAGTCATTTAGAGAAGGAGAGGGAGAGAAGGATGGAGTCATATGGAGAAGGAGTGAGAGTGAAGGATGTAGGCAGAGAGAGAGGGAGCGAGGGGGTGAGAGAGATGGAGAGAGAAAAAAGAAGTGAGAGAGGAGAGAGAGGGGAAGGGAGAGAGACAGAGAGCACACAGAGCAAACAGAGAGAGACAGAAGTCACAAAGAGAGAGGGCGCACAGAGGGAGGGAGAGGGCACACGAAGAGAGACAGCACAGAGAGAGACAGAACAGACAACCGTAACATAATACCGTATTTACTTAAATCTAATGAGCACCTTTTTCATAGAAAAGCGGGTCCCAAATTTGGGGTGCGCATTAGATTCGATAGCGCACTAGAGTTGATGGTGCACTAGATTTGATGACAAAAAGGAAAGCACGGGACATACTGCCACACTACCATCTCTCGCTTCCTTGCTCTCTAGAGTGGGTGACCACCGGAGGAAGTGGCACCCAGAGAGACCCAGCACACTGGCACACAGAGCCTGGCACCCAGAGAGCCCCAGCATAGTGGCACACAGAGCCTTGCACCCAGAGAGCCCCAGCACAGTGGCATAAGTTGGTAACATACCAAAAGTTGGTAACATAAACTCACTGTTCGGTATTTTCATACAAATAACAAATGCGCATTAATTTCGCCAGCAAAAACTTTTTTTTTTATTCAAGAGTTCCAAATTTGGGGTGCGCATTAGATTGGATGGTGCACTAGATTCGCGTAAATAAGGTATGATATACTGCAATTTATGATGGGCAAGTTACTAATTTATATATATTATATATATACAATATACTGCAGGATGTTAATTCATGTTCAAGTGTAAAAATGGAGAAGTACGCAAAGCAGGAAGTGTAACCTTATATAAATTTGCTAATGAAAAGATAAAGAGGTAGGTTGAAGCTTCAATGAACAGGTGTGTTTTCAGATTTTTTTTCAATAGTCTGGAGTGGGTAAAGTGGGTATAGTGTCTTGGGTTAGGAAGTTCCACATTATGTAGATGATTCAGAGGTGCAGACTAGAGATGTCCAGGACAGTTCGCCCGCGGACTATTCGCGGTGATTTTGGCTCTTTCGCGCTCGCAGCGGACGGCGGACACATGCGCTTTTCGGTCCGCCCCCTATTCTTTATCATTGAGGAAACTTTGACCCTGCACCTCACAGTCAGCAGACACATTCCAGCCAATCAGCAACATACACTCCCTTCCAGAGCCTTCCATCTGAAGGACAGCATCCATTTTAGAATCATTCTGAAGCTGCATTCATTGTGAGAGGACAGATAGTGTAGCTGCTGGAGATTTAATAGGGAAATAGATAGCCAGGCTGTGTATTTAGCTTTCACTACAGACCTGAAGGACTCATCTGATATCTGCTGCAAGGACAGTAATCCAAAAAGCCCTTTTTAGGGCTAGGACATTATTTATTTTATTTTATTATTTTTTTCTGTGTAATCTAATTGCATATGCCTGCCTGCCAGCGTGTGTGTGTGACAGGCTAACACCTTACAGCTTATATTGTGCTTATTTTCACTACTCATACCTGGTGGTGTACCATACATTGAAAACAACCATTTTTTTTTTCTGTAATCTAATTTCAGTTGCCTGCGTGTGTCAGGCTCACAGCTAATATTATGCTCTGTTTCACCAGTCATAGTTGGTGTAACATACATTGAAAAAAAACAACCCTTTTTCCTTTAATCTAATTTCAGTTGCCTGCCTGTGTTACGCTCACAGCTAATATTCTGCTCTTTTTCACCAGTCATAGTTGGTGTACCATACATTGAAAAAAAACAACCCTTTTTTCCTTTAATCTAATTTCAGTTGCCTGCCTGTTTCACGCTCAAGGCTTATATTGTGCTCAGTGAAATAAAACAACACTTTTTTGACTGTAATAGATTGAATAGCAATTGCCTGCCTACAGGCGTGTGTGTGAAGCCTATTGCATCTACTGTGCCAACTTTTGCCAGTGCACAGTGCCACTCATATCTGGTGTCACAGTAGCTTGCACACATAGTACCACTAATCGGAAAAAAAAATGACAGGCAGAGGCAGGCCTCTTTCCAGTTTTCAGAGGCCACGTACCCTGAACTTGAAAAGTTATGAGGACATGGTTGACTGGCTAACACAGGACACCCAATCTTCTACAGCTTCCGCTCGGAACCTAGACGCACCATCCTCCTCCAGCTTAGCTTTGGGCACCTCTCCAGTTACCACTCGCCCGCCTGCCGCCACCACCAACACTAGCACCACAGCCGCTTCACTTGATCCGTCAGCAGAGTTATTTACACATCCGTTGGAAGAAATGAGTGATGCGCAAACATTAGTGCCAGATGATGTAGATAACAGGGATATGTCCCAGTCAGGCAGCATTACACACATGGACGTACGGTCTGATGATGATGATGTTGTACCCGGTGCTGCTTCCTTTGTTGAGTTGTCAGATACAAGTGAAGCGGTTGATGATGACGATGCGTCCGTGGATGTCACGTGGGTGCCATATAAGAGAAGAAGAACAGGAAAGTTCAGATGGGGAGACAGAGAAGAGGAGGAGACGAGTTGGAAGCAGGGGGAGGTCGTCGCAAGTAGCTAGTGGCACAGTCAGACAGCATGCATCGGCACCCGGGGTCAGCCAGACAGCACGCCAGTCAACGCATGCTGTTGCCACCACCAGAATGCCGTCATTGCAGAGCTCAGCAGTGTGGCAATTTTTTTTGTGTGTCTGCCTGTGACAACAGCGATGCCATTTGCAACCTGTGCGAAAAGAAACTGAGTTGTGGGAAGTCCAACACCCACCTAGGTACAACTTCTTTGCGAAGGCACATGATGTCACATCACAAACGCCTATGGGATCAACACATGAGTACAAGCAGCACACAAAGTCAAAGCCGCCATCCTCCTCCTGGTCCAGCATCTTCAGCCATGTCAACCTGCGGCAACGCTGGAAGAGGATTGTGAGGAAGAGGAGTCAGAGGAGGAATGTGGCTATGAGGAGGAGGAGGAAGACCAACCACAACAGGCATCCCAGGGTGCTCGTTGTCACCTATCTGGTACCCGTGGTGTTGTACGTGGCTGGGGGGAAGAACATACCTTCAGTGAGATCACTGAGGACGAGGAACGGGACATGACTAGCTCGGCATCCAACCTTGTGCAAATGGGGTCTTTCATGCTGTCGTGCCTGTTTTTTTTTTCATAAAGTTTTTATTGACACATTCACAAGACAGGCACATTTGAAAAGAAGGAGCGACACGCAGGTCCCCCACATTTTATGATTTTCACTGTATACAATTGTGCTAGCCCAAGATAAAATACATATGTCAAATCCGTGTGTCACCCTCCGCCTTTTTCCTTTTTCTATTATTAAGATAGTCTATGTATGCAACCTATAACAGGTTAGGTAAAATACCCGTGTTTACATGCTCTATCTATGTCTCGCATGTGCTAGATATCCTGCTATAGTTACTTATTTCAGAGATTAAAACAATTTTAACTAACAAAAACATAACATAACTTAACACAAAGTAACGTGTGCCTTTCAACATTACGTTTTACAGAAATTGCTTACCACCCTTCTTTTCATCCACGTCTGCAGCGACCTCAAACGAGGTACTATGGAGAGCCCTGTCCCGGACCATACCAGCTATTATCTGCCTCCCCCTCGCGATCTGTGCTCTACCGTCAGTGTATCTGGAATGAGTGTTCCGTCCCGCTCCAGTCACCCCATATTTCCTTATAAACAGTTACGGTATCGTTTAAAGTTGCCGTCATATGTTCAAATGTCATAATAAAGTTAATTTTGTTAATGACTGAGTGGATATCTAGTGTATTCTTCCGCCAATTTCCTGCCAGACTGCTTTTAGCCGCCAACATAATAAACTGAAGCCACTTATTTTGGTGACTACGTAAGTTTTGTACTGGAAGCCCTAGGAGACATGTTCCCATCTCGGGATGTATTTTTATTTTAAGTGTGTTAGAGGCCAGTTCGGCCACCTTGTGCCACAATGATTGAGCAATTGGGCAATCCCACCAGATATGGCGGAAGGAGCCTCCTGTGATACAGCCTCTAAAACACTCAGGAGAGATGTTAGGGTCCATTCTGTGTAGCCTGTCTGGCGTGTAATAGGTTCTAAATAAAACTTTGGCTGATGTTTCCATATGGCTAAAGTATCTGGAGCCTTTCGTCAGTTCCATGCTGATTTTGGACCACCTACTCATGTCCCATTCTACTCCCATATCCTGCTCCCATTGTGTAACATGCTTGGGTTTGCTAGCTATGTCATTAGAGTTGGATATCGCGTACAGTTCCCCCAATATTCCCCTGGTTAATGGGGCTTTATTACATATTAGTGTGAACCAAGTTGTCTTTGGCGGGCCCCATTTACGGAGTTTAATGGTGACATTGTGGCGGATTTTGTTGTAATTGAAGTTTTCCTGGGTGGAAGATTATATGTTTCCATAAAACTCCCAGTATTTAGTACTGCACCCTCTCTAACCCAGCTTCCAAACCTATCCAATTTCCGTGAGGTCCACCAATCTTTGGAGAACGTACCCATCTCCTCAAGGGTGCTTGGGGAAGGGAGTGTAGTGGTTAGCCAAGAGATATTGGGGCTTAGCTGTCTACTGATGTTAGCTCTTTCCCATTCCCTCAGAGACAGGGCTATCATCGGGTTGTTTCGAACCAGCTTTGAGGGCAACGGGGAAGAAGGGTCCCATATAAGAGTATCCCATTTTAATGGTGCAATTTGGTGGTTTTCTACAAAGACCCAAAGTGGCTGGTGTTCTGCCGAATGCGCCTGGGGCAAGAAAGAAATCTGGGCTGCCCTGAAGTATTTAAGGAGGTCGGGACAGCCCAAGCCTCCAGAGGATTTTCTCCTCATCATAATTGCTTTTCTTATTCTAGGGCGCTTGTAATTCCAAATAAATCTGAATATTGCCTTTTGGAAGCTAGCCAAGTCTCTCATATGTACCTGAATAGGCAGAGTCCTGAAAAAGTACAGGATCCTGGGGAGAATATTCATTTTTATTGCATTTATCCTCCCAGACCAAGAGAGATGATACTTATTCCATTTTAACAAGTCCTGATTCAGGGACTTGTATAGCGGAACATAGTTCGACTGATACAGGCCAGTGATCTCCGGAGTAATTCTAATACCTAAATAATTTATATATTTTTCTGGCCAATCAAAGGAAAACTGGGATTTGAGAGTATCTCTCAAGGCCTGCGGAGCCTGAGCCAAGATCGCTTCCGTCTTGTCTATATTAATTTTGAGCCCGGAGATAAACCCAAAGGATTCCATCAGGGACATCAAGGCTGGTATTGAATGAATTGGGTTCGTAAGTGTGCACAAGATGTCATCGGCAAAGAGACAACATTTGAACTGATGTAGGCCTACATTTATCCCTGTTATTAAGGTGCTATTCCTAATAGCCTGAGCCAATGGCTCAATGGCAAGCGCGAACAGGAGGGGGGAAAGGGGGCAACCCTGTCTTGTGCCTCTTTTAATATTGATGAGTGTGTGATCAGCCCCCGGAATGCTGATGTTTGCAGATGGATTATTGTAAAAAGACTTAATAACATTCACAAAATTGCCCACCAACCCAAACTTCGACAGTGTGGCGTGCAGGTATGGCCATTCTATGGAGTCAAAGGCTTTCTCCAGGTCTAGTCCTATTGTACACAAGGGGGTATTATCCTTTTTGGCTAGGTGAAATATGTTGAGAAGTCTTCTTATGTTATCCCCCGCCTGACTATAGGGAATAAACCCCACTTGGTCCTTATGTATCAACCTTGGCAGAAACCTTACTAATCTGGTGGCCAATATTTTCCCAAGGATTTTCACATCCCCATTCAAGAGAGAAATGGGCCTGAAGTTTTTAGCATATAAAGGATCTCTACCCGGTTTGGGGAGGAAGATAAGACTCGCCTGATTGAGTTCGGGGGGCATGATCTTCCCCTCCATAATATCCCTAAAAAGCTTTTGCAACTTTGGGGCAAGTGAATTATTGAACGTGGCATAATAATTGTTTGTAAAGCCATCCGGTCCCGGAGCTTTACCTTTTTTCAAGGATTTGATCGTTCTGCTTATCTCCTCCAGTGAGACTGCAGCATTCAACATATGTAAATCCTCCTCAGTGGCTGAAGGGAGGTCATAGGCGTTCAGGAATTCGTGAATTTTATAGCTATTGGCCACCAGTTTAGATGAGTAAATGTCCTGGTAATACTTTCTGAATGTTTCTTTGATCTCATCCTGTTTCATAGTAATTTCCCCCCTTGCGTCCCTAAGTTGGTGGATACGCGCAGAGTTATTCCTAAAATTTAATCTCCTGGCCAGCATAGGCGAGGGCTTATTAATTTGACAGTAAAATTTATGTTTCGTTTTCCTAATGGCCTTCTCGGTTCTTTCTGCCAGTATGGTGTCTAATTCTGATCTGGTTTCGATTTATGACGTTTTGTGTTTCCCTGGTGAATTTACTCTGGTTTAACTTTTCCAACTTTTGTAGTTTCTGGAAGAGTTCATTTTCTTTATTGAGTAGTTTCTTCCTGTGTGCCGCTGAGATTTTTATGATTATCCCTCTAATGTAAGCCTTATGGGTAACCCAGGACCATCCTATTTCCGTCTCAGGAATATCGTTCAGAACGAAGAAGGTGTTAATTTCCTCATCTATTTGGGCCTGTATCTCTGGGCACGTAATCAACTTGTCGTTCAGACGCCAAGCGTGGATCTGGGGATTATTTTGGCTTAAACTTAATTTACAAGATATCAGCGCGTGGTCTGACCATGGGCAGGGTAAAATTTGGGCGTCTGATGTGCTATTGAACAATGCGGAATTGATCAACAAGGCATCAATCCTGGAATATGTGCTATGGGTAGGGGAGAAGAATGTGTACTGTCTTTCAAAAGGATGTAACCCCCTCCAGGCGTCTATTAAGTCCAGTTCTTTAAGTAGGGCATGTATGACGTTAAGTTTTCTCGCATCCCTTGTGTACAAGGGTGCCCTTGACCTATCCAGGAATGGCTGAAGCGCCAGGTTTAGGTCCCCCCCTATGATGATTTTCCCTCTATCCTCCTGCTTCAAGAGGTTCAAGAGTTTGATTAACGTGTTGTGCGGATTAACCGTAGGGGCATATAAATTCACCAGGGAGACCCTAAGTTCAAGAACCGTACCTGTAATTATAAGGAAGTTACCCTCCTTATCCTTTACCTGCTTCTCTAGCTTGAAGGGGAGGTTCTTGTGAAGGAGAATGGCCATACCTGCTTTCTTGGATTGTTGTGAACAAGTATAAAAATTTGGGTAATCCTTGTGGAGGAATTTCGGGACCTTGTCTGATGCAAAGTGAGTTTCTTGCAAAAAAATTATAGAGGGTTTGATTTTTTTATAAAAGAGGAAGGCTTTACGTCTTTTAAACGGGGAATTGAAGCCTTTTACGTTATGTGTTATTATATTATGTGGGTGTTCCGTCATGGCTGTCTATTCGCTATGTGTATAAAAGTCTCTAGAAAGTTACCCCACGCGGACCACTCTGCCTCGGCTCCCGTTTCCCATACCGGCCGGTCCAGGACATGCCCACCACAACTCGCTCCAGACGCGGATGACTCCAGGCAATTCTTGATCCGCCAGGCACTGGCGGCATAACATAAAGAAAAACAAAAAACAGTATCAGTGCAATTTAGTGTCTCAGTAATAAACCTACAATGACAGTAAGTCCTCCCTTGACTATTACATATAGTCATACCGATAGGATTAAGGTAAGGGAACCTACCCCCCCTAATTATTCCTACAGGGAGAAAACTATCAATTAACATTAACCATAATGGTATTAGCCATAACTTGGGCTCTAAGCCCCTTGTTGTCATGACTCTTAGCTACCTAAGGTAGCCATCCTGAGTACTCAATAGAATATATGCAACACTAAGCTAGTAAGAGAATAACATGAAAACAAATAGAAAAACATTTTAGAAAAACAATTTAGAAAAACTATTTAACCCATTACCCACTGCTGGCTACAAAGATTTTATAAAAGTAAAGAAACCCTGCATAAGTTAACATCTCCTCAAGTTAAGCCTGGCCTCTAGCCTCTATATGCTCCCGCTAAACATATGCACAAACCAAGATACAATACTGCGGTAGAGTCTGTAGTGTGCTCAATGTCCCAGCGTGTGCGAAGAGTCTGGAGAATCGGGTATTCATCTTTCCAATCCCGAGGAAAAGTCCAGCCTCTGTGGACAATATGGAACTTATGAAGCAAGAGTGTGGACCTGGTTGGAATTGGACTTTGATCTTTGCGGCAGTGGATTCTCGGGACCCCTCCTGGTCTGCCTCGATTCCGCCTGTAGGGGGGAGTTTTCCTCCTCGGAGTCCTCAGGCACGAGTCTCAGTCTGGTCAAAAGGCTTTGGCTTTCCTCCAGCGATAGCACCCTGAAAGATTTTCCTTTGTAGGTGAACAAAAGGGCGAATGGAAACCCCCATCTGTACGGTATCTTATAATGGGAGAGCACTCGTAGAGTGGGTCTCATCTCCCTTCTCTTCTGCAGGGTAGAGGGTGAAAGGTCCATATAGACTTGGATCTTAGTGCCGTCTGGACCAAAGATTTCCTTTCTTAATCTTGTTTCTGTCAGAATTAAATCTCTAGCCCTTTGCTGAGCAAATCTGATGATGATGTCTCTGGGTGCATTTTGGTCCCCAGAAGGACCCATCGCTCTGTGAGCTCTTTCTATTGCCCAATTTGATTCCTCGACCGAGTACTGCAAAACGTCTGATATTTTGTTGGGGGCACCCCTCAATCTGACGTTATGCCTGCGAGATCTATTCTCCAAGTCCTCCACTTTGTCTTCCAACATCTGGATCTTAGATGCATTTTGCAAGATATCCTGCTTGTCAAGTGTTTGGGACTCTGCAATTTGGTCGGTGCTTTCCTCCAGGCCCTGCAGCCTCTGGTTTAGGGATTTGATGTCCGACCGTAAGTCATCTACTGCGTGCTTGATTTCAGCTTGCAGGATCTGCTTGATTTTGGACAGGGAGCCGTCTGTTAACTCCATTTGAGCCGGTTGTGAGCTCTGCACCGCTGTTTGGGCCGGCGAATCCGGATGTTCAGGATTAGGACTCGGACTTGGGTTGCGGCTTACGTCAGGAGGTTTGTAGAATTCCTGGATCCCCTTTCCAGTCTGTTTTTTTTTGTGCTTTGCCTGTACTGCGACTAGCCATCGTTCAAAGTGGGTAGTGATCCAAGTCCAAGGATCAGGTCCAGTCTGTTAGCTGGGTTTGAGGGTAATGGGTTGATACAATGTTAATGTAGTTAGGTACTCATGGATGGCTTAGTGGCTGCCAGCCTCATACATGCATAGGAGCCGCGGTCAAGCTGCCCCAAGGGAGTGTTGATTTTCTCCGGCCCAGAGTCCTCTGGGGCATGGCGAAAACCTGGAGTTAGAAAAATTTGGCGTTCCCTTTATGTCTTAGAGACCACTGTTCCCTGTGCCAATTCTGTAAAATGCGTGATCCCAGGGGAGAGGCCGTTCTTCTGAGTTAAGGTTGGAGAAAGGACTTCCCCAACCAGAAAATGCTTACAGTTTTGTGTAGCATGCGATTTGGATGCGCTATTCTTAGAATGTCCACTGGGTGTCAGTGTTAGCACACTAATGGCAGTGTAATGGAGTCTTTCAACACCAAATAGCAGGGCAACCCAGATTTTTAGGCAAACATGAAATGTGGGCAAACTTCATCAGGCTATTAGTATTGACTGTATGTCCAGTTGGGGCCTTTAAGCCTTTATAATAAGACCCTTGGCCAGCTTGTAATGTCTTCTGGGCTCACAACTTCTCAGAGTCTATTGAAGTTTCACTTTTGTAGTAGATAGCCTGTCATAAGGTTTAGTAAGGGCTCTTTAATGGTAAGATTCTGTGCTGCATCAAGCCTCCCTTATCAGTGCCTGCTTCTCTGTTTACATTTAAATTTCGCGCCACAAAATGGCGGCCGCAGATTCGCGGGCTTTTTATTTTTGGGGTAGAAGGAGGCTACCTGCCTTTGAAAGTGGTCCTCCCTGCCTTATTATCTGCAGTGACCCCTTTGAGTGGCCACTGTGTTTGCTCTAGAGCCTCGTGAGGTCTCCGTAATGTGCCGGTCACCAAGGCCTGGCGGGCAAGATGGCCGCCCACACAAGGCTGCGCCTCTCTCACAGGGTGCAGAGGTCCCCGGGCCGTCGCCCCCTGCTCCTCTGTCTCCGGTCCTCCTGTCTCTCCCCACTTCCAGGCCACTCACCCCTCCAGCCTCCGGTCTCCGCTCACCTTCTCAGTGCCGCTCTGGCCTCCTGCGCCCACTGCTGCCTCTGTTCAGGCCTCTCTTTCCTCCGGCGCGGCCGCGCCAGCACATCCGCCGGGTTACTGTGTTAGCCCGGTCAGGGAGCTCCTCTGCGGGCCATTCAACGGGACTTGAGTGGTTGACAGTCAGGTCAGGACTCCCCCGGGGGTAGGGGAGGAGGGTCTGATGGGTTTTACTGCGCTCCGGCGCAGCACGGTCCGGCCTGCTGTGGGACGCCGTGCAGCCTGCTATATGTCACGATGATGGGCAAAATAAAGCAGATCCCCACAGTCTAAATGAGTAGAAGGGCTCCAGGAAGCTTTTAAAATTCTTTTTAAAATAAAATTAGGCACTTTATGCCCTAATTCTGATAAATGTGGTGCAGAGCCCACACGCCATGCAGTCTTCCTGTTTGCTGGCTAGGACCGCCCCCTGCTGTCGTGCCTGTTGAGGGACCCTCGTATAAAAAGGATGAAGGAGAACGACCTATACTGGGTGTCCACGCTACTAGACCCCCGGTATAAGCAGAAAGTGCCTGAAATGTTACCGAATTACCACAAGTGGGAAAGGATGCAGCACTTCCAAAATAAATCAAAAAGTATGCTTTACACAGCGTTTAAGGGTGATGTCGCAGCACAACGGCAATCTAACAGCGGAAGAGGTGAACATAATCCTCCTCCTCCCACGACCACGCCGGCAAGGAGAGGACGCTTTACAGATGTGTTGTTGACGCAATGTTTTAGGGCACTTTCTGCCTGGCAAACTAACATAAATTTTTCTGGTCGCTGCAACAATACCTATTTTTTGCATTTAAATTATTTTATTGTCAGAAGGCGTACAGCATGTAATGAAAAATAAAGCATTTTTGAACAGTCTTGCATAACAGTTGTGCAAAAATACATATTTGCAATAAAGACATTTTGTGAAAGTTAGCTGGCTAGTCCTTCTTATTTTTACTTTTTAGGTTAATAATTTTTCTTATTTTTTACTGTGTTTGCAATTTAAGAGATACCTAAAACATGGTAAAACAGACAATAGTAAAGAGTATATCTGCAGGAAACACCAAAGTCCTATTAGCTATCATCCCTCCAGCAGTATTAGCTTATTATTTACAATATCTAACCTGGGCAATCACACTTGGGTTACTCTAGGGCAAGCTTCAGTGAGCGACCTCTCCTTTCTTGGGATGATTTTGCCACCGGTTGCTTCTGAAGGGTCTCCAGGGCTCCCCCATTCCGGTCCTTCCCCCAGTGTCGCTTCAACCAGTAACAAATGTTTTATATTTGTAAAGCGACCCAATGATCCCCCTTGATAGAGGTTTATCTTTACAAATTTTGGAGAACCAAATTAAGATTGGTGTCCCCTGTTTTTGGGTCAGGGAGTGTGTGAAATGCCTCAGCCTACAGTAATTGTAATGTTCTGACAGCGGTAGCTCATGCTTGTCCCTCAGTTCCTCATAGGTGAGCATCTGGCCCTTTACTAATCAGTCTCCCAGTCTATCTAGTTTCCTTGACCTCCACCAGTGTTGTGATGTTGTGCTCATGTGTTTCGGGGCCTGAGGGTGGTCAAGAATTGGGGTCATTTGGGTGGATCCAGGGAACAAACCTGTGTGTTTCTTGGCCCATTTCCAGTATGATAGTGAGTGTCTGATTAGGGGGTTTGGTGAGTTTTTAAGGCTCTGAGGCAATTCTGATAGCCAAGCCACCGTGTCCCAGGTTAAGGGCCTTAAAGTGTGGTTCTCTAAATACACCCAGGCCGGTTGATGCCCTATAGAAGGTGCTATTGGGAGGAAAGATAACTGAGCTGCCTTATGGTAATATTTTATGTTTGGACACAATAGTCTCCCTTCTGACTTATGAAGGTACATAATTTTCTTTGTGATGCGTGAGGGAGAGTGGTTCCAGATAAACTGAAATATTTTCCTTTGAATATTTTCTAATTCTTTTTATTTAATCGGGATCGGGAGTGTTCAAAATATGTAGAGCAACCTAGGAAGGACATTCATTTTTATTGTATTTATTATCCCTAGCCATGATAACCTATACTTTGTCCATTTACTCAGGTCATTAATTATTGTTTTATAAAGTTTGGAGTGGTTGGCTTTGTACAAGTCCTCTAGCTTAGGGGTTAGTCGGATTCCCAGGTAGTTTATGTGGTTCTTATCCCACTTAATATTAAACTTCTCTTGGAGACCCTGCTTCTCTACTGCTGTTAAGTCAATCGCTAGTGCTTCTGTCTTCTCTATGTTCAGTTTAAGGCCAGAAAACTGACCAAACTCCTCCATAGTTCGAATCAACTCTGGGTCCGATTGGGTAGGGTTTGAGAGCACACACAGCAGGTCGTCTGCAAATAGACAAGTTTTGAAATGGTGATGGCCTATTTTTATGCCTGTGATCCCAGCGTTGGCCCTAATTGTCTGAGCCACGGGTTCTATTGCTATTGCGAATAGAAAGGGAGAAAGGGGGCACCCCTGTCTTGTTCCTCTTTCTATTTTAATTAAGGATCTCTCATCTCCCGGAATCTGTAACCTTGCCCTGGATGATTTGTATAATGAGTGTATGAGATTTATGAAATGGCCTTTAATACCAAATTTTTCAAGCGTGGCGTATAGGTAAGTCCACTCCAGGGAATCAAACGCCTTTTCAATGTCAAAGACCATAAGACAGGCTTGAATTTTAGAGGCTTTGGTGTGGTACAGTAGGTTCATGACTTTTCTAATGTTGTCTCCCGCTTGCCTGTGGCAGACAAAGCCTACTTGGTCATTATGTATTAACTTAGGCAAGAAGGATGACATTCTATCTGCTATTATTTTTGACAGGATCTTTGTATCACAGTTTAGTAATGATATTGGCCTGTAGTTTTTTGGTTCTAGGGCATCTCGACCCTCCTTAGGGAATAGGGCGATATCTGCCCTGTTCAGCTCTGCTGGTGTTTGCTTGCCTTCTAGAACTCTGTTAGAGTTACCAAGTGTGGGCCTAATATGTCTATAAATTTTTTATAAAAACCAGGTTTGAGGTTCTGGACTGCTTTTCTCACTTCCTCTAGGGTCACTTTGGCATGTAAAGTCTCTTTTTCTTCTATTAAGGGGAGATCACAGGAATTAAGAAATCCCCTAATTTTGTGTAGATCTATGTGTTTTGTTGTTGTATAAAGGGTATTGTAAAATGTTGTAAAAATCTTCTGGATCTTATTTGGGTTCGTTGTTTTTTCTCCCTTCGAGGTCTTAATTTGAAGTATCCTATTTTGTGTTGTTTTGGTTTGTAGTTTCCTGGCTAGTAACGGGCCAGGTTTATTGGCTTTATTGAATCCGATAGGAATAAATAGTACAACTGAACACACCGCTCCTATCTGGTGGCACCTTAGATTGCACGCGCAGTACCCAAAATTTTAAGTGGGAGTACCGACCAAGCATCTTTTCCCATCTCCCGCTTCCAAAAATCCATGCCATATACACGTCCCCTGATAGGTGATGTAACAGGTATCAAACTGATAGGAATAAATAGTACAACATAATACACCACTCCTATCTGGTGGCACATTACATTGCACGTTCAGTGCCCCAAATTTGAAGTAGGAGGTCCGACCAAGCATCTTTTTCCATCTCCCTATTCCAAAAACCAATGCCATTTACATGTCCCCTAATAGTGGACGTAACAGGGATTAAACCCATAGGAATAGTACTACTTAACAGTACACACCTTATAATAACGCAGACAGAGGCAACGCAGAGAGAGGAGTCTGAAGAAGAGGAGTCAGAGGAGGAAGGTGGCTTTGAGGAGGGGGAAGACCAAACACAGCAGGCGTCCCAGGGGGCTTGTTGTCACCTTTCGGGGACCCTTGGTGGCTGGGTGGAGGAAGAGACCTTCAATGACATCAGTGAGGACAAGGAACGGGACATGGCTTGCTTGGTATCCAACCTTGTGCAAATGGGGAGTTTGCGGTTGTGCAAAGGGACTGTTTGCGGTTGTTTGCGGTGCATTAAACGGGGAGATTGGTCTGTTACTGTGAAGCGGGTGTAACCCTTACACTACCCGATCAATTCAACATCATACCTGATGTTTTAAAGCATGTTATTCCAAACAATTTAGGAATGTTAGGTGATTTATGCCCTTTATGGCTTAAAACCAGAATCTGCATCAACTATGTAATTTTCCGTGGGAGTTTTGCCATGGATCCCCCTCCGGCATGCCACAGTCCAGGTGTTAGTCCCCTTGAAACAACTTTCCCATCACTATTGTGGCCAGAAAGAGTCCCTGTGGGTTTTGAAATTTGTCTGCCCATTGAAGTCTATGGCGGTTCGCCCGGTTTCGCGTCCTCGGTTCGCGAACCGAAAATTTTATGTTCGCAACATCTCTAGTGCAGACAGCAGGATTGGGTTAATGATAAATGTGGGGGATGAAGGAGGGGTCTGAGACAAGTTTTCTTACTTGATGTGCGGAGGTGATCTTTGTGTTGTCTACTTTATGACAATTTTCAGGTACAGAGATGGAGGAGGAATTAACAGTTCTGTCTTACAGATGTTGTATTTTAAATGGTTTTAAGAAACCTGCATATTGCTACATATTTGTTACAGTAAGTGTTTTTAATAAATGCAAATTGAGTAAACATATGTAAATAATATACCAGGGCATAAAAATTATATTTTTTATCAAAAGAAGTTAGAGTGAACCAGCCTGCTGATTTACTATGTACTATTTGCTACAGGGAAAAACAGACTTTCTCACCTCATCTCAGCTCTTGTCGCCATATTTCTGGTGAGAAAGTTAATTGTAAATTCCCCCAACACAATATGACAAA
Source organism: Discoglossus pictus (assembly GCA_027410445.1). NCBI lineage: Eukaryota > Metazoa > Chordata > Amphibia > Anura > Alytidae > Discoglossus > Discoglossus pictus. Next base: position 73,980,363 of record CM050173.1, read on the forward strand.
TTATTTGGACTGCAAGATAGCGCTTGGTAGATCATCATTGGCCATATGAAAATATAATTAGCAAATTATTACAGTACGTTTGTTTGCTACTAATTAGCTTGAAATGCCATTAAAAAAAATCTTTTACATTTCAAGAATTATGTTGCATGGGGAATGGTGTACACAATATTTAGCTGATTTGTCAAGCACTTTAAAATAATACATTATTTGAAATATGACATACCCACTTTTAAAAACAGAGAATAATATAATAATACAAGCCCTAGCCATCAAGTTTCACCCCATGTTTCATTAGCTTCATTTTGTGTCTTGTTTACCAATTTATTCATTGAAATTTCAATGTCTATAAATCTCTTATTTACTGTAGAAAAATGTATATTTAGATTTGTAATAGTAATGTTAAAGTACATTGAACAGCAGCAAGAAGAGTAAACAACTATTAGGTAAACAACTGAGTGGTAATGCTCCATTTGATTGCTTCTGTTCATTCTTCTCCATCTTTTACCCTATGGATATTCGTACAGGGATCTCATGATTGACAGCTGATGGCGGTTTTGTTGAAGGTACTGGAATAAAAAACTCCAGACTGTCACTGTTGAAAGATATCTGTAAATGCGCTGTTATTTTGTTTGTGACAGATGTAAATAAGAGAGAGGGAGGCAATTTGTATACTGCAGACACACTATCTCCATGAATTACAAATTGTCTGATTGAACGCAGCAAAGTGTTCGAAGGAATTCAGTGTCAGGGAACGTTTTATCCATGATTAAACATGTGACATTGTCACGCTCTAAACGGAAAGGTCAAAATACTTGACCTACAGAACGGCTGACAGTAAAACAGTGGAAAATACAATTCTTCCATGAATGTACACACAAAACACCAACTCACCTGTCATGTTATTTATACCGCTTGGCCCTATTAGCAGGTTACAATCCTTCCTATCAATTTTATTACCTAAATAAATGGCACTTTTAATTTAATTTGTCTACTATATAATTTTTCTTTTACAATCTATATGCCTATTTTGGAGAAAAGTGATTGAACACAAGAATACATACAGTATGTTCATGCAAGTCCTTGCATACTAACCTTTGATAGGTTAATTCAATTTACTGAAAGAATTTGAGGTTGAAAAAAGACCTTTAGTCCAACTGGTAAACTTCAACTGTTTTATGTCTCTGATCCATGTAATATGTCAATTTATTTTTAATTGATCCAGAGGAAGGCAAACAAAAAAACCTGTTGGAAAATTACCAATTGGCTCTCAAGGGGAGAACAAATCTGTCCTGACTCCAAATACTGATAATAGGATTCCTCTTTGGATCAATACTCCTCCTTCTCTAGTTATTCAGGATGATCCTGAATGCCCTTGTTATTCCAAAATATATCCAACCCATTTTAGTTATCATTATAATCTGATTTCCCCACTTCCTTTGGTAGATAGCTCTATAGTCTAACTGCCATTACTCTGAAAAACTATTATCTTTCTTTATGTTGGATTATTTTTTCACCTTTCCTCAAGAGATGTCCTCTTGTCAGTTGAAAACCTCTTGGCACAAAAAGTTCCCCTGACAAAGCCTTATATTGACCCTGGATGTATTTATATAAGGAAATCATAAGGTATCCACAATACTATATGATAATACAATGTAATGTTCATCATGTATTATCATTTAAATTACATTAAACATTGTGTTTCCATTATCATTATCCACAGCAAGATTTTGTTTTATTAAAGTAGAAGCCACAATGTATTATAGTCAAGATGCAGCTCATATTTTAATAAAAATTGTCTTTATGGATAACATTTGTATGTAGAGCCAGTGATTTTTACTGTAAATTAAATGATAACACTACAGCTATTGGCTATGAATATTTGATATGTGATATGCTCCTTGCTATAAGTGACAAATATCCTACACTACAATTCCACCAACAAGAAAATATATGTGCTTGCAAATATTTGCAAGCACTCGTTTGGGCCAGAAATCCAATGTGTACATGTACAAAGGCAAGTAAAATCCCATGTGCCCTAAAGAATCATCACTCTACCCTACTATTAAGGATGTCCCCATAGACCCTAAAAAAAACTACAAAAAATAGAGAACATTAAAATGAAAATAAAAAAAAATCTTTAAATAAAAAATCTATACCAATTAAACCTGTAAAAGTTATTTATACTATATTTGTCCTGGTTCCAGCACTGTCAACTGAGGTCCTGGTCCTGTGGTGAGAATATGTTAGAGCTAAAGAATAGACTATTTATATTAGATAGTGGGTTCCTTGGCTATGGAGACTACAGTGTTTTATACACGTAGTCTCTTGTGTGTACATATTAGGCAGGTATTGAGAGTACTTTAGAGCTACTGTGTAACAAGCAACACCCCCAGTGTATGGGTTTGTGAAAATAACATTCATTCATTTGTGGGGGCAATGTAATAACTCTGCAAAGCTTCTTGTGAAAATGTTCGCAATGCAAAATCAGCCTAGCAGGAGTATTTATGGGGCATTGAAATTGAGGACATTGTTGTGTATATTGAGGATGAAGGGGCTTCAACATGCTGAGATAGAAAAACTGTGAGGGCATGCTTAGTGACACTGAATTGATTAGCGCAAACAGCAAGGACATCACTGTATGCAAACATGCCCATTCCACATGGCCAATCCACTTGCAGAAAACACCCAAGGCATGCCCCCATAGAAGTACCAGTACTAGTGTAGAAACATACCTCTCATATTATGTTTAAATGCAGTTTAGGCACTGAGAAGTACTACTTTACAGAAAGGTACCTTGAATAGTGTATTAGGATCCACAATGGTATGTGTCTGTAATGCAATATCACATATATAGTTGTCAGTGTGGGTAACGTTTGTGATGTAGGTCATGCTTTGCGAGCCCGATTGAAGCCCATAGGCACTCATTGCACTAAGCTCATTGCACTGCAAACCTCGCGGTGAGCAGTTGAGACACGCAGGACTTAGGCTGCACTGCGAGCCTCGGGAAGCGACCGCGCAGGACTTAGGCTGCAATGAGCGCCATTGGCGCTCATTGAACTGCGAGCCTCGCAAAGCGAGGCGAGCAGTTGAGGCACGCAGGACTTAGCGAGACGAGCAGGTGAGGCAGACAGGACTTACAACTCGTACGACTTAGGACCGAAACCCGAACATGCACTGTGCGCCTCGCAAAAGTACGACTAAACCACGGAACTGAAAAGACAAAAAAAGAACAATTACGCTTCAAATTAACTTACACACACTCCACAGTGGGAGAGGCAGGGAGCCTGTGAGTGAGTCAGGTTGCAAGTTAATTTGATGCATATTTGCCTTTCTTTCACGATCAAAATCGCCTAAGCGGGAAAAAAAATGGCTGCCGAAAAAACGGAAAACAATGAAAACGAGGCCCAAGGATGTAAAACTAGCCCGAACGACGTAAAAGTAGCCTGAAAGACATAAAAAAATAGCGCTAAGCAGTAACACTTAATGAAAGCCCGTAACACTTAATCTAAGCCACTAACTTTTAACACAAGGCAGTTACACTTAACCCAAGGCAGTAACACAACCCAAGACAGTAGCATTCAAGCACCAGGCCTATAAACTACACAGGGGGAGATGCTCTCAGCGCAGGGCTCAAAATGAGTACCGAAGGTACAGCATTCCCACCCTTAACATTTTATTCATGTCATTTCGGACGGGCAAGTAGCTAGTAATATAACATAATACAATGTGTGTCCCAGTACAAACAAGTTTTTTTCTGTGAAATCAATGTAGATAGAATAAGGGGACAGCTGGGGTTCCATAAATAGTTTTGGAGATATATATACAGGTATAGCCTGCTTAAAGCTACCCCATTTAGAGCTGATTTGCTATAGAGCTGTTTTTCCTGTAGGCCCCTTTTAATGCTAAACCCCATTATTGCTCTGTTTTTGCCTGCTGGCCCCTGTAGAACGCTCTGATTTGCTATAGCATTGCCTCGCTATACTGTTCTTTTTGTCCAAAGAAAACAGAATCCAGGATGACCCAAAGGCTTCAACATCAATAATTTAAAGTTTATATTTCTGCTAATGTTCAGTTTGTGTTAGTGCTATGTTTGCTGTTTCTTTGAAGTTCATATAAAACCCAAAAAGTTTAAATTTCAATTGAAATTGTGTGTTTTTTCATGATTTTTTCTCCTATCCCTATCTTCCACGTGTTAAACTGCCCAGTTTAGAGATGTTTCGCTTATCACTCCTACTGCCTGGAACCTATCTACAGTGTTAAATGAGGTATTCCTGTATATATATATATATATATATATATATATATATATATATATATATATATTATTATGAACAGAAGGGCCCCTTGGACTGTTTGGCGTTAATCGGTTGTTATATGTGTGGTTGGAGGGTGCTGGCGACTTGCTTGGCAGTTGTATCATGAATGTGGTGCATACATGTAGTTGTAACATGGATGTGGTGGGTGCATGTGGTGCTGTCATTGATTAACATTGGAATACTGTATCTGTGTTAGAAATAGGATAGTGAGCTATGCTTAAATAATAAAGTTAATGCAGTCACTTATGTGACAAAGGGTTAAAGATTTTAAAGAATGCATATGGCCCTGCGATCGACCATGTGTGAAGGCTCTGGCTTTAGTCATGAAGGGGGGAGCTAGTTTTATGGGAGAGAAAATGTGTAATGAGAAGAATGCCAGACCCCTCTATACATCTGAAAATTATGTGGGTGAGGTGGGATAGCACGACCTTATTGGCCTAGGAGGATGGGCTAGAACTTGGGTAAAGTCTTTGGTATTTTGTATCATCTTTCTTTTTTCTGATATATCTCTGTAACAATAAAGAAGTGTCAGTCACACAAAACAAAGGTAGTGTCAGAGTCTGCTTGAATTCTTGCTGAGGAACTCGCTGTGCAGTTCTTGACGTTCCTCGGTATCAGAGTCACTGTTGTCCTCTGCTTCTTCTAAGACCTGTTGCGCCAGTTGTTGAAGATCATCATTAGTCAGGCTCTCGCCCAAAGCCTGCACCAAGTCCTCTATGACTGTGTGGCCAAATCTCACAGTCCAGCCATGGTCACAAGGTTCACTATCTCAGCTATGATGGTCTCTTCTGGTTGCACATCTCCACCCAGCTCTTGCCAGATTTTCTTGCATACATCTTTTAGATATTGCTGTGTCACATCCTTCCAGCACAAATCAGTATTCATAACTGCGTACATGATGTTGTACTTATTCCAGAAATCCATCATGGATTGTTTGACCTTGCTGTCCATCTGGTCAATGCGCTGGCAGAATGTGTGGGGAAGAAAGTAGGCCTTTAAAGTCGCAATATCGCCCTGGTCCATAGGCTGGATGTGGGAAGTAGTGTTGGGCGGCAGCAGTGGATCTCATCCAAGTTGGTAGGTTGGCTTGGAGCATTGTCCATTAAAAGGAGTGTTTTGGCCTCAAGTGCTTTGCTCCTGCATTAGCTCTGCACAAAAGGGCAGGAATGCTAGCTAAACCACTCCTTAAAAATGTCCATATGATCCAGGGCTTTCTGTTAAACTGCTACATGACTGGCTAACTGGATTTCGAGATACCCTTCATGGCTTTGGGTGTTTTTGACTAGTAGAGCAGCAATGGCTTGATTTTGAATTCACCGCTGTTGTTTCCACCGAGAGAAAAGGTTAGTCGTTCTTTGGTTGCTTTGAAGCCAGGTTCTCTCTTCTGCTTCCGTGATATGAATGTTCATCTCAGCATCCGCTTCCAGAAGTGGCCAGCCTAAACCAAATTGAACACCGGTTGAGGAGGGTAATTGCTGCTTTCAACAATTTTTTTTTTAAGGTGGCTGAAAAGGCCGCAGCAGCTTTGGTGTCAGCGCTTTCCACTTCCCCTGTGATCTTAATGTTGTAGAGGTTTTTCCTCCTCTTTTTGAAGTGGTCAAACCAACCTTTACTGGCTGAGACGCTCTTCATCACCTCTGTTTTTTGGCCATTGTTATGACTATAAATGCTTCTCGCCTTCTCTATTATGATGGCCTGGCTGAAAGGCATGATACGCTCCATTTGCAGATGCAGTGCTGGTGGTCGCTGAGGACTTTATTTTTTCTTTGTTCTTGAGGATGGTGTGGATTGTGGAGGTTGGCTATTTCTGATCCGCTCCAATATCCACTTGCCATTGCCCTTTCTCAAAGTGGTCGAGCACCTGCATTTTTAAATTATGTAGATTTTATTAGACAATTAACAAACACATTATGAGAAAGAAGGGAACAACAAAAATATTCTGTACTATGTCTCTGGATTTTGTAGGTAGGATTTGGGGTATGTCTCTCTCCAGCAGCTCAATTAGTTGCTGTTTTCTCTCTATATATCTGTCTCTCTCTCTGTCTCTCTCTCTCTCTCTGATGCCTCTCTTAACAAAAAAACAGGGTTTAGCACAAAGCGGGGAATTAAAGCTAAAACAGTGCAACAGCGAATCAGTGGGGAGAGCCTGAATAAACATGTACTGGTATTGCACTGATGACATGAGGTGTTTAATATTGCCTACAATAGCATGGAGTTGTTTTGCTGTCAGTTATCCTGTGTGTGAGGAGGCATGTTATACTTGTCAATATATGATGTATGGATGGTACCCAGTCAGATTTAATTTCTAATTGCTGCATTTTCCCCAGGGATATTTATATTACATAGTTACATAGTTACATAGTTACATAGTATTTAAGGTTGAAAAAAGACTTTCAGTCCATCAAGTTCAACATTTTAAGATCTCCTCTGATCTGCAATATGAGGATTAACTATTAATTCATTAGTTGTTAATAAATTATTAATCAATTATTTAATTATTTAAGAGAGACTTAGCCAATTGTCTCAAAGGGAAATGTAAAAAATTTGGATCAATACTGTCTCTCTAATTATCCATGATAACCCTGAATTCCCTTTTTAATTAGAAATAAATCTAGTCCCCTTTTAAAGTTATCTATCGAATTCGCTGTCACCACCTCCTCTGGTAGATAATTCCACAGATTAACCACCCTTACTGTGAAGAACCCTTTTCTTTCTTTGAGGTGGAATCTTTTTACTTCTAACCTCAAGGGATGTCCTCTTGTCAGTTTAAAACCTCTTGGCACAAAATGCTCCCCTGACAAATCTTTATACTGACCCTGGATGTATTTATATAAGGTAATCATATCTCCTCTTAGACGCCTTTTTTCTAGAGAAAATAAGTTTAATTTGGTTAGTCTTTCTTCATAACTTAGCCCCTCCATTCCCCTTATTAGTTTTGTTGCCCTTCTCTGTACCATTTCCAGCTCTAAAATGTCCTTTTTATGAAGTGGTGCCCAAAATTGTACTCCATATTCCAAATGAGGGCGTACTAGAGATTTGTATAGTGGCAGAATTATATTTGCTTCCCTGGCTTCTATACCCTTCTTAATACATGCTAATATTTTATTGGCCTTTGCAGCTGCTGCTTGGCTTTGAGCACTGTTACCTAGGTGGTTGTCCACAAGCACTCCCAAATCCCTTTCAATATCTGATACACCTAGATTTGCTCCATTAAGATTATAAATTGCATGGCTATTTTTCCTTCCCAGATGCATAACCTTACATTTATTCGTATTAAATCTCATCTGCCATTTAGATGCCTATTCCTCAATTTTATGTAAATCCCCTTGTAGTGAAAGCACATCATTATCTGATTTAATTACCTTGCACAACTTTGTGTCATCAGCGAAAATGGAGACCCCACACTCCAATCCTACCTCTAAGTCATTAATAAATATGTTAAAAAGGAGAGGACCTAATACTGAACCCTGAGGAACCCCACTTACCACATTAGTCCAATCGGAGTATGTTCCATTTACAACAACCCTTTGCTTCCTGTCTTTTAGCCAGCTCTCAATCCATGAGCAGATATTTACTGCAATTCCTGTATCCCTTAGTTTGCCCAATAGTCTCCCATGTGGCACTGTATCAAAAGCCTTTGCAAAATCCAAAAAGACTACATCCACTGAGTTGCCTTGATCCAGGTTCCTACTAACCTCCTCATAGAAACTAATTAGATTTGTTTGACATGACCTATCCCTCATAAATCCATGTTGACTCCTACTTATAATCCTGTTCAAATAGAATAAATTCTTGTATATTATCCCTTATTAACGCTTCTAAAAGCTTCCCCACTACAGAAGTGAGGCTCACTGGTCTATAATTCCCCGGATTTGCTCTTGCTCCGTTCTTAAATATAGGTATCACATCAGCTTTTCTCCAGTCATCTGGTAGATACCCTGTGTTGAGTGAATCTTGAAAAATTAAATATAATGGTTTGGCTATTACAGAACCCAGTTCCCTTAGTACCCTTGGATGTATTCCATCAGGACCCGGGGCTTTATTAACATTTATTTTTTCCAACCTCTTTTGTATTACTTCCTGTGTTAACCAATTATTTGGCAAAGGTAGTGTAGCCCCATTATGTTGTAGTGTCCCAACCACTTGTACCTCCCTTGTGTATACTGAAGAAAAGAACCTATTTAGCTCATCTGCCTTTTCCTGGTCACTAATTTTGAGACAGCCTGTTTCACATTCTAATGTTCCTATAGCTTCCTTCCTCGCCTTCTTCCCATTAATATACCTAAAAAATATTTTAGGGTTAGTCTTACTCTCTTTTGCAATACATTTTTCATTTTCTATTTTATCCTGTCTAATTGCGCTTTTGCAAGCCTTGTTGATTTCCTTGTATTCCCGTAAAGCAGTCTCTGTCCCCTCTTGTTTGTATAATTTAAATGCCTGTTTTTTACTCTGTATCTTGATCTTTAAATCATTGTTAAGCCACATTGGATGGGATTTACTCCTTTTACTTTTATTCCCACACGGTATATGCCGATGTGTATGTATATTTAGTAAGGATTTAAATGTTGTCCATTTATGTTCAGTGTTTTTACCTATCAGTTCTCTGTCCCAGTCTATACTTTGAAATTGCTGCCCTTAGACTGTTAAAATCTGCCCTTTTAAAAAGAGTTTTTGTTGGCCCCTTAAAATGTTGTTTTTTTAATTCAATCTCAAATGAGACTGTGTTGTGATCACTGTTTCCCAAAGGTTGCCCTATTTCAACATTTGATACTATATCAATATTATTTGTGATGAGTAAATCTAAGATAGCTTCATTTCTAGTAGGCTCCTGTATAACCTGGGCCAGATAATGATCCCTGAGTGTACTCAAGAACCTGCTCCCCTTAGCTGATCTGATGGTCTCATTTTTCCAGTTTATTTCAGGGTAATTAAAATCTCCCATTATTAGAACTTGCCCGTGCTTAGCTGCATTTCCAATCTGTAACAATAATTAAAATTTCCTCACTTTTAGCTATATTTGGAGGTTTATAGCATACTCCTACTAATATTCTTTTGGAATTTGCTGCTCCGCTATTTAACTCTACTCACAAACATTCAACTTTATCACTAGGTCCACCATAAATATCTTCTCTGACTATAGCCTTAAATTCAGGCTTAACATACAGACAAATCCCTCATCCTTGTTTACCATTGCCTCTATCTTTCCTAAATAGGTTATAACCATCCAGATTAACAGTCCAGTCATGAGATTCATCCCACCACGTTTCGGTAATGCCTATTAAATCCCATTTTTCATTAATTGCTAATAATTCTAACTCTCCCATTTTTCCTGGCAAGCTTCTGGCATTAGCAAGCATACACCTTATGTTATGAGTCTGTAGTTCTGAAGTGCTTGCCACTGTACTTGAATTACTTAGTACTACCTCCCCTATGAGTTGCTAATTCATCCCTTATACCCTCTACACTTTCTACCCCATTACTTATATCTAGTCCCCCCCCCCCACGTACTAGTTTCAAAACTCCTCCAGCCTTTCTACCATCCTATCCCCTATTACAAAAGCTCCCTCATCATTAAGGTGCAATCCATCCTTACTGTAGAGATTGTACCGAAGTGAGAAGTCAGCCCAGTGCTCTAAAAAGCCAAACCCCTCCTTAGTGCACCACATCTTTAGCCACGCATTAACCTCCCTAATCTCCTTCTGCCTCCCTGGGCTAGCACGTTGCACTGGTAGTATCTCAGAAAATACTACCTTGGAGGTCCTTGCCTTCAGCTTATTACCTAGTTCTCTAAAATCATTATTTAGGACACTCCATCCTTCACTAACTTTGTCATTGGTACCAATATGTACCAAGACCGCCGGTTCATTTCCAGCCCCTCCCAATAATTTGTCTACCCGATCCACAACATGACGAACCTGAGCACCCGGGAGACAGCAAACTGTTCGATTGCTGGGATCTGGGTGACAAATCACCCTGTCTACCTTCCTAATAATAGAGTCCCCTACAACCAAAACCTGTCTGTTGTTCTGCCTATTCTGCCCTCCCTCTCCTCCAGTAGAGCTGTTCGCCTGGCTGTTAGAGGGAACAGCTCTATCTGGCATTGCCATTCCTGAATGGACAACCCCAACAGTTTCACTCAATCCAGCAAATCTGTTGGTGTTTGCCAACTCAGAACTGGCCTGCCTCCTCCTGTTCCCCCTGCTTCCCCTTGTAACTGTAACCCAGCTGCCTCCCTGGACATCCTCACTAGCCCCAGCTCCACCCTCCATGCTAGGCCTAGCTAAACTGTGCTCAGTGAGCACCAACCCCCTTTCCAGTGGAGCAATATCACTAAGTGCTGCAATTCTCCTCTCCAGATCTCCAATTTGAGCTTCCAGAGAGGCAACATGCTCACACCTCTCACAGAGGTATGGACCCTGGATCATCTGTTCCAGTATTGCATACATATGACAGGATGTACACTGAATAATGTTGCCACTGGACTGACTCATAATTATTATTATTGTCTACAAAATTTCAGTGGGAAAAATAAAGAATATAAAATAATATATTTATATAAAGTTTTCCTGCTTTGCACTATAAATCTGCCCTCCCTTTTGTTTGAAGTCCCTCCTTTTATTTAAACTCCTAGGCTTTTACTAGAATTGCACTTGATACTGAAAATGTTCGCAAGCTCACAAGTTCCCCTTCTCCTGTTTATATTAACTTCTGCCTTCTCACCTGGGCACAATTAGTGCACTCTGCAATTTATCAGCCTTTACTTGTAAGGTAAATTCACTTGTAAACAGGCCCCAAACCAGCTCACAAACCTTTTTCCCTAGTTTAACAGTCAAGCCACACCCCTCTCGCCTGGGCACAATTAGTGCACTCTGCAATTTATCAGCCTTTACTTGTAAGGTAAATCCACTTGTAAACAGGCCCCAAACCAGCTCACAAACCTTTTATACAAGTTAAACAATCAAGCCACACCCCTCTCACCTGGGCACAATTAGTGCACTCTGCAGTTTGTCAGCCTTTACTTGTAAGGTAAATCCACTTGTAAAAAATATTAGCACTCCTACAGTGCAGTTTTCCTGGCAAGAGGGAGCCAAATAAATGACACTGTTGTGCTAATTACCCCTTATAGAGCTAGAGGCAGGAAGGAAGATAGCAAATGGCCATGTTCCCATAGAATTACAGTAGAAGACTCAGGAGACAGTTAATAGCACACCTTCCACACTAGTGACATGATTGACAGGCAGACAAAATGGCTGGGAGCATGAATCGTGTTGATTTGATCAAGAGGACATTAAGGGGTGAGGGGGAGACAAAAAGGTATAACAATGTTGGGTGGATGACAAATAAAGATGTTGTTGTTGTGTCAGTTTAAACATACATAATTTGAGTTGTGTGTTCCATTCTGAGAGATATAATATTCCTTATTTCTGGGATTATTGCTGCTCAATCTGCATTGGACCCTGTTACAGCCAGTAACATCTGCTGGGTGGATGTTGGTTCCTTTGGATTGCTGAACACTTTGATGGCAGTAAGCTGGGTTGGTTCTGTTCTACTATCAGGGATTAACAAATAACCAGACAGTCCTAATGGGTAAGCAGTAGGTCATCACAATAGGCTCTTACATGTACACCATAAACAGGTTGTGAGCACATAACTAGGCAAACCATTAGCAATGACCCTCCAATCTGCATGACTGTTGATAACTTACTTGTAAAAAGTCATATATTATATATATATATATATATATATATATATATATATATATATATATATACATCATTCTCTTTTAAACAACCCAAAGTGATACACTTCATATTGAATAACACTTCACTGTAGGAAATCTTTGACTTCATTGAGCTGTTTTCTCAGCAGGATATTCAAGATATTTACATTTACTCCTATTGAAAGCTCTAGCATGTATTATCATATTCCCACTGTAGGAGCTACAAACTTTTCTAATTTCATGTGTCTCCCACCAGTAAGGGCAGATCAGTAGAAACAAAAATTGATGACTCCTACTAAGTTTAATTGCATGTAAAAGGAAATAAAAATTAATGGTGAGTATTTTTTTTACATACTTGTGGCTGAAAGATGTGCCTGGCATGCTGAGGTTCATAGGGTAACAAAGAGTTGGACATGACTAAACAACAAAAAAGTGATAACTATAAAGGAAGCAGTTCCAGAAAATGTATGCTGTATTAATGACAATGAATATTTTTTATGTTGCATTTTTGCAGACATGTTTTAGTAAGGAGTTATGTACTAATGGCTTATTAGGCTCACAGATATTTATGCAGTTCTCAACTTTACAGATATTCTTTTAGACAGCTGATTTTACAGCTGTGTCATATTTTAAACATACAATTTACCCTATGGTAAATAAAACCTCTAGTAATCATAGTAAATGGGCACTGGGATTAATTTAAAAACACTTTTTGTATAATTAGTATTTACTATACTTCCTCATATTATCAATAATGTATCACTGCAGATGGTTAGCTAAAGAGCATTGTGTAGTTTGCATTGGAATTGCTATCAGTTCATTGATAACAGCAGTATACACAACATGTACAGTATTTGCCTCATTTTCATGCATCTGATTATTGTGTCTTTGTGGTTATTCTGACATGGAAGGACCTCAAGACTAAGGCCTCCATTCAATTAGCAGCCTTAAGTCTGCAGGCTTGAACGTTGCGATTCAATTGTTCAAGCCTGCAATTACAGGGCCAAAGCCTCAAGAGCGTAAACTCTTCCCGCAGCTGCAAGCTGTTAGTGGGCTGGAATATATTCGGTCTGTTGTTACAATCCAATCCCAACGTTGCAGAGTGCGAAACAGGCCTATGTGAGCCAATAGAAAGCGGGCTAGCGGAAAATAATTGACAGAGGGAGATCATAAAGCTGCATTCCACATGCCAATAGGTTGACTGTGTTGTAGATTCTCACAAAGTAGCATGCAGGTCCCGGAGTTGGTGGTCTGAGCTGATAGAGAAAGTGTAGGCGAATTTTCAAAGCAGGTTCATTTATATTATTCAAATTATGATTTTACACTTAAAATTTGATTACACATATTTACTGAATATGCATAATACAAATACACATAGAGTAAATAAGACACATAGATACACATATAGCTAGGTCACTGCATACACACCCACCCTATATCCTACACCCCAAACAGTTAATAATTACACATAAAACATAAATGTTTTTACCACACAAATATATACTGTACACACATACTTTGTTTGATTTATCCTTATTTTCTTTTTGGGATTATCATGGAGGGAGGGGAGAGAATTGGAGAGGTAAGGAGGAGGAAAAGAGGAGAGAGAGGTGGCCCTGGGTGGAGGGGAGAGATGTGGAGAGGAGGGGAGGAGTGGAGGAGAGGAGATGGGGAGGGGAGGAGAGGAAGAGGTGGGGAGTGGAGGAAAGAAGGAGGTGGTGAGTGGAGGAGAGGAAGTGGGGAGTGGATGAGAGAAGCAGGAGAGTGGAGGAGAGGAGGAGAGTGGAGGAGAGGAGGAGGTGAGTGGAGTATAGGAGGTGGGGGTTGGCCAGGTGCCCATTACGATAGGCACATCCAGTTCAGGGACAGAGGGGCCTGATCCCAGGTGGTGGTAGCATGAAAGAGATAAGGCCTCAGGGTCAGATGAGGGAGCACGGGATCCCCATCCACAGTCTGGAGGGCAAGAGGCTAAAGGCAAGTACAGGGCCCTGAACTACATTCTCAAGGAGAATGTGGTCCACCTCTGTACGATCCATGAACGCCCGCTATCCTTGTAGGGGGAGGGAAGTTACGTCCTTGAAGGAGATATCAACCTTATTAACAGCAGTTGGCACAGTGGAAAGGGATGTGAGGTCTGTCAAACACCATTTTGATGACATCACAGCCAAGGTGAGGAGGATGATGGCCAAGGAGGCCAGTCAAGCCGCAGCACCAAGTGGTGGCCCCCAAGTGACTGTGAGATACAAAGAGTGGGAGAGGGAGCTCACAAACTTACTGAGCCAGGTGCCCGCCCCTCTAGCTTCAGGCCTGGTGGACTAGCAGGATCCAGCATCCGTGTGATGTGAATATCACATACCCCAACATGCCACCACATGTACATCACGCACACTACACATGTACATGATGACCAACAAGGACACTGACATGTCAGCTCTATGGAATTAACAAGGGATAGATGGATCAGTCATGAGTCATTAAATCCATGAAGCTGACAAATCACTGTCATTCATGGGCACAACACCAGTAATCAACCAATAGAGTCTAGTCCATGTATGGGTGGGCCCACTGTAGCGAATGGAGTTACAGATCGCAAATGGAATCAAGATAGCATTAGGAGCAAAGTACAATCAAGATCAAGAACCAAAGAATAGCTCACATCTAACAAATTATAACTACTCATAGTTGCAATTAAGAGAAACATCCTGGTTTAAGCCTAGATGTCAGATAGGTACGAATGAACACAAACCAATGCATTAGTCATCATAATTAACACATATAACTTTCTTGTCTCTTTTCCAACTTCCAGAAGGTCTGTGCCCAGTGGTGAGCCAGAGGTGGGGGCATCGGCTTCATAGGAGCATTACATAGAGGACCATGCCCCTGTCCAGTAGGAACCGGTGCAGGGGTAGGAGGAAACAAGAGGAGCCGAAAGCCGTGGTTATGAGTAGGAGGAGTACATCATCTGTGCAGTGGGGTCACCTGCAGGACCATCCACCACACCGGCGGCATTTGACCCCACTGTCCCCCTTCTCCAATGACTGCATCTTTCACCAGGGCCCTCCTACTGGATTGCCGCCACCTCCTCTTCCCCGAGCAGTGTAACTGGCTCCCACCCCCACCACCAGGTACCACCAGGCACACCACCACCCTTATGGAGCCAGGCTCCAGCCGGGCCACTGCTCCTCCCCATTTGGCCACCACTGCCACCTCCTCACCCAGCAATGGCCCTTCAGCAGGGACCTCCATCCCCTGGAACACCAAGCAAGGCTGCTTAGGTAGAGATGCTGGCCATCATGAGACAGCAACTGGAGTGCCTCCAGTGGATCCAGGCCTGCATCTCCGTCAATCACACAGAGGTCATGAGCAGTCTGTCCAGGCAAATTAGGGGAGAACCACTGCATTTGCCACTGACTCCTGAGGGGAAGCATTCCCCTGCCTCCCACCACCAAAGGAGACGGCGGCCACCCATGGAGGATCGGGGCCCGATGCAAGGAGGAGGAGGATGTAGGGGCTGCACATTTTTGTGCCTTCTTAACTGCACTCCTCAGTGACAATCTGTTGGTAAAAATGTTAACATAATCTAGCCTGGATACATAGTAAAGGGTTCAAGGTCTATGTGATGGTGATATTGTGTACGCAGATGGCTACCTCCCATCACATGGCCCATGGTCCCCTTCTCTGTGGACATGTAGGGTTGAGAAGAGATGCTACAGTCCCTATCTTTTTTATGGCCTTATCTTGCAGGTTATTGTCTTTTTCTTATTTTTTAGGGACAATTCAGGTCCATGAAGGCATCTTCGCATTTGCAAGCATTGTCAAAGAAATTAAGTAATTGTAAGATATTCCCAGTGTCTCTCAGGTAGACATCCCTTCAATGACAGCCCCCCGTAACATGTAGCTCCCACAATATTAAAGCTATCATATATCCAAATATCTAAGACATGATTGTTGTTAGCTTAAATGTAGACTAATAACGCTATGGCAGTGGACTTGCAAAGTCTCATAATGGCATTTTAATGAAACACAGCATTAATACATGCACTAATTAAGAATGTGATCCTCTCCTCAATATCAGAACAGATCCTTGTATCTGATGAAAGTAACAGTGAATCTGGCTGCTGACCTTTGTGTCTTCTCCGCATTAATGGGTTTTTCCCGTATTGCTGATATCATGAGTATCCTTTAACATGTGCTAACAGCTGTATAGCTAATGGATGTGATATCAATGTTGATTAACAATATCAGATGGAGAAGGTGATAGTACACCTTGACCACTGATGATGGTCACAGCTAAGCATTTATTGTGAGATGACATATCATTATTAATGGTCATAGCCAGTGAGATATCCTAAGAACTAGCTAATGATTAGTAATGCTTGCAGATCAGATTCCAGTTGCAGTGTTGTACTGAGCACATGTGACACTGGTAGGTGCTATGCAATATAGTTACATAGTACAGTTACATAGTAATTGAGGTTGAAAAATGATTTTCAGACCATTTAGGATCTCCTCTGATCTGCAATATGTGAAACTTAGCCAATCATCTCAAAAGGGGATAAAAAGGAATTCCTTCATGATACTGGCGTTTGGACTCCTCACTGGATCAATACTCTCTCTCTAATTAGCCGGGATAACCCTGAATACCCTTTTCAATTAAAAATATATACAGTTCCCTTTTAAAGTTATCTATCAAATCCACTGTCACGGCCTCCTTTGGTGGAGAATTCCACCGATCAACCACCCTTACTGTGTAGAACTCTTTTCTTTCTTTAAGGTGGAATCTTTTTATTTCTAACCTCAAAGGATGTCCTTTTGTCAGTTAAAAATCTCTTGGCACAAAAAACTCACTTGACAAAGCTTTATACTGACCCTGGATGTATCATGATTATTCTAGACTATGACATTACCCCTCTAGGTATCCCATTGTTCCAAAAAGCCTCCATAGCTTTCGGGATGCACCTACACCACACCCATGATACTAATGCACAGTCTTGTACATTTCTACAGTTATCACCGTGTTTTCAATGGTTAAGGTTTTGGGATATCAACATACATCACATTTGTGTACCCATCCTATGCTGGTAAACTATCTGTAAACTACTATGCAATAGATTAATACATATAATAATAATAATAATAATAATATAATATAGGGTTAATACACATGAGAGGCCTAATTTGTGATACTGTGGAGTATCAACATTCCCCTGAAGGGCTGATAACGATATGACACATGATTGATAGCAAAACACTTGACGTGATTTACCCAAATGATAATGGGTATACTTCTTAGCACATGGCCATCAGCAATGGCGTTGGACTTTCCAGAATATTGTGAAGATTATCCCTGATGGAGGTGAGTTGGCTGCACAGCCTCCATGTGTGTTTGCGGCCCTTCCTGATGAGTTAAAGTATATTAGTGTGGTGTATGTTCCCCTGGTACTTGATATATGTCACATGGTGGTGTAATTTGGCCACTAATTATTTTCCCAATCTAGATCTGATGAGTGAGTTGTATATAAGATTTTATTTTTATTTTTAGGGTCCACATTAGAATCTCTATGAGTGAGAAAGGGATAATATGGTAGTCAGTTTCATATTTTTGTGTTGCAATTTAATGAGGTAGTGTGTCTTTAATTGCTTTATGTATCTTGCAGCCACACTTTTCATATTTTCATATGCATGACCATTCCAACATATGAGAATTTTTTTTTTTAAGGCCTATTTGTTCCTTGTTGTGCAATGAATTGTAATGCCTTCCATTGCTTTCCCTATATTTTAAAATACAGTAGTGTGTTTTAGTTGTCTTTTGCAGTTTTACAAACTAGTCTATAAACCCTTTGCGGGTCCCATTTGGAACCGGTACTATACAGTATCTCACAAAAGGGAGTGCTGCCGGCAATGGGGAGCTGTACTGTGACATACTGAAGAAGAGCATGATCCCCTCCCTTCGGGGACTGGGCTGCAGTGCAGTATTCCAACATGTTAACAACCCCAAACACACCTCCAGGACGACCACTGCCTTGCTAAAGAAGCTGAAGGTGAAGGTGATGGACTGGCCAAGCATGTAGTCAGACCTATACCCTATTGAGCATCTGTGGGGCATCCTCAAACAGAAGGTGGGGGAGTGCAAGGTCTCTAACATTCACCAGCTCCTTGATGTCATTATGGAGGAGTGGAAGAGGACTCCAGTGACAAATGTACACTGTTATTAAGGTTGTACACTTACTACTGTACATGGCGTCATCTCTTCAGTGTTGTCACATGAGAAACAAATGTGGGGGTGTATTCACTTTTGTGAGATACTGTATATTACTTTTGTGAGATACTGTATTTTGCTACATTTGCCATTTGAAAGCAATTGTGTTCTTGAGGAATTGTAGCAATAGAATAACGATGTTGCAATTTTAGTAATTGTAACATTTGCGGGCTTGATAGATCAAAGGCTTAGATGGGTTGGAGTTACGATTTTGACAGCCAGTAAGGACTTTAAACCTCTAACCCGCAAATCATTAGCGGCTAGCTAAAAGACGCCAGTTGAATAGCAAATTAGTTTCCTAGCTACATTACGGGCTCCTGTAACTAACAATTGCTCTATTGCATTGGGCCCCATTTCTTTATATCGATCTCAGATTTGTATAGAGTCTCTTTAATCAAATTGCAGTGATAAAATGGCTTTCCATTAGTACAGTATTTTTGTTAAATGCAAGTACAATTTCCCTCTATTGATACATTATTGCTATTAGTATAAATGTCTTTTCTCAATAAATAATGGAAACAATACAATGTTAGAACTACTAGTTATTGAAGTACATAAGTATATAACATATTGGGATAAAATAATCACATATTAACAGAATTTTTATTAATTTTGGGTCACAACGGCAAATTACAAACAATAAAAAATGCCTGATTGGAACATAAATGGTTAAAAATAGGGCTGATTTTGTGAGATCTATTACCACCTTATGTTTCTTTATGTCTCTTAATAGAGTGGTAATTTTCTCTCACCCACAGTATTCGCGTTTGTCAATTTTTATATACAGCTATCCAGCTCTTTAAATGTTGTCTTCATTCACCCTGTCTTGTAGTATCAGGCAAGTTTATTTGTTCTTAAATTGCTTAGTTCCTTAACTTTAGATGCCACAAAATATGTCTGCATGAGGATTCAAACTCACTATAATTAAAGTGACTATCCCACATTAAATTCCATTAATGGGGGCTAACAAACCATGGTATGTAAGGTCTTTCTTTTCATATACTATAGATCTTGGCAAACAGTAGAGACTCTCTCTATGTGTAATATGTCTGTTCTTAACCAGTCAATTTGCCTGGCCTCTATGTGCAATATATCTCTGTTCTTAACCATGTGATATACCTGGTCTAGGAGCTGGTGGATACAAATGTCACAAATTTGTCTGCATGCGAATTTAAACTCACTATAATTGAAGAGACTGTCCCACATTAAATTCCATTAATGGAGACTAACAAACCATTGTATCTATAATCTCTCTTTTCATGCACTGTAGATCGAGTCCCACAATAGAGACTCTCTCAATGTGCAATATATCTGTTCTTGACCAGGTAGTTTACCTGGTCTCTATGTGCAATATATATCTCTATTTTTAACCAGGTGATTTACCTGGTCTCTGGGCTACTTAGTAATAACCCCCCTCTTTTTTTAGAGAAATTTAAAGATATGCACACTTTCTTTGAAAAAAAGAGAGTGACAAATTGGAGCGGTGGTCTGCTCCACAATAGGAGGTCTGCCTCTTGCAGATCTATCTAGTTGAGATCGCTCATGCAGCTATACCAGCATTCAGACATATGGATGTGGACAGGGAGGGTAAACACACATGCTCTATACACAGACACACAGTACTGTTGTGGAATGAGACACCAAGATGCCCTTAGCATGAGGGCGTGCTACGTCATCAAAGGCCGACGCGTTTCAACGTCATAAGACGTCTTTGTCAAGGACGAAGCTCCACAGGCCGTCGGAACCCTTTATAAACCTTGCCGTAATCACGGCAACTGTATAATGTAATGCGGACATGTGCAGTAATGTCTACAACGTCATCTATAATTCCCTGACGCTGTTGTAATTCTTGCAAGATATAAGTATTCCAAACCTAATAGAATGTCATTTTATTTTGAGTGAAAAACAAAACAAACATATATGGAGCTATCTTTGCTTCTAATTACCACCTAGAAGGTACTGAACCAAGGGGGAAAAATCTTATAATATGGCACCGTTGTGCATTAACCTCCATGGTGACATTATATCTGTAAACTGATTTTTTTTAAATGAATCTTCAAAATATATTTGCTAACAAACTAGGGTATATTAGTCCTTGACTCATAACATTGCCAACTGGATGGATTGATCGTATCTTAATCCATACTTAGATTTAATTATCTACATACAAATAGTTTGTAATGGTATATTTTATTTGTAACCTACATTTGGTAATTTGCTACTAACTATAAAGCAAGAACATGAAAGTTCTAAAGTTATTTGGTAAAAGAGGAGAAAGAGGCTCCTAGTTATCTTAATTAGAGAAACTTCCTTACTGTAGGCCTCATTCAATTGCAATTTGGCCAATTGAATTGGGCCCTAAATAAGCACATAGCATGTTTTTATTAAATAAGTTTTTAGTTAGTGAAAACCTTGCTTTTGGATAAATGCTTGCTAACTAAAAACTTCTTTAAAAAATATATGTTATGTGCTTATTTAGGGCCCTATTTAATTGGCCAAAATGCAATTGAATGAGGGCCTATGTATGGACCCTTACTAATAATGAGAGGCACCCAAATATATCCTCAAAATAATACTATACTTAATGTGTTAAGAGAATTTCTATAATTGTGAGTGCACAAATGAATATCCTCCAAATATTATACTTTATTAAAATCAGTGAATTTTGTGTAAGGAGAAATCCTATATATTGTGAATATGATTCTAATGCTGGTTTCCATTGATAAATATAAGTCTGAGTGATCTTAGTGGCCTAAAAAGGTCACAGCGTGCTATTAATACTTCCTTGAGATAATATATCTCTACTGAGTGCTATTAAAGTGAAGGTAATTTATTATACACAATATAGACAGAAAAAAGTGTTCTGGGTGCAATATGTGGACAAAGGAATGAACCATTCCTCTAAATAAAAAGTAAAGATTGTGACTCGAAATATATAAGTACATTGGCCTCATCCTAGCTGACAACTTAGTTCTTCTATGAGAGTTATTATTTTATATAATAATATAAGGGGTTATTCCTCATCAAAGAAAAAAGATCGATCACTATTTCTTTCAATTATAGTAAGGGTTTCTACTGATTGGTATATATATCTATACCCATCGTTTTGAAGTTTGCTCTCACTGTATAGATCAGTGTTTCATACTCAAATAAAGGACGAGAAAGTAAACCCCTCCTTTAGTCCCCTAGGGGTTAATGCTTTTAGCTTATAAATCCATCGAGCTCCATGTTGGAGAAGTTTTTTGTCTAGGTCCCCTTGTCTAGGACCTGGATAAACCCTTTCAAGCACTGGGAAGGTTAAGACCTTACTTCTTCCTCCATGAAAATGCTTAACGTGGCGTGCTATTGGCGTATCTAGATCTTTCTTGATGGAATAGATGTGTTCGCCAATGCGTCTACATAGCTGTCGCCGCGTTTTTCCTATGTAGATTTTATTACAAACACATGTGGCCACGTATATAACACTTGTGGAACAACTGTTAGAGAAATCCTTGAGTACATATTTTTCTCCACTTTGTGGGGGCTCATATTTTTTTGTGCGTTTAATATATTTACAGAATTTACACTTCCCGCATCTGAAACATCCCATTGGTGGATTGAGCCATGTATTAGTAGGTCTAGGTTCTTTGAAAAAAATATGTACTAACATATCTTTCAAATTTTTGCCCCTACGGTATGTGATTGACCCTTTTGGTGGTAATACCTCCTCTAAATCTTCGTCGCTTTTTAGTAGGTGCCAGTGTTTTGACAAGATATTTTTAACTGCAGAGGATTCATACCCAAATGTCATAATGCATCTGGGTTGCATATTTGTTAAATCATTTGATGACTGAGATTTTTTCATGGGGAGTTAATTTAATAACTCTGGTCTATTACAGCTCAATGCATATTGAAATGCTTTTTTAAGGCATTTATTGGAGTATCCCCTCTCCCGGAATCTCTGCTTGAGTTTGTCCGCTTCAGTTTTAAAATCAACATCTGAGCTGCAATTTCTTCTGATGCTCAGATATTGTCCCTTGGAGATGCCCTTCTTTAGGGGCTCAAAATGTTGGCTTTCCCACATAAGCAGAGTGTTAGTAGCTGTATCTTTTCTGAAGGTGGTGGTCAAAATTTCCCCCTGGTTATATTTAATGAGCAGATCCCAAAAAGTAATTTGTGTCGAGTGTATTTCATATGTGAATCTGAGACCTATTTCATTTTTATTCAACAATACCATAAGTGTCTCGAACTCTACTTGGGAAACTAGCATTCCTTAGTAACTTAGTTATTGTAGTAGCCATAGGAAAGAATTAAAATAAAAGTTTTATTTGACTGATTATCATTTGTTTGTTCCTTATGACCTCACTGACTCATTTTGGAAGGAACGTCCTATCCCATTGTGTCCAATAACTAAAGCAGGTGAAGCAAAAAAGGGTTGTTCACAGTAAGGGTGGTTGAATGTGCAATTCTCTACCAAAGGAGTTTGTTACATTTGAAAGATAACTTTAAAAAGGGAATGGATACATGTTTTTTTTTTTTTTAAAGGGCATTCAGGGTTATTCTGAATAACTAGAGAAGGAGTATTGATCCAGGGAGGAATCTGATTGTCAGTATCTGGGGTCAAGAAGGAAAAAAAATTCCCCTTGAGACAACTGGCAATGTTTCCGTTGTTTTTTTTCTGGTTGCCCTCCTCCGGATCAATTAACAATTAATTCACCTGCTGCAAAGATCAGATGAGATCTAAAAAAGTTGAACCTGATGGACTTAAAGCCTTTTCTTAATCTTAATTACTATGTAACTTTATATAACTATGTATTAAAATGAAGTTTAAAATAGTTAAGTAAAACCCATCCATAGACCAAGAGGATGGGCGTTCATTCAAGAACTGTAGTCAGTTGAAAGGCACGTATTATGACATTTGCAATCCTTATCAACAGACAGCTGCAATTGTTATATTATATGAGCTCTAACATGCTACAAACATCTGAATTTCTGTTTAGCTTCTTTATAAACCTAATATCATGCTATCAAGTAAATTAAACAGTTTTCAAACTATAATTTATTACTTCTGATTAACCTCCGTCTATTTTATACTATGATACAATTGATTCTCTCTTTATTGTAAAAGCTATCTGCCTTTCTGCCCTGTAAGATTTGTGTGCATGCCATCCATATTTTTTTTTACATATGCATCTGGGCAGAACTCCATCAATTTGCTTGTTTTGTTAACTTTTTGACAGAACTTTTAATCCACCACCCGACCACTGCTTTTTAGTTCTTGATTTTGCATATATTGTCTATGCTTGCAAATGCCATTTCTAAACCTATACATAATTGCCACCAATATACTAAGGACATGTTTGAGAAATATATACAAGAACAAACGTGTCGGACCAATGCTTCAGCATAGCTCACTGAATCGCTAGAGCCTTTACAATATTGGGATGCTTTACCTAAACAATTTCCACAGATTTTTTTAAGACTTTTCCCCAGTTAAACACATTTTGTTCAACTGTTATATCTTTGCCCAAAATCAAATCATATAACGGGGTGGCAAAACAAGCCTACCACATTTTTCAAGACATGTATATATTTCACCATTCTATGAGTTTGTGAAAGGAAAGAGGATGCCAAAATATGTTTAATTTAACATAGTTTATTTGATTTTTTAAAAATATTCCTTAGTCTATAAAATGTATTATCCATAATATCATATAACAGGAATAAAGAGTACTTCTTTCTATTTCAGTGTGATGTTTAACATGGTTTGGCCAATCACCTGTTCAAATACCTACTAGATGTAGGTATTCCTGCCTTTCATATTCCAAGAGGCAACATATCTGCATAGACAAGAAGGGACCAAATAGTTTTTTGTGTGTCATTCAATTCTGTGTGAAAATAGTTCTCCATTTGTCTTATAACATAAAACAGGGTAATTTTATTATTGGAAAAATACATATCTCATAATTGCGCTCCCAGTATTTTGTTATGGAGAAGTTCAAGGGATATCTAAGTTTGCTGGATTAATACATTACTGCACTCTACAGACAAAAAGCAGCCTTTATGCATACAGCACATCTGATAAAACATTGTATTTTTTATTAATATCTAAAAATCCCTCTAATGATCGTGTTGACAGCCCCAGTGGGTGTCTGCACAACTTCCTGATCCCCACCCAATCAGCATACAGCATCTGGGGAGCAATATTAACCCACTATTTACCTCCTCTTGATTTCTCAGCCAATAGTAGAGCAGTATTGTCAGCCTCCCAGTCAATGCTGGGATATGACTCATCCCTGCTTCCTGTATATGCCGTGTGGTGTTGCCATAGCAACTAACATAGTGATATGTCTAAAATCTTTCATCTAACCAAAATTGGCCCAAAACAAATTATGGAAGGGGTGTTAACCTTAATTTAAACTGTCAGAAATTACAATAGATTTTGCTAACTTCACGACGTAAGTGTTTAAATGTTTATTTTGGTATTTTTTCATGCAAACATTTTTTTTCATATACCTATTAATTCTCCTCTATCAGATGCATTCATAATCCAGGAAACTTACATTTCGCTTTACATGATCAAATATGCAACTAAGATATAAGAAAACACTTAAGGACTCTGATATTCTTACACACAAAATCATACAAAAAGCCTTTCTTTATTAAATATACATTATTTACAGTTTCATACATCCTGTACAACAATAACAATTGAAACAAAGTGAGAAAGTATTTTCTGCCAAGACACTGTAACATGGTCTAGAAATCTGATTTGTGTCACTTTACCATGTGAACCCTTTATAAAAAAACATAATAAGTTAACGAACTCAAGACCTGCACATGGATATTGGTTTATTGTAGCAGACAAGCTTTCAGATCAAATAACTCCTTGTGTGATATTTATAGCAGGTTGGTATATATTATATAACCTTCTACAAAAACTATATTAAACGCATTCTTTAAAAATATAGACCCTATTTGCCCAATACCTGTTCCCCAATAAATCTTTGCGATCTAGTGCAATTAAATTTGTACTGTCTATATAGTTAAAACTCTAGAGAGTTGAAAAATAAAAAGTCAAACTACAATGTCAAATTTCTCTTGCAAGGTCCAACACTTTACTTCTTTGCCTTCTGAAACTACTAGAATTTTTTTAAGATTATCCTATTTTAAACCTGCTTTAAATCCAAAAATATTTGTTCTGAAGTTGTCCTTAATTAATTATGTTTTCCTTCTTATGGGATGTACCTTATTAAAAGTTTGTATAAAACAAGGTTCAGTTCTATTTAATCTAGAACTCAAGGTAAATGCAGTGCAATGTGTATGCACCTTTTTGTGTCTTTGTCACAACGTCATAAATAATTTGAATATCAAGATGTGCCAACAGGTGTCTTCCACAATAACAGCATCCTAAAGTCTACAGATTCTAGAGTCAATTCACCAGAGAATCTATATTTGTGTAATGTGTAGAGCACCAGGTTGGTATTAAAATCAAATCTTAAAGGACAATGGAAGGCACCATGTTACTTTGCTGCATCTAAATGATCAGTTTGTACATGTGTCACTAGCTCTAAGTAAAATGTTGCCTCATTCTTAAATACTCTGTAATATATTTTTTGCTTTAGGAAAACCTATGTTCCAGCACATACATATATGTACCTTTTGCACGGATGTATACCCCAACTAGTCAGTTGGCATTGCCAACCCCTTAATGTGGGTACAGAAAGTTAATACATTTCCTTGGCACTACTAGTTTGTGAGAAGTTAAACTTAACTCCAGTATTACAATATCAAATCATTTCTTGCAGGAGCAAGAGAAAGACACCCAGAACTGTTGGACCTGACAGAAATAGCTATGATAATGTTGACAATCAATGCCTGTCATCATTTGTCAAATTTTCTGAGTATGTAATTATCAAGTTTATTAATTCAGATGGATTCCCTTTCACCAGTGATTGGTTACAGCTGCTAATTCTTTTTTTTATTATAATTCTGCCAATAGGTGAATTCTAATTTTGATAATAAAGTACATATTCAGTAGGTGCACTAGAGTAATGATTTCAAAAATGGAATATCAACATCAACGCAAACACTAGAAAGCTTAATCATGGTTATGATCATTTGTAAGATTTTATACTTGAATTTAGTCCCTGTGTCAAGGTCTGGCTGAATGTGAAGGTTTCTAAAACACAATATTAAATTACATTTTTGAACTATCTTTTCATTTATTGGTTTAACTGAGCATCATACATGCAACTTTTGTTCCTTCATTTTTTAAGCCCTGAATAAAGAAGTTCTTCAGAAATGCAGGATGTTCAGAGATTTCACCCGTTCTGAGTTCTGGGAAAACTGGTAGGTTCACTTTTACATCTATTTATAAAAATATCACCCAGACTCTGGAGAAACATGAACTTTGGGTGGCACAGTGAATTCTCTACTGACCTACTACATTGAGTAAGAGGAAGAAACTTTAAAAGCGATGATAGAAAATACTGATGATTTCTCATATTTCCCAGCAATGAGAAAATAACTGACCTATTTCAAGTCATCTCAAACAAAAAATATAATCTTAAAAAATGAAGCTGGACCAAAAAAATTGTATTTGAGCCATGTGTTGAAAAGTTTCAGAAGCCTGCATGGTAATGATTATTTCAACGGTAATACTGACTAGTCTATGACTAATACACTAATGTGGTCACAAAATGGAGTTAATTACTTTACTTTCTTAGATTTTGAACTAGTCTTCATTATCAAACCTATCTAGAGTTTACAATGCTTGACTAAAACGGATTATATTCGTTGAAAAGAAAAATATTATTAATAACTTGAATATTTAGAATTTAATTGATAAATGAATTGAATAAAATTAATCCTTTGAATTCTTTTCAGTTGGATTTGCTAAAATAACATGAAACTAAATCAGCATGAAAGGTAACTAAAATATCAATTTCCACATAGATTTTCATTATTTCACACTGATTCATGAATTAAATATTTTTTAAGATTAACATAGACATGTAGAATAAGAGTTTGGTACATACATTTAACAAATTAGCTACAATTTGTCATAGTTTGAGATGTACAATTAATACAGCCAGCACGTTTAACCCCTTTTGGGACTCTTTGCTGTTTTTGTTCATAGGGAATTAAAGGTTTCGACAGCTACTGACATCACATTAGTATCACATTAGCCTCTAGTTGGTGAAATATACCTGCCATTAATCAAAGAGATGAAAGTACTTGTTAAGTCAACAAAGTATATGGACACTTAAATTGCAGTGAACTTCTTTGAACTGCTACTGTATCTGTTAATGTGGAGAATTAGAAAAATAGATTAATGCAATGGTTTGTTTAATTGTAGAAATGTGATGCAGCCCTTTAATGAAATTATTTTTTTTAGTACAGACACTTGCATATCTTTGCTATTCCACCGCATTCACCTTGGACACTGTCACAATAAGCTAGCTTTCAAAAACTATTATTGTAAAGTTTAATTTAATCTTAAATTACCATTAGAACTCAAGCTGATATTTTTATAAATAGTAAATCTAGATTTGTCGAATACATTTATGAATTAGTGATCCCAATAAAAAAAGTTAATTTTACACGATTTGCCATGTGTTTGTAACAGACTGCAATGAATAATGTGCAAGCCATTTTTAATAATATTTTCTTCTTCTTTTTATATTTCTGCAACATTATACACAATAATAGCTTGAGTTTCAATTGGGAATTTGTTTGAATGGAAATCAGATGAATATGAGTGGTCCGTGTTAATTAGTATACTCATGTTGTTTTCCAACAAAACAACTAAAGATTATTTTGCATGAGACAATACATGCCATTTGTTTAGCAACAAATAGTGGGATCAACAAACGGATTCAACATATTTCATGTAACATTCTGTAAATGTATCAAAACTATAAAATAGGTCCAAAATGATGTTAGTGTTTAGGAGCAAGCATCATTACTGACAGGGAATTTATAATTACAATACATTAGTAGAAGTGAGCACTGGAGAGTCTATGATTCACTTTACCAAATGCTAAGCTTACTATAGCAATTCTAATAGTAACTGTTTCTAGCAATTAATAAATCAATTACATATTTCAATAGACTCTAATTAAATGAGATCTTTCTCAATTGTACAGTTAATAGATAACAATATACTGACATGTATTAATTCTACACCAACATGTTGCTTATTGGTATAATCCTTTAGGGTCCATTAATTATTAAATACAACAGAATGGTCAGCACATCCCTCCATGATGATTCATCCCTTGCATTGATCAGAAAAACAGGAATATTCATCCCTCATCTTCTAAAATTTCTGCCATGCTCCACATGGTATAGGTGCTAATGCTCCTACAGGTATTTTGAAGTTTTGATATATCTCCTAAACTACATAACATTCTGATGTTCACAAATAATGTTAGATTTTGACAAAATCAATTAAAATTTGCATAGAACAAATTCTCCATCAACTAAAGATAAATAGATACATTTTTCCTTATACCATGGTTTTCAATTACCTGTATATATAAAATACAACCTCTACCTGAAACAAAATGTAGTTTGTCTTCTATGATGTCTTCTTTTGGTTTACATTGAACAAAGTCAGAATATCATTCCTATGCCAACTAAAGTTGAGCTCAACATATA
Organism: Discoglossus pictus; assembly: GCA_027410445.1. Taxonomy (NCBI): domain Eukaryota; kingdom Metazoa; phylum Chordata; class Amphibia; order Anura; family Alytidae; genus Discoglossus; species Discoglossus pictus. The sequence goes on from CM050173.1 coordinate 74,009,302, forward strand.
AAACATTAAACAGACACCCAACTCAGAAAATTCAACTGTTGTGTTAACTAGGTTTGTATCTGTATGTGTCATGATGGTGGCATGGGGCATTTTGGAAATCTCCAAGTATAGAAGGTATCTGTTTGAGGTCTTCATATAACATGTAAATGTTCTTGTTGTCAACAAATGTATGATCACCCAAGTTCCCAAGAACAAAAACTGATTAAAATGCGTGAAAAGGAAAAATCATTATGTTACTCCTGACATACCAGCAAATGTATTAAAGATCTTTTCTAGTTATATGTATTGCAGGTGGAACAATTTAACTAATAGGGTTTAATGGTGTACAAAAAATAACTATAGATATAGTGTATCAATACCTTGTGTCTTTTATGACATCTGTTCACAACTACTGTCCAGTTATGTCCTTGTATTTATAGGCATGAATATTTTCATATGTATATATTTTTGCATGTCAGTAGGAATTTCTCTATTTCAACCCAATTTCACCCATTTTCATTCTCTCTTTAGTTGATTTTCTGTAGTTGGTTTAACCAGAAAATTTGAAAAGAAATCAATTCCAGGAGATTATTCTGACACATATATGTGTTTGGAGTAATGTGCACAAAATAAATAAATACATATAGAATATTTGGAGAGTGTGTCTGCTTTCCAAAATATGTGACCCTTTTTGCTAATTGTTTAAAATGGCTCTGAAACATTGACCTAATAAACTTGTTTTTGTATTAACCTACTAATACATTAATTAAACCATTTGAGTTTGAGCTCTTTTAGTTATATTTTGACATACATTTTTGTAACCTGGGAATTTTTGATCAAGTTTGCATGAGGATACATACCCTGATGCTATACAAATATATAAGTCATGAGTCAATTGCAATTGCACTCAAACTGAAAGGAAAAATATCTTCAATAAGTGTAATATTCCTCTTATTTCCATATTTTTTTTTGAAACAAACTGTATTGTGGTATTAAGGGAGTATTGTAGATTGAAATACAAGCAAAAATATATATATTTTTTTTCAGAAATGATTATTGCATTTTCTCTGCTTCATTATCCTCAAATTTGTTTTGCTTAGCAATTAACATAAGAAAACTCATAATACCATGTGCACTAAAATGGCTTTTTATCCACTGCTATTTTTTTTTTCAGATAAACTATTCTCTCTAAAATTCACAACTGGTGCAATTTAAATATGTAACTATAGTAAATGCAGATTTCTTGGATTTAGAATATTTCAAGTTGTAATAGAAGTACCTGTAGTGCAAGTCTTATGCTACTGCAATGTCTCAAGATTTGGAACCAACATAACTCTTACATTGCCCGTGAGAACTGGAGACCAGAGGTATCAGTCTTCTTGTATACAACAGGTTAAAGACTGCTTAGCTGTGAGACCTACAATTATAACACTTAAAAAAAGGTCTGGATATGAAACCACATAAACTGAATTTGAAACCATGCGCATAGGTGGATCCAATTTTGTCTAAGACGGAGGGTAGGCTGCTCAAACTGCAGAAGCAGCTGTGAAGCTTGTGACATCAAGGAGGCACTGTGAAGAATTTGCCACTTGCTCCGGAGCTGGGTATTTTCTTTCCAGAGGAAAAAGCTGTTAAGGATCAGCTAAAAAGAGTAAAAAATGAATAGTCTATCAGATAAAATATTCCTTTTTACACTCGCTCACTGTGTTCTGCAAGGCCCTCTCATTCCTGAAGGAGTTGTTCATGCTCCCTGGATATTCTTTTTCCTTTGGTTGATTTTTCCGATGTGTTTCTTTATGTCGATAAAGAATTTTTATCATTATTGCAACAATGCAAAAAATGATAAATATTGTAACAGCAATCGCACCTGAAAAACAAACAAGAAGCAATTATTGTAACTGGGCTATAAATAGAAACATTCAGGAAGATTCAAGTCTGAAGAGCAAGGGAGTGATGGACAGTTAGTCTAGAAAAGTGAATGTATTTTATACATAATGAGTTAGAGGTTATATTCCACTGCCTAGGTTTTAAAACAATATGAGAAATATTGTGACGTCTCTTTGGACGAGATGCAGCCCATGAATTTTGGAATTCAGATGACATTTTGACAAGCCAGCATTGTTGAAAAAGGAAGTTGGGACTATTGCTCGTGACTGTCTATATACATGTACTTTTCACTGGAGACAAAATTATAACCCAGTAGTATCTAACTATTCTGCAATCCTGACATTCACACCTGCTGATATCATGGGGCTACTTGTGGCTTTCTCAGTATAAGATCTGCTAAGGAGGCACTGAGAGGTTTCTGTTCAGCAGTACCACAATGACAGATTGCTTGTCAGGATCTGGCTATAAGGAAAGATAAACAGTTCTGAAAATGTCTACCCTAGAACAAAGGCAATTAAAGAGACTTATCACAGCGTTTAAATTGTTAAATAGAGTAGAAACCATGGACAGAATGGATTCTAATTTAACTCTTCAATATTACCCAAAGAAAGAGAAACAGGGGTCATGCTGGATTGCATATTAACAATGGAACATAACAATCTAGGTATAATAAATAACTCAACTAAATTGTATACAAATGAATAGTTGATACTGTTAATTAATATTCATAGCGTGTCGCATTAAAAGATTAGGATGCGTTAGGAACATAAGTGACTCTAATCCGTAATTTTGACTGCAGTTGCTTTTTTTTCTCTAAATGTTTAGATGTATTCTATTGACTCAAGCCTGCAGTTTACCTCCTTAAGCCTAAACATGTAAACCTTGCCTTTATAAATAGGATTTTAGGGAGTGTGATCACCTGATCTAGAAATATTTAAGCAAGCCCGTGATTTCCTTCTTAGACACAGCTAATAATAAATGAGACCGTCATTATGACGTCAGTAAAACATGGAAGTTAGACGTAACCTACAATCAGAGGCCACAAATTAGAGGGCCAATAACTAATATTTGCTGATGGGGCTCGCAATAAAGCAAACCAACACTCTATAAAATGCATTTGATCAACTATTCTAGTCTGTGTGGGTTTCATGATATGTACTATGATTCCCATGATTGATATTACATAAAAATAACAGTTAAAAATAATATTTGTAATTGTATTTTTGGGGGCTTGAGACTGTTCTGCAATTAAAGTGTTTCCATACCTTCTCATGCTTTTAAAGTAAAGTATTGTGCGATTAATTGCTGTTACAGCTATAATAAGTGTTTGAAAAAACCCTTGCCAGTCCTATTCAATTCTAGTAATATTTTTGACAGAAATGTGATACTTTTTTCAGTTGCAGGTTAGACTTAACTTGCGAGCTAGAGCTACGGGTCTAATAGAATATCCAATTTGTGTAACTTTCATTATTTAGCACTGTGCTAAACCAATGGAGATGTAAACCCGAATTTGCATCTTTGACTGGCCTGTAGTGATTGTGGGCGGGTAACTCCTAATCAGAATGCAAGTAGCTAATAGAATATGTGGCACATTTAAGAGTGGTTTAAGTGTGTATACATTTATGATTTGGGCAATAGAATAGGGCGACATATTTGTAAAAGGAAATGTAAAACCTGTATATATATTGTGATTTTGTTTCCAAGTTTTTAACTGTAAGAGCTTTCTTCATCAATGTGTTACACTGTTGTGTTTCACAAATGTTGGGGATTTGTTGGTGTCATTCATTGAACCTTACCTTAGAAAAATATAAGAGTACATTTCACTTGACTCAGAACATTGTTTAATCAATGCTACTGGTTTAACAAGAACAGTAGCCCCAATTGCTAATTTCTATGCAGAGTTAATTTCATCCCTCAGAAACTGAGACTCATTTGTACAGATGGCTGGAACTATCAAATGAAAGTAATAATGCTTTCATATATTTCAGTGTTTTAGTACACTCATTTTAACAATAAAATGTAAAAGAAAAATACTTATGGTCAGATTTTATGGATTTTTTTATAAAGGGATAATAAGATACTTATTTACCTCCAATGACAGCTGAATCACTTCTAACTTCATTGGTCAGTGGCTCCCGTCCATCAACTTTTCCCATTGGATCTAAAAAAAAAAAAAAATGTTTCTTCTTAGCCATCCCATGCATCAAGCTGGAAATTCAAGTTCAAAAATGAACATAGCAAGTTTAACAAAAGGTTGCCAAAGACTAATACACATATTTTTTATGTTTTATTTGGGTAAACATACAAAACATATTTTTGAATCCAACTATGTCTCCTTATTTATTTTATGTTATGTATTTCAGCCAGAATTGCCAACATTTGGTGAAAAATGTGAAATGGAAGGCAATTTGTGGTATGTATTAATCGGTGTATGTATTAATAAGCAAAAAGAGTCATAGAATTCTGGGAAATTTCTTGAAGAAACTCTCCATTTTTGTCTTAATTTATATGGCATACACACTAAGATTTATAATCTCCAAGCACTTCAGTCTTTAGTATATATTCTCCGATATTTCTGAATAGTTTATTATTATCATTTCATTTGATTTTCATTTAGTATATTATGATCATTTCATTTTCAAATAACATAAACAATGTCTGGAATCCTTTAATAGTTTCTTGGAACCTCGTAATTTCTGTAAACCACTTAAAACAACACCAAAAAACAAACAATTAGTCTATCTGAGGTTCAATATATAAAAACACTGATTTCATTGTGATGCTCAGGTGTGCATTAACTTAAATCTAGATTGTCTCATTTACCAGTTCAACATTTCCAATCCACTTAATGTTTAAGTATACAATACACATTTGATTCTCAAGCATCCCTAATTCCATATTATATGTAAAATGAATAGAACAGCATCAGCGTTCATTAATTCAATTGTTTAACATTGTCCTTTGGTCATCAGGGAATCTTTAATACAAAACAGCCTGAAATAATTGTTTCAATGACGGTAGTATAATAAAATAATGTACTTGAGAGGTGCAGTGCACCCATGTAGCTAAGATTTGACATGATATTCACATATCCATTTGTGTCCTCTCCTCTCAAGTAGTCTAGTAAAATCCCCATGTAGTCTTTTGTAAGATTTATATCTGCCAGTGTAATTACTGAAGTATGGCATATTTATGCATAATTATGTAGTGTCTTTCAGAAAGTAACCTCTACAGTTCATCTGCCAGCTGTATTCCCAAGCAAATTGTCCCTCCCTCCTAGTTCCTGTTAACTTTTCACTTCCATAAAGCACTTTCCAGAGAATCCAAATCCTTCATTAAGCCTAGTAAGTGCCCATTACCAATATTGTTCATTGTATCATTGTACAATGAGATGAGTTGGATTTATTATGTTTAGTTTTAGAAATGTGTCCATAAAAGTTGATGAACATTTGCAAAATGCTATCCATTACTAAACGCATTAACTGTTACAGTCTTCAATTAAATCAAGCACTTATTCATTTAAATGTATAGCCAGACAAATTGGTAAGTTTAGAAAAAAAACATTAATCAATTTAAGCTTCTATTTATGTCACAACATATGAAAAAGAAAATAAATAAAGAAAAGAAAATAGTGCCAAAGCACGCCAGGCACATCTGCCAGCCACTGTCTCTCTAAGCTCCATCAAGCTTATATTCATTGCTATATATATAAATCTAGACAATCTCAATGTTTTGAATCAATCGTACTTCTTATCCAATAGAATTGTTTTAACACTATGATATCATGATGCGGAAAAGTACAGACATGGAGAGTAAGTGTTAAACCATCTATACATATAACTCAGAGATATTACAGATATTCAACAGAAGGGTAGATACCATTGATTGGCCCTATATTTTTCACTTGCCAGGCAACAATCATGAATCTGCATTAAGGGTTATTTTATGAAATTTCTATGTAGAAATTTGATTTAAAAAGTTAACAATGTCTGGTTTAAATAATCCTCACTGGTGTCCCCAAGGTGCTGTCCTTAAAACTCTCTAACTTTTACAAAACACAGGCATTTTTCAACTTTCAGAACAAGAATTCCATGGGGTGACTTATTTAGCGTTATAAAATCAGAAAGAGGCATGCATAGTGTCTGTGACATTTGTATACTTCAGAGAAATGGACATATTCTGTTAGAATAGGAAAATGATTTACGATTCACTTCTCACTAGACTTGTTTCAATGGATTTACTTTAAACTCTTACAGTCCAGTAAAGAAGTTGGGAATGACATTCCATTTGGGAATTAATTTAACTCACAATATTTCCCTACTCTGAAAACTGTTACAAAATTACATTAGAGCAGCCAAATATATTCCTGAGCCACATAATTTCTATAATTGGAAATGAGAAATGTTATCCTTTGGGACACTAAGGTTTGCTAAAAAAAAATCCTCATTAGTTGACAGTCATGGGAGAATTTTCCACTCAAAAATCAGAGGTTCTGTGGGGCATACTTTATAGAATTAAGTTCCATGTGTCATGGCTGTAGCATGCCAAGTCACCAGCTGTGCAATACCTTACAAACTGATTCCCTCAGCCTTATAAGATAGGCTTATTGTGCCAGGGGAAAGGGGCCCACTGAGATGGGTTAACATTGGGGAGATTGAGATTTGTGTGTTATTCCTTGTTATGCCTGTTAGAAGCATGAGGTAGTGGAAATTACCTAGGTACCACTAGGTCCATACTATGGCACCCATGTTTATAGTTGGGGTGTGCATAAGAACATAATAGGAGTAATGGCATGTATGTCTATATTGTGCTCTGGGGGGGGGGGATAGCACTTACAAGGGATATATTGTAGATGCCCAATATTTCCTAGTACTAGACTAGTTCTTATTAACCAGATTAGGGAGATAACTAACCCCAGGAGTCACATGACACAAGTATCTCTCTGCATTATCACAAGCCCTTAGACTGGTGTCTATATGTCTATTGTGTGTAATTACCCCCTACCAAGAATACAGTGGGGAAAAGGGAAAACAATGGGTGATTATCTTAGACTTGCAGGCATGGGTGATAACTTGAGCTAGAAGGTGATTGGGGTAACCATAGATGCAAATTTGTATTGGTTGTTTTTTTTGTTGCTAAGAGTGTGGTATAAATATTTCTGTTGTTTCAATAAATGCTTTGCTATAACTGGTTCACATAATGAATGTGTGGATGTTGTTATTGATGCTGGAATCCTGATCGCTGGAGTAAGTTCTTTTCAAAACTTGGAAAGATCTTTATGCTATACAAGATCACAGACATCTCTCAGTCTAACCTAAGGGCTGACAATTCTTCCTGCTGTACAGAGGTAAAATTAACTGGGTACACCTGTGGGGAGAGGTTTGGCAATACAGGTTGTGACACCATGCATATTGTTTGAGGCATAAATTCATGCTGTGTGACTATATCAACATTCTTGAAGGCACACAGATATACTATGTATATAATTTGTATGATGAGAGCTTAAAATGCCCAATATTGATTTCTACCAATAAGCACTCACCAATTAATGAAAAGTTACATCAAAGGAACTATCTGAGTACTTGTTATGTTTAATATGTTGATGTTTTAGGAAAGATTAATTCGTTTTATTTTACGCTCCTCAGTGCAAATGTCATATAAAATGTACAAATCACTTCTAAAAAACTCACAGGCTTCTGAAACTGTCATTTTCTTCCTGCTTATTCTTATGCATGCTGTCATCTTTCACATTGGTGACCCAAGACCATTCCCACATGGGGAGAGGTTTCACATTATTAGTTTCATGCTGCATGTTGTCATCTTTCACATCAGTGAACTAAGACCATTCCCACAATGGGAGGGGTTTTACATTATAAGAGCCATGCTGCTGCAAGCAGACAGTGACATGTTATATGACTTTACTCAAGCTTAGTTACTCATGCATAGTAGACTCCAGTCAACGTTGACCATCCCACACCTCCTTCCTAAATTAACTTAACATATTGTTAACTATTATCAATAACAAACCTAGACCCCCAAAAAGAAAATGCATCTATGAATCTTGTAATATAGCAACATAGCCATGATTTACAAGGCTTAGAGTTGGAACCATGGTATATAACAAATTCTCATTTGTTACACTAAATAATTTAAAAGTATAATTATTGAATTCCTTGCTAAGATGGAGCAATTTTCTTTTCTGTACAAATATATTTTTAAGAAAAACATTAGAACAAAAGGAGCATATATGTATGTCCTTGTAAGATCTAGTAACATTTTTCCTGAAATTTACATTTGTTTTTGTACTGGGAAATATATATTTAAATGCTCAATAAAACATAATTCTAAAAAAAAGAAGCTACAAAGAGCCTGCACAAAGTCTGTTCTAGGGAGAATTGGTCTAACAGATCTCAAGCGAAATGTATCTTTCCAGAGGTTTGCTAGACCAGGCCTGAGAACAGATCCTGAGATATAGACTCATTCTAAAGAAATATCTACTAAAGACTTACACAATACCTAATGATGAGTATGTGGTTGTGGCGGTGCTAAGATCAGCTTCACTGATGGATCCACAACTGCATTCTGAGAGTGTTCCTATTACAGTCACTGGGGCTATGCTGGGGTGCCGTAGTGCAGCTTTCAATGGCGCCAGATGGTTATACTGAACTGAAGACAGGCAACCAACAAAACCAAAAGCATTGGCTTTGGAGACTTCCGATTCAAGTCCTGGATTATCTGGAAAACAAACATCCCTTGTTAAATTATTTATTGTAGTATACCAATATGATGACCTGATAAGTATGAGGAGGATCTCACATTCATCACAGATCACAACAGTCAGTGTTTCATGCAATAATCCTAACGTAAGAGTCTATAATAACTAATAGCTGTACAGTATTAGCCCTGTGGAAATTCTCCACATGTCCAGGCAGATAACCTCACTTGCAGTCATGACACCACGTGCACTATCACTTTGTATCAATCTTTCTTATAATTTCTCTTCAATTGATTATTTTAAGCTGCTTTGCCAACACTGCTGCTCTGTGGAATGTGGGCTATTTTAGAGATTAAATCTGAGAAACAAATAAAATATCCTTCAAACTCTAAAGTAACATAACACTTTATGTCCTGAATGTTTCACATGAAGCCAACACAGCTCTGTTCTGAGTCCTAACTAGCATGATCAGTATGCTATCCCAGGATGCTACTGTCTGTGCCAGCCATTGGCAACATATGGCCCCCACTCCTTGCAGACCCTCTCAGAGAATGAATTGCTGATCTCATTCAGATACTGAAAAACACTGCTGCATTATTAATGTGCATTTTCTGGGTTTGTCAAAAGTCATCACAGTTGGGTCAAATAAAACAAACCTACAATCAGTTTGCCAATGTGAATTAGAGCATGCTCACTGAATAATAATAAGGAGAGTGACTCTCATCTGCCAAATAGACATGGCACGTGAAACCTTCCTGCCCAGATTAAGCACACTTGTTTAATCATTGGCTTCCAGGAGGAGGTATGAATGCAAATTGTCAGCAGGAAATACAATTCAGACTATAATTAGTTTCCATTTGTTTTATGTAACTGAGCACTGAATAGTGAGTGTACTAACGGGCAATATATCCCACTTGCATCTAACATTTCATCCTAATTAATACATTTAACAATGAGAATAACTGAATGAGCAATGAGCAGTAAGTATTCTGTTCAATTGACATTTAAACTTTCTAATGTAGACTTCAACCACTAAATTGTCTAGGGGACTAAACTTTTAAGATGTGCCAAATTAAGTAGGAATATTTTTAGGAACTTCAAATATACATCATGGTATATATTTTATATGTAAGCATGCTGTATTATATTTGTATGATAGTTTATCATCACAGTCTCACATTTAATTATTTTACAACACAATTTAATGAATGTATTATTTAGTTTTATATAAACAGTTTTCTACTTCACTGTCATTGTTCTCAAATTAATGCTTCCGTTGATAAAGCTGCTTCAGTTTCACTCAGTCAATTAACACTGTGACAAAAACAAAGAATCTGGTGACTTTATTTTTAGATTATTCATTATGAAATTGTGCATTTGGTTGTAGGCTCCTCATTTTTACATTACATTTGGGAGGAGAGGAAATCACAATCATAGATTGCCTTGGACAATGATGGGCACCTTGGTCTTATGAGACCTAAAAATGGTCCAGGATTCCTGTCTCGCTGTTTATGTTTTTAATTTCTCTCTGGTTTAATACTTCAGGTTCACTCATAGAAAACAGATATCGAAATATAGATATAGAAAACACAGCCTTTTAGCAGCCCTCATAGGAATGAGTTGTCCACCACAAGCCTAGGCCAAACTCTCTCTCTTTTACCTTCTATGTGCTTTGAGTTCCTTTTTGGAGAAATGTTTTTTTAGTTATTGTTATACTGTATAAATACACATGATTTATTACCACTACCAATTAATTAGCAATGTCTGGATCTATATGGAGTTCTAATGTCTTGACATTACTTTTCTCTGTGTGCCAAATTAGTGACAAATAGGAGTGAAATAGGAAAAATAGGAAATAGGAAGTGAAGCCGGGAGCAATCAGAATTAAATATATAGAGATATAAAAATGTGAATGATTTACAGTGCAGAAAACTTAGTATATGTTCTAATAATATTTTTGGTGTTTCGGGATTAATAAAAAAACGTATTCAGAAGATTAGCTGTTCAATACATCCCTACACTGTTAGTTCCTAAGGTATCATGAATGTCATAAATGTGTTGACGTAAGTTTCAAGAGGACGGAACAGCTGGACAGCCCAATGAATGGATCCCACCTTTTAGGTCCTCTCCTCTGAGGGAATCTGTGTATTGGTGCTACGGATTGCCTGGAAGGCGGCGGGTTCTGGATCTGGTCATGATTGCAGTTAGTAAGTGACACAAGCACTGAATAGGAAATGGTTTTAATCATGTTTCCTCACTATGGGCCTCATTAAATTGTTATTTGGCTAATTGAATAAGGAACTATAGCATATTAGCATATATTGTTTTCCAGAAGTTTTTAGTTTGTGAACTTCTATTCAAAAGCAAGGTCTTCACTAACTAAAAACTTCTGTAAAAAAAATATGCTCTGTGCATATATATAGCCCTATTCAATTGGCCAAATTGCATTTGAATTAGGCCCCATGTCTCAATCACACAGCAATAAGTTGAGATGAAGTATTAGATATTCATAATGTTCTGCTCCCATTCCTCTGAACTCAAAACTAGCCATCTCAAATGCGTCTGTTGTTATCTCCTGATTTACTACTTACTATTTCCTATTGGGAAAATTACCCTTTTCTCCTCTTATTACCTTATCTCAGGTGAGAATGTGCTTAGTAAATTCCCATCAATGTTTCTTTCTAAAATGTTTTTAATAGTAATAATAACATGTTAGTTTTTAGCTCTGTTACATAATGTTAGTCACTGAATCATTTCACTCACACTCATGTTAAAGCAGTATCACAACTGGGTGCTCTCGGCATGAGTAAAGATCTATTTAGAAGCTATATTTGTGAAAAAACACTCCATTTTTCATGTGGTACAGATTTAAAATTTCACCCATGAGAATTGGTAGTCTAACGCAAACTTCATGGGCTCCCTTCAAGATGCTTTTATGGCCACCTACAAAATTTTGATATCTGAACACTATAAAATGTGAGCCTGTCCATATATTTTGACGCACTTTCACTAGAATTTCTCTCTCCGCCTCATCCGACCAGAATTTCTTTTCATTCTGCCTTATCCATTCCAGATCAAATTTCCACCACTCTTTCCAACTGCTCATGTGTGAAGATGAAAGAAGATAAGCGTGACATGAAGAGCCTACAGATGTCAGTCATAGAATATAATACAGTTCATACTAGAGGAGTCGTTGGTTCCAAGGCTTGATGAACACTGATTGTTTACAACTCTACTACTTTTCATCACATACTCAACAGGAAATACTTATATAATACTTATAATATATTCAATAATATATTTTGTGCTACTCCCTTTGTGTAAACTGAATGATAATACGCAATAAACTAATTGCCCCCCATTAGTGGCGGGAATAGTGAAAACACATAGTAAATAAGTATATAATTTCAGCACAGTCTTGGTACATTGCTATTTTTTTCTATTATATTCACTCTTTCCAGCCAACATTTACCTACATACAAATATTCTAAAGGCTGGAATGATAATTGAATATGAAGGGTTCCAGTGCATTGTTATCAAGTTTTGCTTTATAAAAATATAATATATCCAGCTGAGATAACTATTTAGACTCTTTCCATTTGCTGTGTACACAACTACAGAATCATAATGAGTAAGAACATTAAAAATAAAGGAATCTCAGTATTTATTTATTCTCAATCCTATTGCAGTTATATAGCAGCAAAATATAATTTCTCTAAAACACCAAGGCCAGCAATGTCTGGAAAAACAAATTAGGAATTGCAACCAGAAATGAGGCCAGTAACCCCAACACACAGAGTATGTTGGATAAAACATTTATGCGCTTTGCACATATAAAAAAAAGTTAATGAACTATTTTGCCTCAGGAGAAATAAAAAAGATAATATGCAATAATAATATATAAAAGGTATTTCTAAATATCAGTGACATTAATGGTCAGGAAACTGGCAAAAGCGGAAACAGGATTTTGTGAAGATTGTGAAAACGATTATTATGCAGGTGGAACAAAGCTAAATATCTGTGCTTTGTACTTCTTTTCTCTAAGTAAACAACTTTGTATCTCTTTTGAAATGAAAATTAAAGCGTGCTGTCTCTTTCTCTCTGTTACGTGGCGAGTATGCGATCTCTCTCTCCATGTGCTGTCTCTCTCTCCCTGTACTGTCTCTCTCTCCATGTGCTGTCTCTCTCACTCTGAGGTTTGTAATGTGCTGTTATGCTGCTTGCTGTGGTGTGTTGAGTGTTACGGGTCATTCTTTGCTGTCTGTCTCTCTCTCTCTTTGCTGTCTGTCTCTTTCCCTGTGTTTGGTATGTCTGTGTGCTGTCTCTCTCACTGAGGTGTGTAATGGTCGCTGTTATGCCGCTTGCAGTGGTATTTGGTGTGAGGTGGCACTTTCTGTGTTGTATGGTAGGTTCTCTCTTTCTCTTTGCTCTCTGTCTCTCTCTTTGATGTCTCTCTCTCTACTCTCTCTCTCTCTCTCTGTGATGTTTGTTTGTCTCCCTGTGCTGTGTCTCTCTGTTTTGTCTACCCCTTTCTTTGCTGTCTGTCTCTTTCGTTCCTTGTCTCTCTCTATACAGCCTTCCTCTGTGTGCAGACTTTCTCTCTGTGCTGTCTATCACTTTCCGTGTTCTGTCTATTTCTGTTTGCTGTCTCCCTCTCTCTGTGCTCTGTGTCTCTCTTTGCTTTCTGTCTCTATCTCTCTGTGCTGTCTGTCTCTGTGTGTGTGCCGTCTGTCTCTCTCTGTGTGCTGTTTGTCTCTCTCTTTGCTGCCTGTCTTTCTCTCTGTGTTCTCTCTATCTCTTTGCTGTCTGTCTCTCTCCCTATGTGCTCTCTCTCTTTCTCTCTCTCTCTCTCTGTTCTGTCTGTCCCTCTCTCTTTCCTACCTGTTTCTCTCTCTCTCTCTGTGTGCTGTCCATCTCTATATGTGCTGTATCTCTCTCTTTGCTCTCTCTCTCTTTGCTGTCTCTCCCTTTCTTTGCTGTCTGTCTCTTTCATTCCTGTCTCTCTCTATACAGCCTTCCTCTTTGTGCAGACTTTCTCTCTGTGCTGTCTATCTTTTTCTGTGTTCTGTCTATCTCCGTTTGCCATCTCCCTCTCTTTGCGCTCTGTCTCTTTCTTTGATTTCTGTCTCTCTCTCTGTGCTGTCTGTCTCTGTGTGTGTGTACCGTCTGTCTCTCTCTGTGTGCTGTTTGTCTCTCCCTTTGCTGTCTGGCTCTCTCTTTGCTGCCTGTCTTTCTCTCTGTGCTCTCTCTATCTCATTGCTGTCTTTCTCTCTCCCTTTATGCTGTCTCTCTCTGTGCTGTATGTCCCTCTCTCTTTCCTACCAGTTTCTCTCTCTCTGTGCTGTCTGTCTCTATATGTGCTTTAACTCTCTCTTTGCTCTCTATCTCTTTGCTGTCTCTCTCTCTCTCTCTGTGCTGTCTTTCCTTCTCTCTTTCCTGTTTCTCTCTCTCTCTCTCTCTCTCTCTCTCTCTTTGTGATGTCTGTCTTTCTCTGTACTATTTCTCTCTCTGTGCTGTCTCTATCTTTTTGCTGTCCATCTCTCTCTCTTTGCTTTGTCTCTCTCTTTCTCTCTCTTTGAGGACTGTCTATCTCTCTTTGCTGTCTGTATTTCTCTGTCCTGTCTGTTTCTCTCTCTGTGCTGTATCTCTCTTTGCTGTCATTTTTTCTCTGTCCTGTCTGTTTCTCTCTCTGTGCTGTTTCTCTCGCTTGGTGCTGTCTGTTTGTCTCTCTCTCTCTTTACGGTCTCGCTCTCTCTGTACTCTCTCTATTTGTGTATGTGCTCTCTCTGTGCTGCCTCTCACTTTGCTGTATGTCCTTCTCTTTGCTGTAGATCTCTCTCTTTCTCTGTGCTGTCTCTCTCGCTGTCTGCTGTTTGTCTTTATCTCTCTCTCTTTGCTGTCTCTCTTTTTGTGCAGTCTGACTATCTTTTTACTCTCTCACTGTCTCTGCTATCTCTTTTTGTTTTCTCTTTCACTGTGCTTTCTGTCTCCATGTCTTTTTGCTGTCTGTCTCTCTCTGCTTTGTATCTCTCTCTGCTCTCTCTCTGCTCTCTCTTTGCAGTCTCTCTTTGCTGTCTCTCTTTTCTGTCTCTCTTTGTTGTCTCCCTTTGCTGTCTCTCTCTGCTCTCTCTCTCTCTCTGCTCTCTCTCTGTGTGCTTTCTCTCAGGAACAGGAAGTGACATCCACCGTATTTATTTATTTATGTATTTATGTTCACTTCTGGTGCAATGCATGCTGGGAGTGATGTCACTATCTGTTCCTTTGTTTTGTCCCCCACTTCGGGTGCAATGCATGCTGGGAGTGATGTCACTTCCAGTTCACATTATTTTTTTTATTTTTGTTGTTTTTTCCCACCTCCGGTGCAATGCATGCCAGAAGTGACGTCACTTCCGGTTTCCTGTTTCTGGGAGTGGTGGATGATGGGAATTTGGCGCCAATAAGGAGGGGAAAGGGCATTGAGGAGGATGCATAAAGACAGCCCAAATATCAGGGGAACATTTTTATTCAAGATTACCATTGAGAAAGGTCAAGACTTGGTCAAAACGCGATTGGTCGGATCTAATTTGATCTTTGTATCTTTTATTGTAATTACATCACCTATTTATTTTATTGTTGCTGCTATTTTATCTATTTTTACCATATTGCTCCTATTTTTTCCTGAAGTGAGAGGCTCCATAGATGGGTTTCAGTTAGATCCACCATTATAAGATTAGAGCAAACATTATATGAATTGTAATTTGTGCTGACCCTAAACTCACTGATATTGGAGCCTCATGTGAGGCTTGCTAACCTCAACAATAGATGTCTCAGTCTGGGGAGTGAGGTCTGGATCTGTGTGTGGACACTGAAGCACTAAGACAGTTTCTATATTTGTTTTCTATCTTTAATTGTAAAAATATCCCTGTAACAATTGATATATTGGATATTGGACTATTGAGACACTAAACATCGGGCCGTCTGGAATAAAAACACCAAACAACATAAAGATGACAGGACAATCTGTGACATCTCATATATAACGTGAATTGATATCATATTAAATGTGAGTGTAATGGTTTTAATTATTTGCTATAATAAACCTTGATATATTTATTTCACAATTGGTTTGGTTTGGCTTTGCGCTTGTCCCTCCCACCCCTCTTCTTGTTTTTTTTGGCTTTTGATTTCGTTTTTTGGGCTTTTGAGATATATATATATATATATATATATATATATATATATATATATATATATATACTGTCTTTCTTATTGTGCACTGTCTCTCTCTCTCTTTGTGTGCTGTCTGACTTTATTTTTGCTCTCTCTCTGTTTTCTGTCACTATCTCTCATTGTGGTCTGTCTCTCTCTCTCGCTCCTGTCTGGCTCTGCTCTTTCTCTGTGTGCTCTCTCTCTCTTTCTCTCTCTCTCTCTCTGTGCAGTCTCGCATTTTCTCTGTGCTACCTATCTCTATCTCTGCACTCTCTCTTTGTGACCATCTCTCTGTCTCTTTTCTGTGTATCTCCTTCTTGTTGTGTTCTGTCTCTCTCTGTGCTCTGTCTCTCTCTTTGCTGACCATCTATCTTTCTATGTGCTGTCTCTCTCTTTGCTGTCTGTCTTTCTCTGTCTGGTCTGTCTCTCTCACTTGGTGCTGTCTGTTTCTCTCTCTCTCTCTCTCTGCTGTCTCTCACTTTGCTGACTATCCCTCTTTTTGCTGTCTATCTCTCTATTTGCTGTCTCTCTTTTGTGTGCTATCCAACTCTCTTTTGGCTCTCTCCCTCTGTGCTGTCTCTCTCGTTTGCAATCGGGTTGTCTCTCTCTCTCTGCCTCTGTTTTTGTTGCCTGTCTGTCTTTTTCTTTGTGCTATCTGTCGCTATTTCTCTTTGCTGCCTGTCTCTATCTCTCTGTGCGGTCTGTCTCTATCTCTCTGTGCTCTGTCTCTCTCTCTCAGTCCTTTCTGTCTCTCTCTGTACTCTTTCTCTCTCTCTCTTCAGTCTCTGTCTCTCGTTTCTATTTGCTCTCTCTTTCTCTCTCTATCTGCTGTCTCTCTCTCTCTTTAATTGGCTAGTACATTTAGTACCAATAGACACTTTATGCATGAGTTGCAGGGTCGGATCTTTGTAAGAACTACATTGAAAGTTTCAGTGAGTAAAAACAGAGTTTATAAGCACTTATTAATACAATGATGTTTAGATCTGCAAATAATTCCTTAGGTAGTTTATTTTAATATTAAAAACATGGAACTTTCCATATCCCTTTTACAGATAACACTTCCCCCTAATCTCATATGCACACGGAAAACCTAAAACATGGAAATGTAAGCACCTGAATATTACCTACATTTTGCACAATGTCAGTGGAGAATGTTAAAATCTTCTTTATACAGGTCTGTACTTTTTATAAATGTTTTGTGACGCTAAATGTATTATTTTTTATTACTATTACTATTATTATTATTATTATTATTATATATTGATGATTTCTAAATGAATGTTTGTGCACTGGCCAAGATGTCAGGAGCTATCCCGTCTACTTTGGCTGAGGGGGGCTCGTCTCAGAGAGATTTCCATGGTGCATATTTTAAAATGTGTTAATCTTTTCCTACACATGTAGCTTTGCGCTGCTGGATGCAGATCTATTTCATGCCTCAGGTTGTTTTTAGCTGTAAACTGAATTTTGCTTCCACTTCACTAACACATTGATCAATAAATAAATACAGGAATAAAAGCAGACTTTCTATCTAGCTGTTTCTCACTTACTCTCAATTTAAATAATTTAGAAGAAAAAAAAAAACATCTGTGTTACGTTTTATATCTAAGAGGCATGTTTCATTTTTCCTGACAAACTTCTAAAGCCTTTCCCTGCATGGAAGTTTTAGAAAAGAAACACGTTCGTCCACTTCATTTGTTGTCATAAATAAATGCAACTGAACGTCTTAAGCATTCTCTTTACCTAAACCTTATTGGGACTTGGAAATTGCACATTTTCTATAATATACTTTAAAAAGCCTGACATATTTGAAGATATATATAAACTGAGAGTGTGCAGCTTCTCTCAGCTGGAGAAAGATGGAAACAGAGAAAAAGCAGCTTGTTTCTTATGACCATTTGGAACAGAGTAGAAACCTAGAAATCTGAATCCAGACCAAAGCTTTTAAAAATATTGAACTATTTGTTTTTGCTCCACCCAGATTTAGCTGGATGAGTTTGGTTAGTGAGAAGAATTGTTTACTAGTTCAGTTAGTGCTTCAGTGGAAGTTAGGCTATTATTTTCTTTGATTAGTTCCAGTTTGTTATTTTGTTATTTTTGTATCAGTGGCTAAAATTCTAGGAAAACTCGGAAAAATATATCCAGCCTCTTGTATTCATCAAAGTGCGGGAAACACAGGTACAAAGTCAGTGAAGATTGGTACATCAAAAGTATCATCTTTACCTTCATAAGCCACTGTCATTCCATTCTGTATATAATTTATAAAACACATAAGGAAATATCTTATGATTTTAATATAGACTTCTTTTAGAAAAGATGGGAGATGGTGAAATGGCAGGAACTTTCAAATATATTAACAGATTTATTAAAGTCCAGGAGGGAAGTATGTTTTAAAACAAAACAATATAAATAATAGACAACTCTTCAGGTTTTGTTTTCTATTTTTTCTTACAAAATAGAACTTTGGTAATGCTTAAAAATGCTCTATAAAATATATGAAAATAAATATTGTGTTCCATGTCCCTTTAAGGTTGTCAGGTAGTTGAAAAATTACAAGACATTGCTTCTTGGATCTCTGCTTCTATCGCACTGAAATTAGTTTAAAATAATTATTGATTTTAACTAATTCTCCCAAAGTATCACTGATGTTCAGTCAGTAATGTGTTAATATTGGGGCCTATTGGATAAGTCAACAGCCTAATTAAAGGCTTTATGACAATGGTTCTATGGTGCTTGTGTCTATCATTGTTATGCCTTCCACTGGTTTTATTTCTTATGAATAATGATTTTGGTAGTTATTTCATTAACAGCATAATTGCTTCTGTCATGATGTTTTCTGAGTTAAACGGAAGTTCGCAAATGATCTGTTGGATCCGTTACTTCAAACAATTTAAGTGCCGGCTATCTATTACAAAGGGTACAATGCATGTTCTGCTAGGAGTGAAGGGTAATTTGAGCTTGTCTCTATTGATTACTGCAATTAATTTAATATTAATTAACATTTTTTTCCTAAAGTCAAGCATGTTAAGATGCTTAACAGGGTATGGAATTTTGTAATGAAGGATTAATTGAACTTAATTTAAATATATTATATATTTAATCCCATAAGTAAATTTAAAGATCAAGGCAAGAATATTTTACACATTATAAATGAATATCAGATTGCAAGTATTTTATTATTTGTGTAAAAAAGCACAAAATATAATAGAGCAGCTGGGTTTTATTATTGGAACCTGAATTATATGTCAATGTAGAACTTATAGTAATTGAGGTCTTGGGGCCAAATTAGAATTGAACAAGCACAAAAAAGCTAATAAATTGTTAGCTTATAATCTTTTCCATGAACATAAAGTTTAAAACGTTCAGCATTTCATAATAAAAATGGATGGATTAAAAAAATATATGAAGTTTAGAAACAATATACCACATTTTTGCTAATTGAAGTAGTGTATTACTCTTGCACAATATTTGCTTGTCTACTTCCCAGTAATTGACTAATAAATTACATAGTTACATAGTAATTAAGGTTGAAAAAAGATTTTCAGTCCATCAAGTTTAAACATTTAAGATCTCCTCTGATCTGCAATATGCGGGTTAGTTATTAATTAATTAGGTGTTAATTCATTATTAATCAATGATTTAATTATTTTTTTTTATTTTATTTATTGTTTTTTTTTATTTTATTTATTGTTTAATTATTAATTAAATGAGATGCTGAGGATGATAATGCAGAAAATAACATGTCATTCATTTTAGAAAATTTCAGGCTGGATGATTCAAAAAGGACAACAACCCAACAACAACCAGTCAAAAAAGCAAATTAGTTGACAAAGCCCTTACCTATTAAGCCTGAAATGCCAAGCCCTACAGTCCTCTCTTATTCATTCACACTTACTATATATCACTCTTTCTTTTCATTTCTGATTTTTTTTTCCCTTCTGTCATATTTCTCTTCTCCACTTTGTCATCCCATTTGTATCTCAGACATAGCTTACATGCCATTAGCTCTCCACACTCATCTCTCTTACTCTAATGTCTAGAGATGTCACGAATAGTTCGCCGGCGGACTGTTCCCGGCGAACATAGCATGTTCGCGTTCACGGCGAACTGCGAACATATGCGATATTCGACCCGCCCCCTATACTTTATCATTGAGCAAACTTTGACCTTGCAACTCACAGTCAGCAGACACATTCCAGCCAATCAGCATCATACCCTGCCTTCCACACCCTTCTACCTCATGGACAGCAGCCATTTTGGAATCATAACTAACTTGCAGTCTTACTGAGAGGAGGCTGAGTGTAGGTGATACTGCATCAATAGGGAAAACCATAGCTAGGCTACTGTACACAGTGTGCAATACAGTCCTGAAGGACTCTTTTGATCTCTGCTGCAAGGACACCCCTGTGTCTCTTCCCCCCTTATCATCATCCTCCCCTCACCTTAGCACCCAACCCTAACACCCCTAACACTTATCCCTAACACCTAACCCTAACATTCCTCACCCTAACACCTAACCCTTACACCCCTTACACTTATCCCTAACACCCCTCACCCTAACCCTAACACCCCTCACACTTATCCCTAACACCCCTTACCCTAACCCTAACACCCCTCACACTTATCCCTAACACCTAACCCTAACATCCCTCACCCTAACACCTAACCCTAACACCCCTTACACGTATCCCTAACACCCCTCACCCTAACACCTAACCATAACACCCCTCACACTTATCCCTAACACCCCTTACCCTAACCTTAACACCCCTCACACTTATCCCTAACACCCCTCACACTTATCCCTAACCCTAACATCCCTCACCCTAACACCTAACCCTAACACCCCTTACACTTATCCCTAACACCCCTCACCATAGCCCTAACACCCCTCACCATAGCCCTAACACCCCTCACACTTATCCCTAACACCCCTCACCCTAACAACTAACCCTAACACCCCTCACACTTATCCCTAACACCCCTTACCCTAACCCTAACACCCCTCACACTTATCCCTAACACCTAACCCTAACATCCCTCACCCTAACACCTAACCCTAACACCCCTTAAACTTATCCCTAACACCCCTCACCCTAACACCTAACCCTAACACCCCTCACACTTATCCCTAACACCCCTTACCCTAACCCTAACACCCCTCACACTTATCCCTAACACCTAACCCTAACATCCCTCACCCTAACACCTAACCCTAACACCCCTTACACTTATCCCTAACACCCCTCACCCTAACACCTAAACCTAACACCCCTCACACTTATCCCTAACACCCTTCACCCTAACCCTAAGACCCCTCACACTTATCCCTAACACCCCTTACCATAACCCTAACACCCCTCACACTTATCCCTAACACCCCTCACCCTAACACCTAAACCTAACACCCCTCACACTTATCCCTAACACCCTTCACCCTAACCCTAAGACCCCTCACACTTATCCCTAACACCCCTTACCATAACCCTAACACCCCTCACACTTATCCCTAACACCCCTCACCCTAACACCTAACCCTAACACCCCTCACACTTATCCCTAACACCCCTTACCCTAACCCCCCTCACACTTATCCATAACACCCATCAACCTAACGCCTAACCCTAACATTCTCACACTTATCCCTAAGACCTAACACCCCCCACACTTATCCCTAACACCTGTCACCCTAACACCTAACCCTAATACCCCCTTACACTTATCCCTAACAGCCCTTACCCTAACACCTAACCCTAACATCCCTTACCATAACACCCATCACACTTAGCCCTAACACCCCTCACCCTAACGCCTAACCCCCTCACCCTTATCCCTAACACCCCTTACCCTAACACCCCTCACACTTATCCCTGTGTCTCTTCCCCCCCTTATCATCAAGGGAGGGGGAGGATGATGAGGGAGGGGGAAGAGACACAGGGGAGGATGATGAGGGAGGGGGGAAACAGACACAGGGGAGGATGATGAGGGAGGAGGTAAAGAGATACAGGGTAGGGTGATGAGGAAGGGGGAAGAGACACAGGGGAGGAAGATGAGGGAGGGGGGAAGAGACACAGGGGAAGATGATGAGGGAGGGGGAAAAGAGACACAGGGGAGGATGATGAGGGAGGGGGGAAGAGACACAGGAGAGGATGATGAGGGAGGGGGGAAACAGACACAGGGGAGGATGATAAGGGAGGGGGTAAAGAGATACAGGGGAGGGTGATGAGGAATGGGGGAAAGAGACACAGGGGAGGATGATGATGGAGGGGGAAGAGACACAGGGGAGGATGATGAGGGAGGGGGTAAAGAGATACAGGGGAGGATGATGAGGGAGGAGAAAGGATGATGAGGGAGGTGGGAGGATGATGAGGGAGGGGGTAAAGAGATACAGGGGAGGATGATGAGGGAGGAGAAAGGATGATGAGGGAGGGGGTAGAGATACAGGGGAGGATGATGATGGAGGGGGATGTTAGGTTAATTATGCCCTTTATGGTTTAAAACCAGACTCTGCATCAACTATGTAATTTTCCGTGGGAGTTTTGACATGGATCCCCCTCCGGCATGCCACAGTCCAGGTGTTAGTCCCCTTAAAACTTTTCCATCACTATTGTGGCCATAAAGAGTCCCTGTGTCTTTTAAAATCCGCCTGCCCATTGAAGTCTATGGCGGTTTTCCGGGTTCACCGGTTCGCGAACATTTGCGGCGGTTCGCGTTTGCGAACCGAAAATTTTATGTTTGCGACATCACTACTCATGTCCCATATCCCTTATTTTATATCACTCTCTGACTTTCTGATATCTACCCTTCCATTTCCATCAACTTTTCTGTTCCCATTTCTCAATGATCCTGTTTTAACTCAATTGTGTTGACTACATTTTCTTTTCAGGATCCAAATGACAAATTTCTCCTGCAAATAAATCGCACTGAAGTTGGGTAATAAAGGACAATAGTAGTTTTGGGGAAACTTCACATGTTTATGAAAACTGTAATAAACTAACATTAGTAGCTATGTAAGAAAATATTACTTTGACATATTTTTCATGTATGGGTATTCCAAGTTGGATGTTATTAACTGATTGACTTAGGAGATAACATAGTGTGAGTTGCACTCCCATTTGCATAATTGTTAATGTTGCTGCCATAAAGTAAATAGTTTCTCTTATTAAAGCAAATACTAGTTTAGAATTAAAATCTGTTTTTCCTTTTTAGAATTACTTTCAAAATATGTGCCATTATCATGTCAAAATATTAGAAGAAAATATTATAAACATGCTACTTTAATGATCCATGTTAAGGTATTTAAACATGATTTCTGAAGATTTATCTACCTTCATAGTCAAGAAGAGTTAACAAATTGTGACCCTCTTACATCTACAACGGAAATTCTGGGAACAGGATTTGTAATGGTCTAGTTTTCTGACAGGAATCTCCTTTTCCATTTGTATGGGTTATGAAGACAGCGGATTCAATACTTTATGTAATGAAATGAATTTGAAATACGAGAAGGGTATACAATAATATCTTCAGATGAATTTAATTACTTTTAGCTTCCATGTCTGTGAAAGATATTATAGGATCCATAAAACTTAATATCACTTTTTTTGCAAATGAATGTGAATTTAACTTGTCATTCCATAACAACTTTTACTGTATACTTAGAAAACAGATCATGGGCACTTTTGAGGAAGACTAAGGAAAGCCAATTTGTTGGCCAATATCAAATATTCAATGGACAAGCCTTTTATTATCAACATCTAAGCTGGCAAGCAATAGACCAGGGAGGCATTTGTTATAATTACAGTATAAAATGCAGTAAGAACGTTAAAATGATTATGATCAAAGACTCACCAACAACTTTCCCCAATGTAAGGGATTTGATTGCCTTGAAATAGATGTCTGATGAGAAGTGATGCCGTTCTCTAATGATCTTGTTGATCTGTAATTAGAAATAACATTCAGTTTTCCATTTCCAAATGTAAGGAGGTGATATTGAGAGCAATACGGATGGATATGGTATTCCTCAAACGTTCTCACATGACATGAAGATAACGTCCCTGTCTAAAGTGCTCAGAAGGATATGAACTCCCAAAGTTTCTATTATGTAGTTAGAATGGCATGTTTTTCCACATACTCAAAAAAAGTAAATTTGTGACATTCTAAACTCTGGCACACAGGAAATTAAACCATTGTGCAAGACCGCCAAGCTAGTAATGACCTTCAGAGTAGTGTTATGATTAGTCTATGTTTTGACCTAATTTATGTTAAATTATACATTTTTGTAACTTCTAGCTCTTTTGAGTATTTCCTTATTTACAAATCTTCAAAAGAGTCATTTTCCCACATATTCATAAATTTATGTTTATGACTAATACTAAAAAGAACTCTGTGTTCCAGATTTTAGTATTAGTCATAAACATACATTTATGAATATGTGGAAAAATAAATCTTTAGAATGTTTGGAAACAAGGAAAAACTCAAAAAATGTATAATTTAACATAAATTAGGTCAAAACATAAACTACCGTAATCATAACATCCTGTATGGCTGTGTGGTCTTGCACAATGGTTTAATTCACTGGGGAATGTAAAAGTAACATGTAGTTCTTTAAATTTGCTGATATTATTATTGTTATTATTATTATTATTATTATTTACTAGTGGTTTGTCTGTCATAAATGACAATATAATATTTAATGTGTTTCCACTGTGTCTCTTCGGCCCCTCTCCATCCCCTGTGTCTCTTTCCCCCTCTCACTCCCCTGTGTCTTTCTCCCCCCTCTCCCTCCCTTGTGTCCCTTCCCCCTCTCCTTCCTCTGTGTCTCTCCCCTCTCCTTTCTCTGTGTCTCTCCCCCCCTCTCCCTCCCCTGTGTCTCTCCCCCACTCTCCCTCCCCTGTGTCTCTCCCCCATCCTTCGCCTGTGTCTCTCCCCCTCTCCCTCCCACTGCACATTGCTGACTATAGTTTCTGTTGTGTGCTTGCGCTAGAACAGCATTACAAACAACGGAAACTCTTATTATATATTATGTAGTACCTGTTGATTCCATAGAGTAAAGAGTATAATAACCACATGGATAAAATTGAAAAATGGTACACAGTGGTAAATTTGTACATTTACATTGGTACAATCATAAAGTCCTTTCTACTTTTTATGAGAAGTGATAATGTTTTGACAAAATAAAGGTATTAAAATAGAGAACAGTCATAGAAAAGTACTATTAATTATTTATGTAGAACTGAAAGATAAATGCATCAAAATAAGTATTAAGAATAATTCAATGAGACATTTTCAAGCATATTCTATTTAAAAATCATAACATCTTCACAATTTATTTCAAACTCAGTTTCATTTAACAAAAATTGACAAAACTTAAAACTTGTAAGCCTAGGCTACTGTCTAGTTTGCCCATATCATATCGTGTAAAAGGAGCACAAACCAGCTTCTAAAAATCTGCAAATCTCTTCAAAGGAAGAAGCCAAAAAATATATCAAAATATTATGGTATATTTTTTGGGCACCTAGCAGTGAAGGAGAAGGGGATGGCAGAGGCGAAGATGGATAGATGAAGTAATTGAAGCAATGAAAATGAGCTTGAGGGAGCTCAGTGGGGCAGTGGCTGACAGATGTGGCTTGCGTGCTGCGGTCCATAGCGTCATAGAGAATCAGACATGACTGAATGACTAAACAATCAGTGAAGGACATCTTTGTATTAGTAATAATACCTGGATGATTAATTCCTTGCCTTCTCTACTGATATTCACATGATGAAGTCTTCTGTTATTGAACCTCTCGGAATCTAAAGTAAAGATGTAAGTTGCTTTCTTGCTGAATCTGTACCTGATTTGCAAACTGCCTGTAAAACAAAGCATAACATTTATTTAAAAAAATCTGATCTGAAGAATCTTTGCTTTGAGTTTATAAAATAGATACTTTTATTCAAAGGGATAACAAGGTCGAAATTACAAATTGCAAGTTACAGCAATCTTGTAGAGACATTTAGCACAATATATTCATGGCACACAATAATACAGTGAAGTCTTTAAGGGGACACAGAAGGTTCCTGGGTATTACTAGGTTTATAATATCCTTGCATATCTAATTACTTTTATGTGTTTTATTTTTAGAAGCTCTGTTTTACTGCCTTAAATCAAACAAATGGTCCTTGTATGGGTCTGCTGTACTTGTGCTGTATCTCACACTAACCAGTGTTGCAACATTCTGCTGAGATATGTTCCCTGATAGGCTAGGACACTATATTGCACATCCAGCTCTACTGAGTCTATGTCTGCAAACACTGTAGTGGGCAGACCCATACAGGGGCTATTTATTTGATATCTGGCAGTACATACAGAGCTTAGAAGCTCTTCTTAATAAAATAAAGTACATCAAAGTAAATGGATACACTGGGATATTGTATACATAGTAACATCCAGGAACCTCCCATAGACCTTTATGTAACTCTGCTGCTACTGATTCTCATTAAGTCTATCTGCAGAAGGCACTAACGGAAATAGAGTATTAAGGAGGATCTTGACAATTCTGCATGGTACTATAAATCATTTACATGCCACTTTATATAAATAAAAAGTAATGTAATGGCAAACTAAACCTTGTAATCTAGTCTGTGTATGTTTACTTATTAAATATAAGGCACTAAACTCATGTTACAAATCAGTAAAGTATTCAGCTCATGATTTCAGTAAATACAATATTCCCACTGCAACCGAGAATTCGGGATAAGGATACGTAAGACAAATGCTTGTCTTCTCTCTTAGAATTAAAACATTCTTAGAGAGATACAGTTACACTTTGTGTCCACTGTTATAACCAGGAATTTGCTGGATTAATACATGTCTGTACTTTGTGAGCAAAAAGCAGCCTATGTGTATGCAGCACATTTTATAAAACATTTTATTTTTATTAATATGTAAAAATCCATCAAATTATGTTGACAACCCCAGGGGGTGTCTACACAACTTCCTTGCCCCCCCCCCCCAAATCAGCATTGCAAAACCTGGGGAGCAATATTAACCCACTATTTACCTGCTGCTGCTTGCTCAGCCTATCTCCTTACAGCTTCCTCCTTGCAGTTTACTGTCACATGTCAGTTATACACTACATTTCACAGGCTCCTTTGCCTACATATCCCATGCTGCTTCCTGGCTATGCTGTGTGTTGTTGCCATAGCAACTAACATAGTGCTATGTCTGAAATCTTTCTCTACCCGGATTGGCCAAAACAAATTGGAGGGGGTGTTAACCTTCATTTTAAACTGTCAGAAATTATAATAGATTTTGTTAACTTCAAGTTAAGTGTTTAAATGTTTATTTTGGTATTTTTTCATACAAATATTTTTTCACACACTTCTGATTCTCCTCCATCAGATGCATTCATAATCCAGGAAACTTAGATATCCCTTTAAGCACAACACTAGGAAGATGTGGATGAGTTAGTTACTACACCCACAGACAGCTCTGATTTGTCATTTCACAAAGTAAGTCAATACATCTGGTTACAATGTTTCAGACACATATCTAGAGAGATAGTATAGATATCTAGATATCTAGATAGATAGATAGATAGATAGATAGAAGATACATTGAATTTTCTTTTTACTGGTAAATATTAACCCATGTTTTATATCAAATTCCTCCTGTTCGCCATTTTCTTTATTTGACACTGTACTCTTTCCAATTTATGGATATATGCATCATGACGCCCAGCTAACTCTTTTTTCAATAGAGTATATATATTTGCAATTGTCACAATGCTTAATTTTGAAATTCTGACAGCTGCAAGAAATTCACTCAGGATATTTCTGGAAACAACCTTGCTTGTGTGAGTGTGCAATGATCTGCAGCTAACTTCTATGCAGAGCATTTCTACCAATTCCAACGTTTTCCCTCTTATAATATATTATAACTAGGATACATTATAACCATATACAGGAAACATTGAAACACACAATAACACATAATCCCAATGCAAAAAATGTCATACTCTCTTGGCCATATTCATAAATTACTAGCAATATGAGTCCTTAAACAATTAAATAATGACTATATATATATATATATATATATATATATATATATATATATATATATATATATATATATTGGTAAAAAATTTCCAAAAACTAATTTAAATAATTTTAGTATAAAAAGTTATTTTAATATAAAATAGGCTCAAATAAATGATAAATATCCAATGCCCTCATTATTTTTTAATGCTCCTTTCTGTGGTTTTATAGCTTCTTCGACCAAAATACAATATTAAAACAGGTAGAATGCCTCATTTTTTCTGATATATTGCAAATTACATTTTCTGAGTACAATGTACATTTACAGGAACCATTCCTTATTTTTAATTACTTCTTTTAATAATTTAAAACTGGGGTAATAATATCACTTAATCATATAGGTAAGTTAATGCAATTGGTATCTATATGTTAGACTTGTTAGGGCTAATATTGCTCCTCATATAGGATTGTTATTGGTATCGTTTGCAAGTTAAATTGTAAATTCTGGCTTTCAGCTCATTAACAGATATTTATTTGAGCATGTATATGTATCATCTTAGATTACATTTATTTTAGGTAGCTTCTCCTATAAATCATTGTGTCATAATATATTTATTTCGTCATGTTAACAGCATTTTCCAATATGACATGAAGCCACATATGTCACAGCTCCTCTAAAACCCAACCGAAGTCCTACTTTGTGTGACACAATTCATCTAAACATATTTGTGTGCTGCATTTTTCTTCAGATTTATTGATGTTATGTCTCAGATTGAAATAAAAAGTGAGAATAAACATTCTAAAAAACATCCATGAAGATGAGTACTCTCATTTATTTGTACAATTAAATGGTTGGACCAAGTGATCCTTCTCTGCACTTGAATATCTGAAATGGATTAATCTTGCTATTGCTTCTTACTAATGCTTAAAATTTTGATATGGAGTCATCTTACTATGGCGTCTTAAGTTAGATCAAATTTAGGTACCTTCAATCATTAAGTTATTGGCCAGAATGAATCTCGCTTTTTCAAAATCCAATAAAAATATTCCCACTCTTGAGCTTGCATTCTGTAAACATGGGGATCTCCTTATAGCCCTTCAAAAATGTTTAGTTTTCAACATTTAAAAGGAGCTTTGTAGACTCTAGTTTATTGATACCAGAGTTTGAGCAGCATCGGTTTGGGAATTAGACTCTTAATCCAAGTGTCTACATTCAATTTCTGATGTCAGTAGCTTGTTAGTACACTGAGGCTTCAACTCTATTGCAATAAGATGAAACCATGGATTATTTTATACCAGAGAAATAAATGGAATTAAATAAATGATATCCCCTAGAAGTATCTATGCAATAAAATTGATGATTTTTCAATATCAGGGTTTTGCATGTTTGCAAAGTGCTATACATTATGATTAAAAATACATCTTCCAATTTCCCTGCAAGAGTTTATTCTTTCCTATATGTTATATTAGAAGTTTTAATATACTTAAAAAAACATTTATACTGAAGCAACCTGTCCAAGTCAGTGTTCCATTATTATTGTGTAAATATTATACAAAATATTTATTGGGATGTGACCATTAAAAAAATATGTATATCTTCAATATCTTCAATGAATGTGACTTTTAACACTTTGTCAAAGAATTGTAATCGAAGTAATGTTCAGCATTCTGAAAATATAAAAATGTAGGACTAAACAATAGCACAGAACTTATATCTATTTAACACTATTATGGCTTGCTTTACTATAGTATTAAAATATGTTTAAAAAACAAATAAACATTGACAATGTTTATAATTAAGAACATAAAGTTGCATGACATCACAACTAAAGCTTTACTGGCAATCATTATGTTAAACAATGGAACTAATTCACACTTATATGTGCTCTATTATTAAATGAAACTTACTCTGAGTAATATTTGCTTGCCGTATAACTACTAGTTCAGTGGGCAAGTCAAACAGGTTAAGAGCAGAAAGTGTGGGGGAGTGGATGGGCAGAAAATAAGAGGAGGAGTTCATTTAAAAGATGTTTTTTCAAATTATTGTTCAGTTAATGATTTCTTTGATCTGTATAATTTCTTATGATGTTTATCACAGGGAATGTATGGCTTGAATATATGTATTATAATAGTTGATCTTCAAATTGCCTATGTTTCATGAAATTTGTCATGAGAATTTGTTTTTATTTTATTAAATAAAATAAAAAATTAAAACAAAGGTTGAGAGTTACTGATCTGTAGTGCATCCAATGTAACTGTAATTGAGAAAAGAGCTCAATTATTGTTTTATCTGTCTCTGCACTGACTGGTAATGTGATAAAGGCAGAGAGCAATGAGAATCAATTACACATTCAAGAGTCTGTATTTTATTACCAAAAAGTAAAGCTAGATAAAATAAAGCTAGATAAAAAAAAGATAGGTAAGTGACTTCCTGGGACAATTTATTGTATGTTTATGACAACATACTAGCAAGGCTAAGATAGATCTAACACATTTGGGCATATTAATCAGAGATAAAAGTTGGGAAAATGGGGATTAGTATCCCAACTTTGGGCTTTATTCTATTAGAATATATCAAGTCCTAGGGAGGTGAATCCCTTGTAGTGTTTACCACTAATTAATCAAAGAAAATAATCTGGGTATATTTACAATTTGGCCAACAAGTTTATTAATTCCAGGATAACAACGACGAAATTAAAAAAATGGAATGTTAAAAACACTTAAAAACAATGGAGAAAAGAAAAGACTCCTCTGAGAAGTAATGATATACTTCACTTATAAACAGTGTATAGAGATGTTGTACTTTCTCTTTACTCATCAAGGAGAATTTATAATCTTCCACTAAAGATAACTCTATACCAAAGATACAACATCTGCTATATACACCTTCCAATAGGAATTTTTTAAGCAGACCTCTCTATGATGGAATTGTAAAAAATAGTATGGTTGAAAAATAGGCACTATTAAAGTACTATTTACAGTAATTGTAAATATACCCAGATTATTTTCTTTTATTCTATTAGAAGCCAGTAAGTGACTCTGACCAGTAATTTTGGATGCCGGTGTCTTTTCTCTAGATGTATTCTACTGCCTTAAGCCCATAAATTACATCGCCAGCCTCCACACTTAAGCCACAACTTTTTAATTAGGATTTTAGGGGGGGTGATAATTTGATCTGACAATATATAGGCAAGCCCATAAACTACTGTAGTGTATAATTAATTGCTGCTACAGCTATCCAAACTGGTTTTAAAATGCTTAGCAAGTCCTATTTAGTACTCGTAATATTTTTGTCAACAAAATTGGTAAGTTTTCTAGTTGTGGGTCTGGCTTTATTTGCAGCCTAGATGTAAAGTTCTAATAGAATATAGATTTTGTGTAACTTTGAGTATTTAGCGCTCTGAACTTGTGAGATGTCCAAAACTCAATGGAGAGGTAAGCCATAAGTTGCGTCTTTGGCTTGTCAGTAGTGATTATGGGCAGGTAACTCGCAATAAGGATGCGAGTGGCTAATATGTGGCAATTTTTAGAGCGACTTTAAATGTGTGTAACATCATGATCTAGCTAATAGAATAGGGCCCTTTGTTTGTTATCTATGATATCTGTTTATCAAACTTGGATAAATGTTAACTCTGTTTGTTAATTAATCTCTACAGAAAACATCAGAAGTGGGGGTATTTTTCTCCTTCACATTTTCCTGCTTGATAAATATACCCCATTGATTATCATTAATAAAAGTAAAAAGATTCGTACATTAAACTTGTTGTTACTAAATAATACCCTTTTTCTTTTTTTTGACAGGGTCAGAATTAAAGTTTTATGAAGCTGCTCAAGGGTTTTCTGAGAACACTTCAAGGTTAAAAATAAATGTGAAAATCTCCATAGAGGTAATCAACACCTGAAGAAAGTTTTATTTTTTCAAAGCACTGGGGCTCTGAGAGGCGCACTCCTGTTAACAATTATGGGAATTAAACGCCTGAATCCCAATGTGCCATAACACTTCAGCTTGGCTAATTATGTTTCAGAACAAGCGGTGCAACACGTTGATTAATAAGTAGTATTTCTCTCACATGACATCCATGTTTATCTACACGGCCGTTAGCTATTCTATAAGCTGTATAAGTGACACCACTTGGATAGAGTTTGTGATTTTCCTTAAACGATAAATTATTGACAAACATAATCCATGTCAGGGATGATGAGTTAATTATAATTTAATATTTTTTGCTTTTATTAACTATTCTTTTCATAATAAAAGTATGTTTTGTTTTACAGATGGGAAAGAAAGAAAAATCCATACAATAAGCATTTTGTTGTTTAGTTGTTCAGTCATGTCTGACTCTCTGTGACCCTATAGACTGCAGCATGCCAGGCACATCTATCAACAACTGCTCATCTGGGCTCGCCCAAGCTCATGTTCATTGCTTCAATGACCACATCTATAATTCTCTGTCTCTGCTGTCCCCTTCTTTGTGTGCCTTCAATCTTTCCCAGCATCACAGTCTTCTCTAGGGAATCCTGTCTACTCAGGGTTGAGGATGAGGAGGGGTGTTGAGGAGGATGAGGGGGTTGAGGATGAGGGGGTTGAGGAGGAGGAAGGGGTTGAGGATGGGGGGGTTGAGGAGGGAGGTTGAGGATGATGAGGGATGATGAGGAGGGAGGTTGAGGATGAGGAGGGGATTGAGGATGGGGGGGTTGAGGTTGAGGAGGGAGGTTGAGGATGGGGGGTTGAGGTGAGGAGGGAGGTTGAGGAGGGGGTTGAGGATGAGGAGGGGGTTGAGGATGAGGAGGGAGGTTGAGGAGGGGGGTTGAGGTTGAGGAGGGAGGTTGAGGTTGAGGAGGGAGGTTGAGGTTGAGGAGGGGGTTGAGGTTGAGGAGGGGTTGAGTATGAGGGGATTGAGGAGGGAGGTTGAGGATGAGGAGTGGGGTTGAGGAGTGGGGTTGAGGAGTGGTGTTGAGGAGGGGGGTTGAGGAGGGAGGTTGAGAATGAGGAGGGGGGAGAGACACAGGGAAGGGAGAGGGGGGAAGAGACACAGGGAAGGGAGAGGGGGGAAGAGACACAGGGAAGGGAGAGCGGGGGAAGAGACACAGGGAAGGGAGAGCGGGGGAAGAGACACAGGAGAGAGAGGGGGACACAGAAGGCACATTTCCCACACTCGGCTTATACTCGAGTCACTCATTTTACACAGTATTTTGTAGTAAAATAGATGCCTCGGCTTATACTCGGGTCAGCTTATACTCGAGTATATACGGTACTTACTTTAAAAATGAACATGGTTGTCATTTAAACAGAATCCATGCATTTCTATAATATGCTAAGGGACAAATGTGCAAAGCCTTTACATCTCCAAGATTGTATCCCTTTTATTTATTGTTTAAAACATCTAGACCATGGTCATATACACTAAATGGTGAAAACTCTTACAAATGTAAAATGCTATACAGTATATGCCTCAATAATAAAGCATGTCGATAAGTTGGAATGAGTGGGGTTAAGTGGAGCTAAACTGAGTTTAAACATAAAATATCTTCACTGTTTAGAGTTTATGCATCAAGCTGAAATACACGTAAAAGCTATTCAATAAACAATGGCCATAAACTGTACTCGTTTAACCCAACTTTAATAAATAAATGTGAGTCAATACTGAGCACATAGGCTGACAACACAAGCCTTCCTGGACTTATATATATTTTTCACAGAAAAGATCCAGTGTCTAGAAATTTTGATGCAACTTTAAGATCTCTAAATGTGAAGCTGAAATGCAAGCAAAGCCTTGACATTTAAGATGTGCTGTTTGTGTTTACTATCTCTGAATATGAATGTATGGAAATAAGGCACTATCTATGTGTCCTACTGCATGATTATATTCAGTGCAGCCTAACAGGAAATTATAGTTTTTTGTTTTCATAGGTCAGGAATCTAAGGCCGCTCCTATTTTCATATAAATGATACCACAGACACAAATAATCAAATTATTTTTTCAAGGCTTGATATCCTGCACAAAGTAGCACATATTGAATAGCAATATGAGAAACCAAAGAAACTAATAATGCTACACTCACAATTGGACTCTTGGGTAAAGAATACAGTTTTCCCATTACTCACATCCGACTGCTGCGCCAGCTCTTGAGGGACTTTCAAGTTTAAAGCCACAAGCGACTAATTAATGTTTATTTTCTCTGCAACAAATTGGTTTCTTTGATTGGTACATTTAGTAGCAGCGTAATCTGTCTACAAACATGTCCAGCTTTGAAGAAAATATATATAAATTCTCCATGCTCTGAGTGAGAAGACTGAAGGGGCGTATTTACTGTGTGTGGTATTGTTGATAAGATGAAAACAAAATAAAAAAATATATTATTTATTTGAGCAGTAATATTGACTGCTCCCTTAGCACTGATTTAAAATATTTTTTTTGTATCAGCTAGTATCTTATATATACATGATTTGTGGGGGAAACAGTAATTTTTAACAAAGTATATATCATACTGTGCAGCTCTTGTTATTGTTGCAGCACAATAAATTCTGCTACTGGAATGGGAAATAATAGCTTTAATGTATATGCTATAGATAAAAATGCTTAGAAACATTTGGATTAATTCACTAAGTAAACACAGAGCTACAAATGGGGAGTGAAGGGCTGCTATGCTCCCTGCAATGCTTAGTGAAGTCCCCCAAAATATATTATGAGTCTCTCAAAGAACATAATTAGGGATGACAAAGATGAGGAACCTAATGAGAGATTAATTTACATTTCTGCAGGAACAGAATTTGTAGAATTTAAAAAAAAAAAAATATTGTATTAACCTTTATAACTTGTATTAGTTCACCTTTAGTGGAAGACTGTAAGTGAGTTACTGGATAATCTTGTGGAACAAACTGATTTGGGGTCTGTGCTATCAAATTGTTTAGATGGATTAGTTTGAGACTTATTTATTTATCTGTGGAACTGCACAGATATAGAAATAAGTATTTAAAAAAAGATCAACAGAAGGAAAGAGACAAGAACAAACATGACCAGGGGCACAGACTGTGATAACAACACATTGAGTATTGAGGGTGTTCATCTGGTGTATAATAGATCACAGTGACACAGTAATTATTTTGCTTGGCTTGTTCGGAGACAATATTTAACTCAAAGAAACAAGTGTATTTCTAATTCCACAATATAACCCCTTATTTGGTTTGTCTATTTTTTCCGTTTCTTAGAAACTAACTCTTTTATTGTAATCTTTCGGTAGGACGGAGACACCATCAGCTGCTTTCACCTGGTTGCATCCTTCAATTCACTTACTGCTACCCTTTTACTCAGCATGCCCAACCAATTAGCGGTCCTGTCTATAAACTAGATTCACTAAACTTCACAGCAGCTTTGAAATGCTTCATTGAGTCAGTGATGACTATATGCCATAGTGAAAAAAAATGATCACAGCCCCTCTGAAGCTCAGTTACAAGATACATTTTCAGATCTATATTTTTGTTATAGAAATCTATTCTATAAAAAATAATATTGTCACAACCAAGGGGTAAGGGGACCAGGTATACCCCAAAACCCCCTGCGTTCAGCTTATGGGACACTCCTTGGATTGTGATGACTTTGGATTATCTTAGCACCCAGCATGCCAATTCAAAAACATTTGTCATGGAAAATCAGAAAGTTTAGGGTTACAAGCTCAGTCCAAAGATTATTAACATTAAAAAAATAATAAACCATTCTCCCTATCCTTTCATGTTGGATAGACCATCATTCAAGGGGTAGAGACAGAGACATTTATTCTTCTTCACACTCACCCACAATAGTCTCTCTTAAAGGGCAAGCAGACTCTTATCCACTTAGCAATAGCTAATATGATCCTACCACCCCCCCCCCCCCCCCTCCGAGAGGACTGAACAATTACAGAAGGTGATTAGCAAACAAGCCTTGAATCCTGTTTTACCATCTGTGCTTATCAAATGACTGGTGGAGCCACTAAGTCTGATCAGAGAAAAGTAAATTGGCCATGATAAAATACTTTATAATGTTATAATGGGGAAGTTACACTGCACTATACAACACCACTCATCATAATAAAAGATACATTTACAATACATTCAAACAC
Source organism: Discoglossus pictus (assembly GCA_027410445.1). Lineage (NCBI taxonomy): Eukaryota > Metazoa > Chordata > Amphibia > Anura > Alytidae > Discoglossus > Discoglossus pictus. The sequence goes on from CM050173.1 coordinate 74,045,186, forward strand.
TTTTATTTATCTTACTGGCCACAGTTATGACAATTCAATGCACTGTTATCCAAGTGAATAGTCTTTCAAGATCCATAATTATATTCTTGTATAAACATTAAGGTGGGGTTATGAATCAGGCCACATATCCCAGTATATTTAACACAGTGAGATGGGTTTAATTAGCAAGCCATTGTAAACCTCTCACTTCCCTTAGCAGGGTAGGCCTGCCAGAAGGGGTTAATAATGCTAGTGTTCAAACAATAACTTCCTGGTTACAGTCTATGTGAAAGGGAGCGGGGGGGGGGGGGGGGGCTTTATGTGTCCAGCAACAGTATTTAAAAATGGAGTCACACTGGTACTAGTAACCCATGAACAGGAGTCCCAACATGATAGATTCTAGCCTGCAGTCCCCCCCCCCCCCAATGGCTCCAACACAATAGCATTCTATACAACACATACCTGCAACTACCAAAGAACACAAAGTCTTAACACTTTTAATACCAAAGCCCATTAATTCAGGGACAGTGCCAGTATGGTCCTGGTCCAAAAAGAGCCCTTGGCTGTGGTGTTCAGAGTACTCTCACCCTGGTCCCAAAAGTCAGTCATGACAACCTGACTTATGCATTTTAACTCAATAAATTAACATAACACAGTAACACCAATGAAAAGCCATAACATGCTTTACCATAAACATGACACACAATAATAATGTGGCTATCACAGTCCCAGTAACCAGGCTTGGATGACATTTTCCTGGAGAAAGGGCCTGCACAGTTAATCCATGTTAGCCCAGGACACACACCACACACACCAGTCCAAAACTGCCTTAGGGTCTCCCTAGGTGTTGCAATAACATATGGTGCCACACTCAAACATATGTAGTAACATTATCCATCTTGGTACAATATGGCCACCACAGTCCGGGTATTCAGGGGTTTGGGCATTGTTCTGGTTGGGAAAGGGAAGGAGCTGTGTTCTGGTAGCAGGTGCCTTTCAGGGCCCACAATAGTCCATAGTCACCAAAAGTTCAGTGGGCCCTCCTGGGCATCAGAAATATTAACAATAAAATAATAACATATAATAAATTAATAAAGTATCATAACTTCATCTTCATGTGCTACAATGTAGCAAATGTTATATTACATACAATCTTATTTTGATTTGCTAAATATTCAATATCGGTTTTAAGTTACAAAGTAGGGAAAGGAGGTATCTCCTCAATTTATTTAATTTAGTAAGACACGCCCTGTGTGTTTTTGATAAACTCCCTTACTGATCTTGCCATGCTGTCTGTTTCATGAAGTGAGAAGAAACAGTTATTGGAGCCAGTTTTGAATTAAAGTTTAAAAGGTGGTAATTAATGATAATGCTATCATATTTGATAGAGAGCCATGGTAAATAGAATGTTCAGTAAAATGTGCACACGAATAAAAATGTATAGTTTCAAACTGAATTCCAAAAGTGTTTTTTATTTTTTTATTTTGTCTTGTTATTTTAGATTAGTTTGCTTAGGGGACTATGTGGGGCCTCATAGAACCCCTTGGGTTTTCTCTCCACCATCAAAATAGTGTCTTTCTACCCTTGTCATATTTATTTCCTCTTCCTTTTCTTTTATCTTACAGTTTTCAGTCTTTCTCCTTATACACAAGCTTCTGTATTTCAATTTCATTTAACTTACAACTTTTTTCTATCACTTTTCCTTTCCACCCTTCCAGATGTCCCTGTGCTATTTCCTTCCCATCCCTTCCCATTCTTCCTTATTCTTCCAATCTTCAAAGCTCAGATAGATTCCTATATATCTGTCAGCCCCCCTTATATTTACTCTCCCTTATCCTAATCACAACTCCATTTCTTCTCCTCCTATATGATGATCCCATTATATATATATATATATATATATATATATATATATATATATATATCCATATATATATTTTTTAAAGGAAAAGCATCATATAAACACAAATTGCTCTTATATAGAAAAATTCAAATATTTGTGTAAAAGTCCTATGCATGTTAGTTGATATGAGCTGCTGAAGAACACGGAGCATGTACAGTATGTAACTCTCTCAGCCTAAAACTCAATTGTAGCTTGATTGGCTATTCAATTTTTTAACCAATCAGCTGAGCATTCTAAGTGTCAGTGACAAAAATAAACTTAAGGTTGTAGCTTCCATTCTCCACAAACATGGAGAAATAACTGGAAATCCTGACAAGGTCCATAACTTTTACATCAAGAGATATTTTCCATCAAAGAAATTAATCTTAGGTGGAACTTGCCGTTTAAAACTGTTCTGGGAGGGATACAAAAGAGAATGAATCCAACTTAGTATAATAGAATGCATTAAAAAGAAAATATGAAAATCACTGCTATATATTATCCTAAATAACAAATAGCAAACTTAAGGTGGTGTGCAGAGGTAGATTAATAAAATAATATTGCTGTGTTCTTGCTCACAGAAGCTCAGATCATTAATGTTGTTAGAGATCATGCAGCTGTGATTTTCTTCCCAAAATAGACTTGAATCCAGAGTGGCAATCTGCTATGCTTGTTCTGCACAACATGGCGGCAGTAGTTGGAAATTACAAGCACATTATGATGTTGTTCTTGCTGTGCACAGCACATTGATATTAGAAGAGAGTTAAATCAATCATCTTACATTGTACCAAGTTTCTTGTGTTGAGATACTAAGCATTTTCTAGATGTATCAAAAACACCTTAACTGGAGTCAGTGGTTTCCATGATCACTTCTCTCCTTGGGACACTGAGCTAGATCAGTTTTATTTAATTATTTTGCTCTATGTGTCCAAAAGTGTATGAATTCTCTACTATAAAATCCAACTATTTATTAATTAAAATGTTGTTATATATGTAAATAACATCATCCAATAAATAGTAATTTTATTTGTTTAGCTCTTAAATTCTTTCTTCTTCCTTTCACAAAGATTTTACACACTAAGGATAAAATAATATGCACATTCTGCCAATACATTTTGTGTGATTTGGTTAAGAAGGCTTCAGAAGGGGTTAAAATACATTGGGGAAAAAAACTTCATTTCAGGAGCTTTTTTGTGGAATCAGTTTATCAAACTGTCCATTTGATACTTTATATAGTCTTTATAGAAACATATTAATTCACATTTTAGCCAATTTATACACCATGTTTACCATATTTTATATACTCCTTTATGTTTCTTTGTTTCTCCTAATTATACACTTGTGAAGAATTACCCAACCGGCCCATACTAAATTATCTAACAAGAACAAATGTATCATTATGTTCCATGAATATACTTAAAACAAAACAAAAATTAAGAATGTGATTTTAATTTATTCTCAAATACCTCTCTTTGCAGGTGGACTAATAATCTGTTTTAGAAGAATAATTAAGCTAGGCTTTCAGAGATGCATGCTATTCCCATGTTTTTAGTTGCATTACACACTTAATTCCATTGATGGATCTACAGAAAAATGCATCATCTATTAGTGGTGAAGTAATAAATTAAACAAGAGTGCTGGGGTTCAAGAGACAAGGAGACATATACCATATATTTGTTTTATGTCACACAAAGACGTTGTTGACTGTTTTTAGGTTGGGTTGTGTACTCTCTCTCTAGATGGCTTAAAGGGGGCCATTATAGAAGCCATTGATAAACATCTATAATCAATAGGGTCACCTGTTGACAACAAATTATCTATATACCAAAACACACAGGGATACAGTGAAGCATTCACATTTGTATAATTTAAAACTGTATTATATATATTATAAAAGTACTTTGCAACTGCATACTATTAAAACCATTTAGTTGGCTGCAATTTAGTAGATTAAACTTGCAACTTTATGTCTCATTGTCCTCTGCATGTTATATATTTTTGGTAGGTATTTAAGTTCATTGGGGTTACAGAGCTAGCACATTTTCATAATAATTTAAGCAACTGGAGGATAAAGGCATCAACCTTACAGACAATTATTTTAATCACAATGAGCATGTGTTAGTTGTGCAAGCCCCAAAAAATGGTCTGGCTATTGTCAGTTGATTGAATGCAGTGTAATAAGCTTATTCATTGCCATAACATTACATTTTCTTACAACTAAACTTATTTTTAGCAATAATCAGTTGAAAAATATATGCTGCAATTTTAAATGATAAATGATACCAAAAAGTGGACCTTTTTTGTGTCTATCTAATGTCATAAAAGAGCTTTCATTTGCTTTGTAAGCTAAAATGTAGAGTTAAGGCAGAAGAGAAAAAAAAACAATTTATATAGAAACAGCAGTAGCAAAAAAACAGATGGGTTCTGTGCAGATACTACAGGTATAAACGCAAGGAGCAGTTATAAGGACGCTCGGAAACTCAGTAAACTTGATTACATGACTTGAACTCCTTGCTTCAGGGGACGCTCTGTATGAGATTTGATTTGGTATTTGGCGGCGTTTGAATAACATAACAGATTCTGCTAACACAGAGTGAGCATTAACTGCCTTCATCCACAACTGAACTGGAAAGTATATAAATCATCTCTTACCATTTTTGCAGAGAAGCACAGCCATATAATCCTGATAGAATGAATTTATGTGGAGCAAGAGGCTTGGAGCATGTCCCGTCCGGAAACTAAATGCAATATTTTCTTTGGACACCACTGTGTCCGCATAAATTGCTGAAGATGAAGAACTTGAGTTCTTGGACACTGGATACGGCTCCTGGAAAACATATGTGACTGAGGTACCAGCTTCAAACACTGCAGAAACCTCTATAAAAAAAATAGAAAAAAAAGACATTTCTAAAAAAAATATAGAAAACAATTTTAGAAATGGGCATTCTATAGGCTTATTAGGGTATATTTGTCTATGTGATTAATGGTTAAGTGGTGTAAAAACATAAAAAAAATCAATATGTTTCCTTGGAGCCTATTTATCAAGTGGGGATACATTTTAATTCTTATTATAGTTAACTCCAATTTTTAATCCACTTATCCCAACATTGATAAATATACCCCACTGTTCAAGAAAATGTCTTATTATACAATTCATAGAGCTGATAATCCCCCACCTCTTTTCTCCTAATATGAGATTTATTTTCCTTACCTTTAATCATGTTTTATATCATTATTATTATGTTTTTGTATAATAATTACTTTCCCCAATTATTTTAATTTTAAATGATGCTTAGAGCATATACAGCACCGGATATATCAAAACAGAGAGTTGCATAGGGGCGCTTCACAATATCATCTGTCTAGCTGGTCATGAGGCAGGAACAATATTTCACTGCCGCTTGGCTATTTGTGTGTGCTGCTAACATCTTTATCTAATGTGACTAATCAAAATTTTGTTGGAAGTTGTGACAAAGGACATGGTACCGAGTCAATGCCTATGAGCCAGCTGAGCCCCAGCTAAGCTAAAATGTGTCCCCCTTACTTTTTCCCTTTCTTGCACTCTGTGTAAGAGATGTGTTTAAGACAGTGTAAACGTAACAGAGGAAATTAAGATAAGGGATTAGTCTTGCTGGCACCACGGCTACACTTGGGAATCGCTGATACCAGCATCCTTTGTCTGGTTAATTAGTGGATAATGAGAACGACTCAAGGGGGAGGGAGGTTTAAGTTGGGTATGTGGATGTGTCATTTGTTTCCTGTTCAATGCCTGACTGGCCTTTTTTTCAGTCCCCTATAAAAATGCTTACCCACCCCCCTATAAAGTCAACAATTCCAAGTGTGAGAGCTTCACTTCATGAGCTCAGGGAAGCTATGTTATACTGCATTTATGCTATTTTCAAAACATAATCTCGGTATTCTGCCTGTAGTCATTGAATATAGTCATCCCCCTCCAATACAAGGACATAACTGATGGGAGTTTCAAAGCATGGCGGTCCTTCTGGTCCTGTGTAGCGACAGAAATATGACCAGAAAAGTGAATGGTTTTATCACTTCACAGAAGTGGGATGAATAAGAATCAGGATTCATCAGGCAAATCTATTTCTATATCCACCAGTGATGGAAATTTGACTTTAAGCACGTACACATAGTATCTCCTATATCCAACTTGTGATTGTCCTGCTCACCTTTCTCACATGAAGGTCCATCGTAGGCTGAGTTAGTGCAATCACATGAGTAGCCATTGTGCCTCTCCACACACTTCCCGTTGTTGTGGCATAGATTTCCATAGGTGCTGCAATGGCCTGGACATCCTGATCTGACACCTTGTGGCATTTTAGCTCTTTCAAGATCGATCGTCAGGCCATTCAGTTGCAGTGAACGAATACAGCCCACAAAGCCCCTCTGTTTGTATGATGTTGCCCCTACAGAGAAAAATCCATTTTTAGATTGTCATAATGTACAGCCTGACTAAAATGCAGGTATTATTTCGCTTATATTTTAAATAATTTGACAAAATTATTGTCCCACTTGTTCAATTTATCTTTTTGCCATATTTTTTGCTTTAATATATTAACTTGAAATAATACCTTTTAACTCATAGAATAAACTATTTTATGTCTTTTAATTGTGATTTAAAGGAACACCTGAACACATCAATGTAGATGGTTATAAATATATATTCTTCTCTTGTATTATATATATTTGCACTCTTAGTATTCCCTAACCACTGATGAATAACATTGTGTATATTTGTCAGGGACCATCGTGGTGACCCTGTGCCTAAATACCCCTGGTTTTCCTTGAAGACTAGCACATAGTTTACACCTCTCCTGATGATAAGTACTCTAAGTACTGCAACAAGGCTTATGTAAAGCTCCATATATAAAAACTCGAACTTATTGGAACTTTTGCTCTCCCAATGTATATTCCTAGTTGTTCACCAATATTTTTTTTTGTTTTGCACTCTGTATACCTTTGACTCGTGCTGATCTTGTACCTACTGAGACTTTTATCTCCACCCAAACATGTTATATTCCTGTTTGTTTTCATATGTTATCTATCTTATGGACAGATCATAGTAGTGCCAATAAGCTAACCATTAGAAAAATGTATCTACTGGAAAGATTAACAGAGATGCTTACTGCAGTATGATGTAACATTCAGTGGCGGAGCTAGATAAGGGAGGGCCATGTTCCAAAAAAAATGTTGGGCCCCTCCCAGGGGGATGTAAGAAATGTTTTGGACTGGGCCCCGCTAGGAGCAAATCACTCAGTGCCCCTTCTTGTGCACTCCACTTTCTTCTGACATCCTCTACGGATATATATGCACACATATACATATAAACATTTATACTGTACATGTATATAAACATCACCCTCACACAGCAGCCACCTCTCTGAGCATCCATCTCTACATAGCACCCAGTTCTTGTCAGCAGCCATCCCCTCTCAGGATCCCTATGCTCACTGCACCCAATCCCTCTATCAACACACCTCACATCTATCTCCCACACAGAACCCATCCCCCGGTGCTTTGCTGCCACTTTGCAGCCCTTGCTCTCTTACCTGCTTCCCTAATACACATGCCTAGCGAGCTGAATTGCTCCACACTACCACCTGTTGGAGCTTCAGTAGAAATGCTAATTTTAAATAGCCACAAATTTGAGGATGTAGGGTGGGGTGTGGTCAAGGAGTCACAGGGTAGATCTGCCCCTGGTAACATTTAATGTTGCAAAGTTTTGTAAGATTGATAAGTGAACAGTCATCAAGAGTAATCAAGGAGCTTGGGTTACTTCTTGTACAAAATGTCCATATACTTTTATAGGCCAAAAAGTTTATTGAACTCTGATAAATCTAACTACTGATCTATATCTGTAGTGATGCCATACATCATCCTAATGGTTAGTGCTACACTATGTGCTTTATACATGAAATGCAATACATCTATCATGGTGTGCAGGAATTAGAGTGAACACTGCTCATATATATTTTCTATGGATTCCGGTCAATGGTTGTATACCCCATTTTGATCATTTAGTTCAAAATCAGTGTTCTAATTTAAGACCGAAGCAATTTATTGAATCCCATCCATTTGAAATACTATATGCTTCCTCCCTGTAATCATTGTTAATTTTTACTGAACAAAATGTCTTAGACTATTGTGCGGGATGCAATACTTTATCTAACCAAGGCTGGATCTTATGAATTGGAATTCTGCTCCTGATATACTGCTGAACTAAACTAAATTAAGTTACTAAAGAACTTCAAGAAAACAGAGCAGGAAACAGAAGTGTCAGCATGTGAAGCTATACAAAAATGCTTACATTTGTGTAACTGGGTGAGCAGCCAATCATAATCAGAATGTGCTTGTAAACTATTTTTAGACTTTGCTTTTTTAGACAAAATCTATAAATTAGAGCTTTGGGTAAAAGGCACAGTGTGTATAGGCACCAAGACTTGTGATCTCATAGACATACATTTAGAATTGTCACATGTAGAGGGAGAAAATCTGTGCTTAATCCACATATCTATCTATAAATCTATATATCTATATTTACCTCTTCTGGATCACTACCTTGTCGTTGTGAAGGGGCTTATGTACTTCAATGAAGCTGTGAGCTATAAAACGTATGGCCACCCAATATGTTCTGCTTATAGCAGAGAGGTCAGACAAATTGCGATCCACTGGAGAAGGAACTGGATACCTAGTCCAGTATCTCTGCCAAGAAAACCTTATGGATATGTTGGCTTGTTAGAAGCTATGTGACGATAAAAATGGTGTATCCTTGGAGGTGGCCAAGGATGTAGGTTGCGGCCGAAATCACCTTTTAAATGCTTAAAGAAAGCCAAAAAGCGTTACCTTGGACATGGGCAAGGAAGCTGCTTTAGTAGATCTGGGCTGAAATCTAAAATGATAGCTTGGTGAAAGCCACATGACGACAAAAGAGGTGTGTCCTGGACGCGGGTGAAGACATTGGCAATGTAGTGCTTAGCGGAAGGTGGTTAGGACTTATTGAAAGTCCTTTGGTACCATTGCTCTCCAGCAATGAAAATTCCCTTACGGACATTAGATATGGTCAAATCTGAACAGTAGGGCTTGTTTAATCCTCATTTTGATGAAAAACAACATTGCTTTTGACGTGAGCAAGATAGCTGCTTCATAGTTATGGGCCTAAGTCTACACTATAGGGCTTGAATAAGCCACATGACAGTGGAAATGGCATTACCTTTGACGTGAGCAAGATAGCTGCTTAGTATATATGGGCCTAAATCTGTGCTGTAGGGCTTGATTAAGCCGCATGTCAGTGTAAATGGCATTAACTTGTCATGAGCGAGGCTTTACTTTTGACATGAGTAAGATAACTGCTTAGTTGATATGGTCCTAAATCTACGCTGTAGGGCTTGGTTAAGCCACATGGCAGTAGAAATGCCATTACTTTTGAGATAAGCAAGATAACTGTAGTAGATATGGGCCTAAATCTGCATTGTAGGGCTCAATTAAGCCGCATGTCAGTGGAAATGAAATTACCTTCACATGAGCGAGGTTGCTACTTAATAGATGTAGTCCGATATCGAATTGAAAATGGGCTAAATGCATATATATAAGGTTTGTCGAAAGCCCCTTGGTGATGAAAGTCTTACCTTGGGCATTGACAAAGTTGTTGTTTAGTAGATAAAGGCTAAAATTTGTAGAAGAAGGGCCAAAAATGTACATCTTGATGAATGAGATTTAACTTGGACATAGGCAAAGTTGTAGTAGTAGATACAGACCAAAGATTCAGCAAAGCAAGGCTTGGTGAAGCCAAAAGACAAACGTAACCAACCTGGTCATGTATATGTATATGTATGTATATATATATATATATATATATATATATATATATATATATATATATATATATATGAATAAACAGAATATTGTAGTATATAGTGATACCTTTTTCATTGGACAAACATATTCATAAATATTATGACTAGTTTTCAAGATCCTCATTTCTTTTTTTCAAGTCAAGAGCAATACTCACGGCTACACTCTTCATATATAAATATATATATATATATATATATATATATATATATAAAATTATATATATATATATATATATATATATATATATTATAAGATATATCTTAAAAAGTCCAATGAAAACATTACATTAAAAGTTAAAATGTATTCAAAACAAATCCAGACAGTAGATATTGTATGTGAATTTGATTGAGGTAATGATAACCCCATCAAGCTCCATCAACGTTCCATCTTCCCATACTGAATCCTCAAATTTTTTCAGTATTCTTTAAAGGTTAGCAGCCTCATTAAATTCCAAGCCCACAGTTGCCTTCATACAGCCCGTTAGTCTGAAATTAAATTGACTCAAGCTCGTTAGTACATGGCAGAAAGCCAAAACGGTAAATCATGCTTCCATATGTAGCATTTCAGGGCCTGATCTTGATCAACAAAGCAAGACCTGTAACTTACTGCTTAGACAGAGCCAAACCCTTAACTTGCAGCTTAGACCGAGCCAATAGTAAATGAGACTGTCATCATGACGTCAATACAAAATGGAGTTTAAACCACAAATCATTAGTGTTTAAAAGTACAGTTTGCGATCTGACTCGCAATCCAGAAATGTTGAAATGTATGCAGGTTCCATAATATCTATTAACCCATTGATTGCCATAATCGATATAACACAGAAATAAAAATTGTTCGCTACATTTGCCATTTACGGGTTTGAAAGCAGTTGCGGGCTTGGGGAATTGTAGCAATTTAATAGGGATTTAAGATTTTTGCAATTGTAACATTTGCAGGCTTGAAAGATTAAAGGCTTTGCTGGGTTGGAGTTACGATTTTGGCAGCCTGTAGGAACTTTCAGATTGTAACCAGCAAATAGATTGCGAGTAGCTAAAAGCGGCTAATTTAATCTCAGTAGATTTTGCTGGCTATATTACGGGGTACAGTAACTACAATTTGGACAATTTAACGACGCCCTAGGATTCTATCTTATATTCTTTCAATGTGCACCTTACACCAAGTTATATGTTTATGTGCTTGTGTAAAAGAGGTTTTGCAATAGATTTCAGCGTTGTGAAGCTCATGGCATAGAGATTTAGTTGAACACTTTTGTGATATTTGGCAACTATTCTGTAAAGTGCCTGTCTATCCCTGTCAGCGCTGACTTGTGGCCACTGTCCCTCTTTGCTGATGTAGAGTGTCAATGTTTGGCCCAAGCTGTCATTATTTTTGAGACTTTTCCCCTTGATACATTAAATACTTTTGCATGTTTTGTAATTGATGCACCTACAATTCAGACACTGACTATTTGGCCTCTCTAAAATTCTGTTAGTTACCTCATATTATTTTGAAAACTCACATATCAAATTCCTTATTATCAGATCTCTTTAATAGCTGACACATATTAATAAATGGTAATCAACCCAATAAGGGTCACCTTTGAACCTGCACTTGTAATTATGACTTAATTTCGACCCTAGTAAATGTATGCTTTGGCAATACTGATATGGTATAAAAAATAAACGTGAATTTGAATATTATTTTAATACTATATGATGATAAACTTTACATATTATTATAAGTAACTTCAATAAATAGTTACCTGTATTTCTCTGCACCTTACCTACATATAGCTGGCTGTTGAGCTGAGGACGAAAACGCCCATCGGACCGATTATGGGTGATCTTCCTTGGTTGGTTATCCACAGTAAGACTAGTCTCTTTGATGTTTCTTTCTGCTTTGACGTAATGCCACTGATCATCATTAAAAGCTGAAACTGAGTGCAGCGAGACCTCAGTGGGGCCATTTCCAACATCAAATGAAAATGTGATTTGATAGGGAGCTGTAAAGTAGACAAATCAATCAATAGCTCAGTCAACATCTGATGAAAAACTTGTTGAATTTGCTAAGAAAAAAAAGTGTTCTCATGCACATTAAATACTCTATAACCAAACTATACATATATCTCAACTGAACAACGTTATTAAACTGGATATTTTTAGCACTTAGTATCTAAGGCAAAAGAAAATGGGCATTTCCCTGGAGTTCACAATACCATTTCAGAATTTCTACACTGTTTTCACATATCACAGTCACATCAGATAATAAAATATTGATAATTAATTTTCTACTGGATAATGAAAGGAATTATGTTTAATGTTATTTGATGGTATTTTCTCTTCCAATGTAATGGCTGGTTCCTTAATGCTACTTTGTTTTGAAGACAAAGTGAATTAGGGATCAAGCCATTCCTCAATACAAATGAGCTGGGATATTTTGTGGAAAGAGTAAAAATGTACCCTGAAATATGATTTACTGTTATGATTGACTGACCATACTCATGTCTTTTTGTGGGGAGGTTGGGTCAGTTCAAGGGGGATTTTGTTGAATTCCTACTACAACAAGACTAGTTAGCCTCCAGAATAAAATGTAAAATCATGACCCTAATGTATAAAGCTCTCCACAATAATGCACCCCTTTATATTTCTGCTTTCATCTCAAAATACTCTCCCAACTTCCCTCTTTACCCTGCTAACAACCTTCAGCTATCTAACCCGCCCCCCCTTCCAGACTTTTTTATGTGCTGCCCCGATTCTTTGGCACTCCCTGTCTTGCTCCACTAGTCTATGTTCATGTTTCAAAACCTTCAAAACATCACTAAAAATGCATCTTTTTAAAGAAGCTTATTACCTTCATCTTTAATATGCACAATGCATCCATCACCCCAGTACCACACCCATGGCCAGATTACCCATTAGGCCAACTAGGCAGCCGCCCAGGTGCTCTTTCCCTGTGAGGAGTGCAGCTTAAAAAAAATGGTTCCTGGCTTAAAATAAATGAAATGTTGCAGTTCATAGGCTGGCTACTAGGGGGTAATTACCTAGAACAAGATAGTTACAACAGGAAAGGGAACGTACATGTACAGAAAAGGTAAAAATGGGTTTGTGCATACCTTGTGCACTCACTCGCTGGGGCTCCTCCACTTCACTGCCTATGGGCTCCAAAAAGGTAGATATGGCCCTGACTACACCCTTACCCTTTACATTTTAATTTGTGAATTTACAGTCTTGTGTATATGCTTTAGGAAAAGTACTGTGTAAGTTAGATTTTAAGCTCAAAAAGAGAGCCATCCATTCTTTTGTTAAAACTGTTTTGGATTTGTACTTAACCCATATTTAGCACTACGGAATATGTCGGCCTGTTACAAATAATGGTTAATAATAATTATATATATATATATATATATATATATATATAAATATATATATTTACATATATTTATATATACAAATCAAGCAAAGTGAAGAGGAATTCGGAGTGAGCATTTATTTCTGATATTTAAGCTCTGAGCTCCTGAAGAAGAATCTACTAAGTGTACAGTAGGAAAACATATAACTCTGAAATATTCTTCCTCCCACATAAAAGAAATTGCAACATAAATCTGTTCAGACCCTGCACCATGTGTTTGATTGTGTTCATTATGTTATTATGCTGCTGAGCGTTCTGAAAGGTTATTATTCAATTGCGTCAGAATTATTTTTCATTGTGTTTACAATTTGGGCTGTGGCTGAATCAAGCTGATGACATTTTAATTGTAAGTAATGTGCACTCAATACTCAACTGAAAATATGTGCCATTCAGTATAGTGCCAATTAACATGGAGAACATTAGATATTATTAATTCTAGGGCGTAGAAAAAATTGTATTTTAAATAAAGTAATCTGTGTGGTCTTATTTCATTTTAAGACAAAGAAACCAGTGATACTGTCTGACCCTAATACCTGCTATTGTGCGCACTGTGAGATAATGTGATGAATGAACGAATCTCAGGGATACCAAACACAGAATAACAGCCTTATTAAATTGCGATTTGGCCAAATGAATAGAGCTCTCTATAAGCACAGAGCATATTTTTTTTACAGACGCTTTTAGTTAGTGAACATCTATCCTAAAGATCTTTACTAACTAAAAACTTCTGTAAATAAAATATGCTCTGTGCTTAAACAGAGCCCTTTTCAATTGGCCAAATCGCAATTTAATAAGGCTGTTAGCCGGCAGAATTAGCTATAGGATATATTTACTTACAGTGTGGCAGTTATAGTCTAGGATATATATGTATATATATATATATATATATATATATATATATATATATATATATATATATATGGCATATGCATGCTGTATTAAAGAGCTTAGAGCAAAGCTTAGGATGGGTTATACACAAGCTAGGAATCCTACCCACGTTCAACTTTTTCAAGTTTACTGCCTCTCATCAGCAGGGGGCCGGTTCCTAGCTTGTGTTGTAGATTTTGGGAGGAGGTAATTTACCACAACAATCATTTAATTTAGGTGTGCAAAAGCATTATAGAAGATATAATTGAAGAGTGAAGCAGCCTTAAATGTCCAGTAATATAGATTATTAATGAGTATGGGGGCGTGATAAAATAATCTGACAATATTTAAGCAAGGCCGTAATTTACTTCTTAGACACAGCTAATAGTAAATGGGTCCATCATCATGACGTCAATAAAACATGGAAGTTACATGTAATTTGCAGTCAGAGGCTACAAATTAATTAGTGCCTATTGCAGTATACTGTGATAGGTTTGACATCTCTTTATTGAGTCTGAAGCAAGTGAGATGTAACCATCAGTTTGAATATAAACAACAAATGCAGAAAAAGTGGAGGCAGCATCTGACATTATGGGGTAAATACATATAGGAGCATCAGCTCAACATAGTATAGGAAACATATATACACCAATATGTACATGATAAAACAAAGCACTGTAGTCCACAGTGATATCCTTCCTGTTGGGAAAACACCTCACTTAGAGTAACATGTCTGTTATAGTAAAATAAGAAAAAAATCACAAGAAATTGTGATAATGTGTTAGAAAACCCAAGTCCATATTAAGTCCTGTATTTTTTGTGTTGAAGAATGTGATCATTTAATTTCAAAGGTTTTTCTCTCTTGGGTGTTTTGCTTTTGAGGTTTTGCATGGAGTGATCACTTTGGTGAAAATGATGTCCAACTGGGGTACATTATTTTGTCTTCAATGTGCTTTTTTTAAATATCTGTGTAAATTCATCCTTAAGTTCAGATTTTGTCTGGTTTCTCCTATGTTTGTGTCACATAAAGTACATTGTATTTTATAAATCACATTAGACAATGTGCATGTAAATGATCCTTTGATGTTATAAGTCTTGTTGTTATGTGTGGCTTTGTCATCATTACAAATGTGTTGACATAACTTACAGGTACTTTTGTTATAAGGTTTAGTTCCATTTTTTCTATTCAGTTGCTTATTGGCTAATCTTCTGATGACAAGTTTTTGATTTAAATTTGGTCATTGCTTAAATGCAAAGATGGGAGGTTTGGTGAACATATTTTTTAATTGTGCATCTTCAGTTAGTAATGTTTGTAAATCTTTGATTAGTTTCTGTAGATTCTCTAAAACTGGATAGTATGTACTGGATGGCAGTGATTATTTTCTGGGTAATAATACAGGGTTTGTAACCCTTTTGTTTAAAAGATTCAGACAGTGTTTTAACATTGCTGTCACAGTCTCCAGTGTTTGAGCATATGCTATGGTTTCTAATAGCTTGACTATATGGATGTTGGCTTATTTAGTGTGAGAGGGATAGAAAATGGACCTTTGTAGCTAGCTGCATCTGTCTGTGGGTTTCCTAGATACAGATGAGTGGAGTGTGCCATTGGTGATTTATATGGTAGTGTTCAGAAATTGTACTTGTTCTGTAGAGAAATCAATTTTAAGTTTTATAGATGGATGGAAAGTGTTGAATGAATTATGAAAGTATCTGAGTTTGCTTTCTCCTTCTGTCCATATGATGAACAGATCATCTATGTAACGGTAGTATCTGTAAGGTTTGTAAACGGATATAGATAAGAATGTTTCTACCACATTGGCCTTAAATAGATTTGCATACTGTGGAGCCATTTTGGTACCCATGGCAGTCCCTATAATCTGTAGGTAGGTATCTCTGTTAAAAGTCAAATAGTTGTGGTAAGGATATATTCTATTAGTTTAACAATAATATCAGGGCCATCAAGTTATGTAAACACATTTGTAATGATGACAAAGAACCCTAAATGCCATCTTTGTGTGGGATTTTGCTATAAAGAGTCTCTACATCCCTGGTGCAAGTAGTGTGATAGCAGGTATGTCTTCAATCTGACTATTGAAAAAGTCAGTGGTGTCTTGTGTGTAGCTACTAATTAATGGTTTACGGATGTTTTCAACAAAGCCAGATATCTGTTCAGTCAGTGTGGCCATACCTTTAACAATTGGTCTCCCTGGGAGGCCTGGTTTGTGAATTTATGGCAGCACATAGAAAGTCCCAGTTGTAGCATTGGTGGGTATGAGTTGTTCTAATTCTTGCTTCACATTTTTAGATTTCTTAAGTTGAAGAGCATATTCTTCTGTAGGGCCCTGGTTCAGTTTCTTGTAGTAGGTGTTGTCTGACAGTTGTCTGTAGGCTTTTTATATGTAGTCCTGAGTATTCATAATAACAGCTGCACCTTCGTTATCTGCCAATTTGAAGGTCACGTCGGGGTTGCTTATTAAACTGTTTATGGCAGTTCTTTCTGATTGAGTGACATTGTGAAAGTCTCTTTTATGTTGGGTTGTTATAATGCATGCAGTTTTCAGGCGAAAGCTTTCTATATAACGGTCAAGTTTAGGGTTGTTACCAGTTGGTGGCTTGAAATGTGTGTTTTTTTTCTTGTTGTTATAATCTAATGATGTTGTGGTATGTCCCTTGTGGAAAAATTCTGCCAGTCTCAATCTCCTGAAGAATTCTTCTGTGTATGAACGAGTATAGTTGTATTTTATCTAGTTTTATGTCTGGACAGAAAAAGAATCCTTTGGAGAGAATAGGGCCTCTGCTTGTGATAGTTGGTAGTTTTAGAGGTTAGTCATTCCTGCGTGTTCTGTGTTGTTTTCAGGAAAAGCATTTATTTAACTTGGTAGGTTTTTAGTTGTGTTGATGTTAGCAGAATTCAGGGCTGTATTTTGAGCCTTTATTCTTTCTTCTTGTATTGTACAGTATATATATATATATATATATTATTTAAATGTTGATGGGTTGGCATTTTAAAATTTAGATTATGTTTACATCAACTACTGATATTATTTTGATATTGGGTAAGATGCTGGTGGTAAGTTTGTGGGTTTAGTAGTGTTTGGTATTGAAGGTAATGCTGGAGGTTAAGGTTGGAGTTCTAGATGTTTGTTTAGATTAAGAGTTAGACAAGTGTTTATGGCAATGTAGGGCTTAGAGTGAGCTATGTAGTAAGGTTTAGATAAGGTTTTGTGTTTAGAAATAGAGTTATAAATAACAGATATAAATAATAGTTACAGATAAAATACAGCACATTTGTTAGCTCTCTATAGTTTTAGTGGTCAATCTTTTCTACTAATTTAAGCAATCATACATAATCAAAGTGATTACACTCTCATTCAGACATGTGAAAAGTTTCTACAGTAGTAGAAAATTTGACTTTGGTGTAAGAAGTCTGGAGACAAATTTTGTGTGTGTGGAATGATCATAACACTATAAATCACAGCCTGTAGATCAGTTCTGGGTAATAAGTGGCCTGGGGCCTGGGGCCTGCTTGCCACCGTCAGGCACTTCACATTTGGCCTGTTTTCTGGAAAGCATCCTCCTCTTCAACAATACACTGTCCATTTATATCCCTCTAAAATAGCTAATAATGCCCAATTGTACTTCTAAATACTTCTTATTATCTATATCTTGATTAATATTAAACATTTAATAAGCTTTTTTATCTGATTTTCAAGCATGTAATGGTACATAATTGTTTGCTGAATCATAGGTTCTTTCAATATTTGAAACTAGATACGATGAACTTGCTATTTGTGTTTCTCATTCAATTTTGAAACTTGTTGCTGTTTAGTCGCATAATATATATCATCATCATCATCATCATACCCTACCACTACCCATCATATGAAAAAGCAAAATCTCATCTAAACCATTTGATAACATTTTCCTTTGTTCATACATTTTCTTGACACAATACAATAACAAAATACTAAAAAATTAAGTCACTCCTCCTAAAATGGAGTATGTCACTACACAATACAGTACCAGCTGAGAAATTCTATGTCAATATTTCTATATATAGATCTGCAAATTTAAAATTAATTCTGTGATCTTTTAGAACAGATATATTTCTCATGGGTAGGACAATATTTAGATACATTTACAGCCTTATTAAATTGCGATTCGGCCAATTGAATAGGGCTCTATATAAGCACATAGCATATTTTTTAACAGAAGTTTTTTGTTAGTGAACTTCTATCCAAAAGCAAGGGCTTCAGTAACTAAAAACTTCTGTAAAAAAATGTTCTGTGCTTATATAGAGCCCTATTCAATTGGCCAAATTGCAATTTAATAGGCTGTTAGTGTTGAATCTGCTAAGTGGCCAATTTCCTTCCAGGCAACATATTTTTAGAGAATTCTGTAAAAATGGCCTTTAGGCAAATAATCCATCTGCATGTTAGACATAAAACACAATTCAACTAATGAGATGCTGAAGTGAAAAAGAGTATTTAAAAGTTCCTTAACTTTTTTTAACAAAAATGGATTTTCCCATTGCATATCAATAGAATCCAATCAGCAGTTATGTGTGTCAATTATAACGGTTTGTTTTATTTAAAATTTTATGTCCACAAAAATTAAAAACAATTCAATTGGACTTTGATGTCCAATTAACATTATATCAAACCTCATTACAAAGTGATTATCTTCTGTGAAATGTATCATTTGTTTAATGACTCAAAGGGCCTTCAGGCCCTCCTTTTATTGCATTCTAGGCTGAAGTTATCATAATAAAACATTGACAATGCAGTTGTATTTTACCAGGCAGAAAATATAATTTGTCTAGAGAAAACCCAGCGAGTGATTGGGTAAATAAGATAATATCTGTCAAAGGATTATTTTAGATGCAAGATTTTATAGCTATAGACGTGCTTAGTTGCTATAAAAAATCCATATTTGAAGACAATAAGTACTTCAAACATTTTAATGAGTTCTGTGCGTGTTTAAACTCCAGCCTGGATTTTTTTGGAAGAGAAACAGACAACAAAATAACTCAGTTTATCAGTTTAAATATTTGGAAACATCAGGTTATCAGAATGAGTATATGCTAAAAAAAGGTTTTTATTAAATGTACTAAAGAAAATTAAGTTAAAAAACAACAACACTGGGGCTTGACTTACTTATCAACCTAGTCAAATACATTTGGATTTGTAGATTATGTATACCAAGTTGATCCATATGATGCTTTTTTCATTTCCTTTTGAGCAAAAGGAATGTAACACTCAATTTCCTTATTAAAATGTAATTCAAGTGAGTAAGTTTTTTAAGAACAATATTAAAATACTTCTGCCTACACACATGAACCAGAGAAATAGAGGTTACAGCAGGTAAACTCTAAAAAGTCTGTTTAGTATGTCTTTTCTATTTCCCTAAAAGGTTTGGCTTAATCTACCCTCAGCATTATGCTTATCCCA
Source organism: Discoglossus pictus (assembly GCA_027410445.1). NCBI lineage: Eukaryota > Metazoa > Chordata > Amphibia > Anura > Alytidae > Discoglossus > Discoglossus pictus. The sequence continues at coordinate 74,064,626 of CM050173.1, forward strand.
GTCATGCTTATAATATATTTTTGTAATGATATGATTGTTAATATGGTAGAAAAACATCACAGTGACAGATACTGCAGAACGTTAATAGCTTTATTCTATAAACAATGTCTCTGCACACAAAGTAATGACAGAGATGCCCATCCACATGACTGTCCCTAAACCTTTGTCTTTAATTTCATGCACAACAGGATACTTACATGTCAGTTCAATCCTGGCAAAATCTTTGATTCCAAGGTTTTCCAGGAAGACTCCAGAGTAGTTTTTTGTTTTGAAGAAAAGGGAAATATCTGCGCTGAGCTCAGTTTGAAATATAGGGAAATACAGATACGAGGCCATTGTGGTGAATGATACAGAATTCCAAAAGCTTCCTGCAAAACATTACAATGTTATTTTCCCCATTCTAGATTTGCAAAAAATAATTTATAATGATGTGTTTTACATGTTTTAATAATCACTGTTCATAAAAATAAGCTATAAAATACTTGTGCCTATGCAGGGAAAAATAACACTCACAATACTCCAATACTCACTGTCACCATAGCAACGTAAAGGACCAATTTTCCAGGCTGCATCAGAACCTGTCCGGTTTGTGTCTGTGATCATAATCTGAGAGACTGGCAAGTGATCTTTAAAGTTCAGAAAACCTGTGTCATTCATCCTGAAAAAAAGAAAGAAAAGGCCTTTTGGTCAAGTTGTTTTGAAATCTTAAATGAACAATCTTATACATTTCAAGTACATCTTTAAAAAAATTCATGTGACCTTATCCTCAGATTAAGTTAATCCACTTGGGAGGTGGTGTGGCAAACTGTCCTTCTCTTCTCTAGTTTTTGCCGTGTTTCAGACACATTTTGTGTAACATCATCACACAGGAGACTTCAATTTAGTTTTTAAACTTTTTAATGCTTTTTTCGCGAGGGCCATAAAACATACCAAAATAAAAAATACAAACAGGTCTAGCTCTTTCTGAGCACTACTTTCACTTTGGGACAGTTTTCCAAATAATCAATATCCTTTCCCAACTAAGCCCTCCTAAACTGTAAACAATCCAAACTTTAATCTCTGTACTGGCCTTTATTCTATGGATTCCAGTCTCAATTTATTTTCGTCAGCAGATGGTTTATCAGCTTCCATGATGTAGACTTCTTGACTCTCTTAGTACTTTAGAAATAACTTACTTTTTGCTCAGTGGCTGGCTATCAGCTACTACGCTGTAACACTTTCTCTGGACTCTGGGTTAGCTGCAAAACATCCTCCGAGCTGTAAAACCCTCTCTGGACTTCAACTCACTCTCTCTGGACCAGAAGCAAATCTCCCTCTCTGGGCTCTGGCTGCAACTCAACTTCTCAACAATCTTAAGAGAGTTTTAACAACTGGTGTACTTGATTGGGCAAATGCATCTACCCAGCCTTAGGCTCACACACCTATGCTCTTGGACTCTCTCACATTTCTGTACAGCTTTGTCACAGTGGCCAAGGACCATGTTGGGACCAGACAATAAAATTAAAGACACATAAGTGTATAGTTACAGAGTAAAAAATATGGAGTTTAAAAAACTCTAACTTTGTTTATTTAGAAGCTCAAAGTCCTGTTTAGCTGAACCTTAACCGGAATAGATTGCTGAGAACATCTGTCTTCTGGGCAAAAGTGTCCTGACAAACTGATAGTTTCCCATAGAAAAGCATGATAATATTCTACATTGTACTGCGTGTTGCTGTGAGCTGTTGTTCTACCATATACCCCCAGGTTAGAAAACTATATTGAATATAATCTTGCTGTGTTCTTTCTATCATCATTGCATCTATAGATGAAAAATTTAGTAACTGGTTGAATATGTGATTAATTGTCATTAGTAGTCATCAGCTATCCCTTGCATTACATTGTGTTAGGATATTGAGACTTAAACTTGCTCAGAACATGTCTTATACAAAATCATCAAAATCAAATACATTTATTGTTGCCACTCTACCAAAAGGGAAAATATGACATATACAATATTAAGAACTGCATGACAAATAAACCCAGAAAAAAATAACACTGACTTGGAGAAGTTGCTAAAATCCCATTTCATATTTGTAATTTCATTGTAATGTATTTTTGTGCTTTTATAATTAATTCTAATCTAATTCTAATGTAGTTTAAAGAAATGAAAACCAATCACCCTTGTTAGTACAAGAATCTGAGACCTCCCTTCTTTTGAGCATTGCCCTGTATTATTTTATTAGAGATAGAATTGTTGTACAATCTCAATTTTTATCAAGATCTTTTGAAGTTGGTTGTGTCAAAAAGCAGACTTCAATCTTGACTTTTGAAGAAACTATAGAACAGATGCAGAAGTTTTGATTTTTGCTATATTTTAACTCCAGGGTATTCTGCTCGAGATGCTAACCTCATCTTCCGATGTAATCACAAAGTTCTCCATCAGAAGTCCAGTCTGATGACTTCTGATCTTCTGCTTCTGTGAGCAGCCTGGTTTTATCAGAAAGGAACAAGAGTATTTTTTTGTTTTTCTTCACTAAAGAACCAATATTTGTAAGAGAAAGCGCACAACCTCAACATTGCCCTGAAGCCTGGCAGTCAGCAGGCTGAATACATATTTCAAAACTCAGCATGCTGCAAAATCAGAAAGTTATTTTGAATCAGGAGGTCAAATGGATCAAAACACAGTAAGAAAATAAAAATATAGTCCAATCAGCAACTCAGCACAGAAAGCAACACATTCAATTCTCTGACAAGAGCCTCAACAGTTTGATTTTTAGAGTTTTCGAATTCTTCCTACACTTTGGGAATTGAATCAGTAAAGACAATTAGAAATGGAAAATATTGTTTAAATAAATCTATTGTAAAATTGTAGGCCACTAAATAAAAGTTCAAATGCTTCCTCCTGTATCAGCTTTGTTTTACAATGAGAATTTCATGTTCACAGTTCTCAATAAGTCACCAGGTTTCATGGAGAAAAAACATCCTAAGATGGGAGGGTAATGTATTGGCTTCAAAGTGGATGAGTTCTAGAGTAAGTTTAAAGTAATATAAAACACTGAAATATATTTATCATATGGGGATAAAGAGGGTTAAAAAGTGGAATTAAATATCCTCACATCCTGTTTTCTATAGCAGAAAAAAAGGACCAAAAAAGTCAGCTGTATGAGATCTGCACCGTTCAATAGAGTGAAAAAGCATGTGAAAAAGAAGTGTTCTCATTTTTAAAATTGTTGCTTTCCCCCCTCCTCCCTCCACCCCCTGTGCCTCTTTCCCTTCCTCCCTCCACTGTGTCTCTTTCTCCTCCTCTCTCCCTCCACTGTGTCTCTTCCCCTCCTCCCTCCATCCTGTGTCTCTTTCCCCTCCTCCAGCCCCCAGCGCACAATGCTCCCCTCCTTCCCTCCTCCATCTCTCTCCCCCATGTCTCTCTCCCCACATGTTTCTCTCCCACCCTCTCCCCTTTCTCACCTCCCTGTGTCTTTTCCCCCCTCCCCTATGTCTTTCCCCCATTCTCCCTCACCTGTGTCTCTTTCCATCTCTCTCCCTCCCGTGTCTCTTTCCCTCTTGCCATGCACATTTCACACCTCGCATTGCACATGCATCGCTTGCCATGCGCAAGCACGACGGGAGGGTTACACACTATGAAAACTATTATAGGGTGATGCAGATTCTTGTTGGAGGGATTCAAGGGCTAAACTAAAATGACAAACTAAATTGTCAATCTTGATCAATTTTAAAAATCTATTAAATTGTTTCACATCATTTTCCATCCTACAGTTTGCATATACTTGGCGAATTGGTACTGTAAGAGTACTGTAAGTGTCTATTGGAATTGGCCGATATGAACTTTCACCATCTAACAATTGCTCTCACTACTCATACATGCTCTACCCAAGTACGAGAATCAAGCACCATTAGAGCCCCTCCGAATATTGTAGTTAACTCTGGGTAAATCTTTCATCCAAATAATATCTCACTCATCTCTGAACCGGGACCTAAATACCCTAGATATTTACTTTCACAGCTTTATTCAACTTGTTATGGGCTTGAAGACTTTTAAATGTTCACACTTTTTCAGAGATGACTGTTATGTACACCCCTAAAATGTTGCTACAACATTTTGCCTTACCTGGCCACTTTTCTCAACCAACAGAGCCATTATGAAACCTTTAAGCCACTCACAACATTAGTAGGTATGTAATGCATTGATGACAGGCATAATAATGGCTCTGTTGGTTTAGAAAAGTGGGCAGGTAAGTAAAATGTTAAGTTGTAGCAACATTTTAGGGGTGTACATAAGGGATGTGCATAATAGTCCTCTCTGAGGACTGAGGTCGGTAATGACTGAACAGGGCAAAAGAAAAAAGGCATGGCCATAAAATCAGGTTAGAAAGAAGCTTAATTTTAACAGAAGTTTTCCATTATGAATGTGTACAAAATTTAATTTTGAGTTGGTGACATTGTGCACTGCTATTTTGTTATATATTCAGGAATGGAGGAAGGGAGAGGAAGAGGAGGGGTTTCTTGCTTCATTGGATGTCTAAGATACACTTTTGGTACTTACCTCTACTCCATAGGCATCATACTTGCTCTACTCTGCACATATGCCCTTATGTATAGCATATCATTAAGAAATTCCATATAATTTATTTTCATACATAATTTACACACAATTTTATGCTTATTGCATACACCAAGATTTCTGTTGTTTAAATTGAACTCAAAGTTTTTGAAAAAGGTATATTCTAAATCTGTGGTGGGAAATTCGGTCCTACAAGGGCTGCCAATCGTCCAGGATTTCTTTGCTTGTATTTTCAGGTTCTCTCAGTTTTAACACTTAAAGTTCACGCATTCTCATTGATCCATCTCTGCAAAGAGATATGAAAATGTTGGTATGTAGGCAGCCTCCATAGGACCGAGTTGCCCACCACTATTCTAGATTAATGAATCTGGTTTCCTATTCTTGTGACAAATAAAAAGGCAAACGGAGTAACAGAAGTGAACACATCCTCTCATCTATTCAGCTCAAAGCTATTAGCCATTGTGTAGCTTTAAAAGTCAGGTACAACATAATATCGGCCCAGGAGCAGCTAATTATTACCATCCACAAGGTTATTGCATTGTAATCCTCTCATAATGCAAAAGCAGCCTTTGGAAGGTCACTTCATATATTAATTTATGCTGATCCAACTGGCACTGCCATTCCACCTCATTTTTTATCACTTGCAATGTATAATGTTTGGGTCAGTGCTTTCATATAACATTGTTAATTATCTCTTCCATTATATATCCACCTACCTCGGTGTAGATTATATGACCCGTTAACTGCAATCAGTTTAATAATGTGAAGTTGATCTGAGGTTAAGTCATCAGACTCTGTTTTAAGATGTATCTTAAGATCTAGTTTTAGTATATTGTGACATAATAAAAATAAATTGCAGATATGATAGGATGTAACTGTGCAACACTATGCAGCACAATCAGGCACAAAGGCATTCTATATATACCAGCAATGTTTAGATTGCCCTTGTTTTTATTACTGCAGTTACTACAGCAAAATATATGTAAAAGAATAACTGATTAGTTTCAACTTCACCCAAAGGAGCAACATCCTTTATTCTGCAAAAAATAAACACTTATATTGCCCCCTTTTTGCACCACCCCAATTCTTAATTTCCTATTTATGAATAATTGATATGCTTTCTCTTTTAGCTCACAACATGCTATAATAGTAATAATAATATATATAATAGTAATATAATAATGCTCACATCTGGTAAAATCATGTCTGTTTACAGAAAATAAATATGCAAGAAGACTAGAGATGTTTAGTTTTTAAAGTAATGGGAAATGTTAGCTAGGGCTGGAAATGTCTTATTTTAATCATGGCAGCAAATATGCAGGTTTACCAGTCCTAGGCTCACCCTAGCTGTGGTACCTAGGGTCCTGGACATTAGGAGTGACATGAAGCTCTAAACCAAGCCTGGTCCAGTTACAGAAAGGTTCAAATGGGATGAAAAAGTATGTCCTGTTGCTTAAGGAAGTACAAAAACAATTTAAGAAGAGCTTCTGGTATAACTCCGCTAGCTAACTTATTTAATAAAAGTTTCCTCTTCAAATTAGTTTGTTAATTGAAACTGTTCTTCAAAACGGCCTTTGACTGAAGGCCAGACAGGTTGAACCAACAGAGCACTAATCAACATGTCTGGCATCTTAAGTCTTGAATAAAGATCATTTATGGTGCAACAAATGACCACTAGTCAATTTACTGGCTCTTCAAAATGACTGTTGCTGTATGTCTTAAATTAATGCTAGTATGGCTACACCAATGGACCATGCACAAACTCAAAAAGTTCCTGGTACAGACATAACATAAAGAATCCCAGAGAAACATTTTCTTTGTGCACCTCACACAAGTTCTGAGATCTGCAGGTCTCCAGCATTTAAGGAAGATGATAACAGCTGATTTTATATGGGTAATGTTTGGGATATGATGTTAATGGATGCAAAATGTTGCGACTTGTATTTTCACTGTTGCTGAATGAGCAATATTCAAAATTAACTGAAATAAGAATGTTTTTTTGAGTGAGTATGTTTTCAGTTATTATTTTATAATTTCAGAATAATGAAACTAAAGCTAAACACACATAACTGGAACCGCAATGAAATGAGAAACCAAAAATAGCAAAACAAAATTGGCAAATTGTGAGTTTTTAAAAAAAATCTATCTACTGTATATATAGATTAATAATGACTTTTGCAGTATATAGTGATATCTTTTGTATTGGACAAACACCTTATTTATATTTACAAGCTTACTAGAGGTTTCACCTCTCTTTATGAAGCAATACTCAATTTCTTAGAATAATTCAGTTTCTGTGACTTGATAAATGTAGCACATTTTTTTTATCTAACTGTACGAGAACAAAACATATAATCTATATAACATCATGCTTGAGTAGCCTAATTGGTGCAGCCTCTTCAGGAGATAATGAAATGCAAATATCTTTTTCAAAATGAAAATGCATTTCTTAAAGATGATTCCATAATACTTTTAGTTAATGGTGTATGGAGCCATTCACAACTACATAATGTGACTTTTTGTGTTTGGAGGGGAAGAATTTTGTCCTATTGCTTGTTTATCAAATATGTCTATAAAATATTGTGGATATACATTTTTTTCGTAACAGATGTGACGCTGACAAGGCCTCAGACAAAATATAAGTTCTGTGAACACTTTAAAATAATAAAAAAAAACATTTGTACTGATTTTCCAACAAGGTGTATTCAATCACACAACGTATTCTGCACATCTGCTTCCTCCAACGTTAGCTGCATCATTCAAATGCAATTTGGCCAATTGAATAGGGCTCTAAATAAGCACATAGCATATCTTTTTACAGAAGTTTTTAGTTAGTGAAGACCTTGCTTTTGGATAGAAGTTCACTAACTAAAAACTTCTGTAAAAAAATATGCTATGTGCTTATATAGAGCCCTATTCAATTGGCCAAATTGCATTTGAATGAGGCCCTAAGTATGCAGCTAACTTTCAAACATATTTATATTGGTTTTAGACCCTACTACAGAGTTAAGTAGAGGTGTAAATTCATTTATTTAATTGTGCATTTCAGTATAGCTCCCAGGCAATTTTACAATATTATTGAACATTAACATATGAAGCTTTTTAATTGGCATATTAAGCATAAAAGTGCAGGAGGAATAATCAAAAAGGGAAGTTATGACATGACACATGATTACTTCTCTGCTTGTGAGAGCTTGCCAGTGACACAGATAGATTCCCAATTGTATAAAATCATTATCATCAGCTTACCACTCATGTTTGTCAGCATCACAGTTGCAGTAGTGTCTCATATCGATACAACTCTCCTCCATTCCACATCCACACTGCTGGACCCCAGGTATTGAGCCTCCCCAGTAAGTGTGTCTCTCATTCCCTCTTCCAAACCACCATGTGTAAGGGGCTCCATCTACAAACACATAAGTAAAAACAATGAATTAGCAGGAAATTATCTACTGACAGTAATGAACAAAGAATGTAATGATATCATATTAATTTTGTCATCTGGAGAGATTTGGACAGAGCAGTGATGTCATGATAGTGATATATACGCTTGCTGCCCCATAATAGGAGTATTCTAGACTATAAATCCCCTTATAAATCACTGCCTTTTTGTGGTGAATAATGGCAAAACCCTGCCCTGCACACCCAGAATCAGGTCTCAGGCAGGGGGAGGACTACAGGGGATTGTTTTCCACATTTGCCCCAATGGAGTTGAGAGGCCCTCTTTTTCAGCAGGGCCGATTGGGTTACTGTTTAGAATTGGGGGCTTGTACAGTCAGGATACCTGCTAGTCTGAATGTATCACATTCCTTGGATTACTAATAGGGGCCACTGGGATGTTAATACCAGCACCCCCTCTGTTTATTTCTCCATGCAGCTGCAGACAAATGGGGAACCAAACAATGCTTTCTCGTGGTGACAGCTGATTTGACAGATAACTTAAAAAAGGTATTGGATATTTTTCTAAAAAAAATGGGATTCATGGTTATGCTGGTTAATTTGAGAGTATTGATCCAGGGAGGAATCCTATCTCCAGTAGCTGGGGTCAGGAAGGAAAACATTTTTCCCTTTTGAGTCATTTGGCAAAGTTTCACTTGTTGTTTTTTTTTCTTTTTGGCTGGTCCTGGATCAATTAACAATTAATGAAACTGAATACTGCAGATCAGACGAGATCTTAAAAGGTTGAACTTGATGGATTAAAAGTCTTTTTTCCACCTCAATTACTATGTAACTATGTAAGCAGCAGTATGTCAGCACTCATCTGATAAAGATGATTGCTGGGGTGCTGCATTTGAAATTCTGTCATGACTGACTTTTGGGGCTAGGATGGGACTTCCCTGAACCTCCCAAGCGAGGGTCCTGTACGGCTCAAAGCCAAATTGTCACAGCCCCTGAAGTCAAAGACTCTGTTCTTGGGATCCTAGCACATCTGATTGCTTACATTAATAGGCTATCAAAATGGACATTCAATGTGACTAATGTTAATACCTTGTTCCTTATTTAACTTGTGCATTTATTTCCTATCATTGTTGTTGTGTGAAATGTGGTCAGTATTTCCCTCCCTCTGTCAGTAGAGAGCGGGGCAGTGAACTTTTAACTCCAATGGCACATGGAAACAAGAAGTATTGTAAAACCAGACCCTGGATAGTTTATTGCTGCTCTGTAGTTGTAAAACAGGTAAGGCCTGGAGACAGTGAGAATAAAACCAGATGGAAAGATCAAAAAGTGCTCAACCAGAGAGGGTTGACTAAAGAAAGTGGGCAGGGTGCCATGTGAGTTTTATTGTTTAGGTTTTAAATGTGTCTGAAAGAAGAATAAAGTTAGTCTCTGTTTGAACACTACTCAATAGTGTGCTTCTTCTTTCATAAGTTAATAACCTTGGTACTGTGCTTGCAACCCTTGATATTCTGAATTGTCATGACTGATATTCCTGAATTGGCATGCTGAGCACTGAGATAAACACAAAACCTCACCACTCAGGAATTGGTCCTTTAAGTTAAAACTGAAGAGTTATGGGTGTTCGTGGTGCCCTCATCTCTGGGTTGTGCCACACCCCAGTATATTTGCAAAGATTGCCCCTCTGGAGTTGTAAAACAGACAAGGTCTAGAGACAGTGAGAATAATCCAGGTGAAGAGATCAAGAAAGAGCTGTCTGATGAACCAAGGGATTTGGCTAAAGAAAGTGGGGAGGGGGCCATGTAAGTCTATAAAATCATATAGACATATGGAATAAATTCTAACATTCTGCAGCACAAACATTCATCGGCTAATTGTCACAAAGGGGTCTTGGTTTGCCTGTACCATTTTCTTATAGGCATTTAAAATCACTCTACAGATTTTGGTTACCTAGGCAAAAAATTTAAAATAAATAAACATTCTAAATGCCCTAATTAGCTTGAGAACATAAAACTTATTTGTCAATTCAGAAAATGAGGAGTCATAGGCTGAAAGCATTGAAATAAAAATAGTGCTTTACTTGATGTTTATGCATCAGAACTGTTTCACACAATTTAAATGGACAACAAAAATAAAATTGTAACTTCACTTACCCAAAACTAATCCACAATAGCACAGAGAGACATGAGATTGATGAGAATGATTTTTACTGTTGTGAATATCAACACCAGAACAAAATGTTTATATTTATAGAAATCAGGGTAAAGAGCTTGAAGAGTATTTGAACATTTAAATTGTGATGAAAGAAAGATTCAAACTTAACAAACTCAAAAATATCTCTTTCAAAGCATACTTTTTTTTTAAATATGTGTAATTTAAAGTAAATATTCCCTGAATATGCAGAGTTAGTAATGCTGCTTGCAAGTACAGTACATATCTAAAGCTATTTATTGGAAAACTAAGGCAAAAACATACCAAACATTTGATTTAAGCCAAGCTATAGGAAAGGGATCAACAACTTAAATCACTTAAGGGACCAAGATTATCCTCCAAGAATCATAGGTAGACGAATTCGCATAGTACTATAAATACCAAGAGAAAACTGCTTGAATATAACCACCAATCAGAAAATAACAGGGTACTATGTGTACTCAAAATCCTAAAGAAAATGGCCAATGATTTAAAACCAACCCTCTATAAGAATAACAATTTTTCCAGAGTCACCACTTATCTCTTATAGACAACCACCAAATCAGAATATATTATTTTTAAGTCCAAGCACTGGAACATTCTCCTGCAGAAACAAAAGATATGAGACCTGCTCATATATTCTCCACACATAAAAATAAAAACATCAAATAGACAAATGGAATATGTAATTCAGGGATCCATGTATTGTGCCATGTCTAATATTGTATATCTATTAACACACATACAATGTACTGCAGGAGGATATTATATTGGATAGACATCCTAGAAAAATAATGGACCTTCACCATTATATGGTCAACATGAAGATTGATACACCAGTAGGCAGCCCACCTTCCCTCTAATGTACATTTGGTTACTGGCAGTATGATCTAACCTTTTTCCTCCACTCTCTTTTTATTGTTTCTGGTTATCAAAACATTGCATATAGATATAGTGTCCAATTCCAATTTTATTTATAAACCAAAGTCAGAAAAAGGGATCATATCATTTATGTGTCAATCTTTCTCTGAAAACATAGTAAAAAATGTGTTTTCAAGTCGTCATCTAAAAATAAGCTACAAAACTGGTTTCTTGCTCATAATCTCAAGAAATACAGTTATTGCACTGCACTCTGGGAAACTGGGTGGGGATATGCAAATAAGTTCACAATGTATTTTCACCCCAATTCAATACAACTTTATATATGGCTCGTTTTAGCTCATGCATGCTGTTATAACACAGTTTTCTTGAATAACATAGGATGGATTTGCTAGGTTAGAAAACCTAGCCACAGACAGTACTGTTTCTATCTTATTGGATCTCATTAGTATTCGACTAGTACCTATTTTGTGTGATGGATTTGTTGGGAACTTAATAATCAAAGTGATAGAAAACATACAAAGAAACTTTTTAAAGTACTTACTTTCTGGGTGATTGGGATGTCCCAACCTTACCAATCACTTATAAGGATTTACTCCTAAGGGTTTGTTTGGGTGGAATTTAAGTTACTTGGCTCCCTAGGTGTAATGTTCACTAGCAAGATTTCCTACAGGAGCCATGTAAACAGTCCTATGACCTCATCTGCACACAGAGTGCTAATGTTTACTTTGTACTAATTTGTCAACTTAATTGATGCACAAAGAGCACAACATATTTAAACAGAATAAAATGTAACATATTACTTTGGAGACACACTATTTAGACACAATCTGACAATGAATGTCCGACACCATTATACCTTTAAGGAGAATTTGGTTCTTATAAGTGTACTTTGAGAAAACTCAATCACGGCTAATTAAGTCAGTGCCTAATTAACATGGAAACAAAGCTCTGCAGTTATTCCCTGGCTTTTATGCCTTAAATTAGATTCTTAAACCACAGCAAATGCATAGAGATTAATACATTCTAACTTTGAACTTTTACAATTGTATTGCACGCTGATAAATAAAAAGGAAAAAAAAGATTTAGAAAGGCGCAGAGGCAATCAATAAACAAGTACATTTCTTCAGCCAAAAGAATAGCAAATCTTGTATTAAATGTTCTTATTTGACTGGTATTGGGTAATATTACTCACTTGGGACTCTGTAAGTTTCCATCAGCATTAAGTTAAATAAGGAATACATTTTGTGTTCCCTATTATATGGTCCACTGGAGGTATTAAGTACATAAGTTCTTTTCCCAATTTTATTTTCATGATTGCATGAGTTTTGGGTACTGAAAAACACATTTTAAATTAGTTTTAAGTGACTACAAGATGCAGGTTAAACATTGATTGTAATAGTTTTCATTTAAAAAGCATTGTGTGATATTACATCCAAGACAGCTCATGTCCGGAGCCAGACAGATCATTCATCCAGTAGCATAAATTGACTTTTCATTAAACTTAAAAGAGCATTTGCTGTTACGTGCTAGCAACAAAAACTTATCAGGACTGCATTTATGGTAGCTGCCTAGGGAGTTCACCTAACAATCAAATGGCACAGCATCACAATCCATTTTCTCTGCCTTACATCCTGCAAATAAAGGAAGTACAAAGCAATGCTGTTTTGAAGCATGAGCTAAGAAGACTTTTGCATAAGCATACAATATTAGAAGGAAGCAGATTACATATTTTCATTTATAACTTAAATTGCACAATACATATAAAACATTTTTTTAAAAATGTGATGGTATGTAGCAGTGGCAGAGCTAGTGAAAGGAGGGCCCAATGCCAAATAATTTGGGGGTCACCCCTGCAATTTTTTTATACAATATAGAGGTCAATAAAAGGCCAAAATATATATATGTAGGGGGTAAGATTGCCTTTCTATACAAATAATGATCTTCTCCTCTCCCCTAAAAAATTAAGAGTTCCCCATTACTCCAGGTTCCTGCTGGTAGCAAAAGGCCCCCACACACATATATATTTTAAAAATAAATATAAATATATATATATATATATATATATATATATATATATATATATATATATATATAGCAAACCTAAGAGAAACTCTTGCAATGTAGAGTTACATTGGAGGTGTATTGTTAGCTATCTGAGAGCAAGGGCTATGGCAGTAACATGGGAATTAATTGGATGGAAGGGGGAATGAAAGCTTAAAAGCCATAAAGATTCTGTCAAGAGGAGGGAACAGCTGGACCGGCAAATTAAAGTATCCCATCAGTACTGGTGCTACAGGTGCCCTGGAAAGAGGTCTGCTTCATGATCTGGGCAAGAAAGTTAGTGACTCTGTCCAAAGCATTGAATGGGAAATGGTTTTAATGCATCATGTTTCCTCTCTTTGTCTGAAACACACAGCAATATGTTTAGAAGAAGTATTAGGTATCCATAACGTTAGGATAACCTTCTGCTCCCAGCATTAATGCAAAGAGTCTCATGCAAAAAGCTAATGTTCACATTTCAACTCTCACTGTTACTATGACAATGCACAACACCACAACACTTCACTTCAAGATTCTCCCCATTCAAGCTGTCATCACAGATTCTTTGCCCAGGACTTTAAAAGGAAATGGAATGCTAATATTTATCTAACATATAAATTAAAAATATTTTACGTTTTGTATGAAAAATTAGTCATGCATGAACTTCGAAAGCCTCCGCAAACTGCATTTGAAACACTTAAGACTTCTTTCTGCCAGACTAAATAGGGTCAGATGGGGAGCGGCCTTATCCCATGGGGGTGGTAGCTTGGATGAGGCACAGGGCCCACAGACAGTTGACGGAGGACAGGATCCCCACACTTGGGAGAGCAAGAGGCTGGGGACAGGCAAAGGGCCCCAAATTACTCCCCCCAGGAGATGGTGGTACTCCTGCATGCCATCTGTGAGCGGCCCACTATCCTTTCAGTGGTAGGGAAGTTAGGCCCAGGCCTAGGGCCCAGACATGGAAGGAGTTAACTGCCACAGTAACAGCAGTGGGCACGGTTGAAAAGAATGTAAGGTCTGTGAAACACAAGTTTGATGATGTCAGGTCCTGATGAGGAGGAAGATGGCCAAGGAGATTCATCAACAAGTGGTGGCCCCAAAGTGACTGTCACCTTCAATGAGTGGGAGAGGTACTTTAAGGACCTACTGAGCCAGATGCTCGCTGCTGGAGCTTCAGGCCTGGTGGCCCAGCAGGATCCAGCCTCCACATCAGGTGAATATCACATACACCAACATATATCAACTAAGCAGAACTGAGCAGCAATAGAGAGTTAGGAGCTTGACTCTAAAAGTGCTAAAATTCCGTTTTCAAAGAAAGACAAAAGAAATAACTTTCTGCCTGTCACCTGGTGTTATGAGGCTTCACAGACTTTTCTGTGAGCACAATGCAATGGTGTAATGTTGATTAATAGCATACTATATATTTCTTGCACCCTGCACGACTAATGTATTCCAAAATGTTGCTGAATCTCTTTTCTGTTGTAATAATGCGCTGCAAATAATGCAAGGTTATATTTCTCGGGACGTCAAATATCTTGGACATCAGAGTTTAAAACTAATTTAGCTAAGGATAGAGATGCAAAGTGTCTCTAAACCAGGAAGTTTTTACATTGTGTGATAGCATTAAAATAAATACAAGAAGGTTACTTAGTAGCCAAGGAGCCTGATTCAATTGCAAGCCCGCATCTCGCAGGATCAAGGCCGTATGTCTATGGGCGTGCTGCTGGATCCCGGCTCAAGGTAAGTAACATATGTCAGTGTTCAACTACCCATTAAACTAATATGGTCAACATTTAAAATGAGGTATAAATAAATTATCAATAAATTGAGGCTGTCACGTGAACTAGGATTGAGCCTTTTCTTCCTATTGAAGCTTGGCCAAACCAATATACAGCAATATGGGGCTCATTATAAATACATTTTTCTCCAGAGAGAGAGAGAGAGTGGTACTCTCACAAAATAATAAATACATCTTAAGATAATGGTTGTTGACGTTGCTTGTCCCTTTTCAAGAACATACTGTCTACTCTTTCCAACAGTAAGCATATCACTCTTGTGCATTACTCCATCTTCGTCTTACCTTATATTTCTTCTCTATTACCAAACCTTCATTAATCCATCTCCAGTTCTCTACCTTAATATTTTTTTTTGCTGTGTTTACAAAAACATAACGCAGTCATACCAAATACTTGGGGATGGCATATCTAGTCAAGTTACATTGGGTGACCATAGGCTGATGGCATTTATAAAATAAAGGGTAACTGACTGCTACTGTTTTTATCTGTTAGACCAAGCAGAAGTAAAGCCCCTCAAAAAAATCAAAATGCTTAAATAAAGGGACAGCTTTAATCCAACTTCCAATTCATTGTTGTAATGCAAATAGAGCTGCTTCTAAGTTAAGTGCTCAAAAGAAGTAGTAAAGTCTCACAAGAAGTTATAGTCACTGCCAGATAATTATAAAGTACATAAACACATATTAAGAGAATGAAATGTATGGTTTTACAAATCACTCTTTATTTACATTGTCTTACAATACCATCAATCAATGTCCACTTAAAAAATATTCATAGCAAAATCCATATAAAAACAAATTAAATAGAAGAATAAAATAAATGCATAAAAATATGCCATGCTTAAACTATCAAGGGAAAACTATAGGCCATATTCAATTCCACACCCGCAACTTGATCGCAGACATCTTAATGTCTGCAAGTCAGTTGCGGGCTCCTGTTTATCTCTGATTGTGATGCTATTCAATTGCTCAAGGCAGCAAGTTACTGTCCCAAAGCCGAAACCGTAAACCATGCACTAGGTCGTAGCAGTTCAGGACGGGAACATGATCAATCAAGCAAGCCCGTAACCTCCAATTTCATTATTACGGCAGTAAAACAGGGAGGTTACATGTCAATTAGCAAGGTTCGGGGGTCCAATATGCGATCAGATTCGCAAACCCGCAAAATAAAGAATTATGAAAATGAATGCCAAAACTGTTCTAGTCCATAAGGGTGGCCTGATATGTATTAACTCATTGATACTCAAGAAGGATTTAACCCCAAAATGAAACATAAAAATAAACTTAATTTTCTGCCAATTTGCGAGCTTGAGACTGTTGTGCAATTAAATCTAATGTCCATCATCGCTTTCCCCATTATTTACAGCGCAGTATTGTTTTTTTATTTGCATTTACAGTGCTACAAATAGGTGTTTATCCCCCTTGTGAGTCCTCTCTAGCACTTGTAGGATTTTTTCCTTCTTTTGCCATTTACGGGTGTGAAAACATTTGCGGGCTTGTGGAAATTGAGCAATTGTATAGCGATTTGTGATTTTAGCATTGGGAAAGTTAAAGATCAAATGGCTTCTGGAGGCTGTAAGTTACTCATAACCGCAAAAACATGCCAATTGAATAGCAAATTAACTTCTGACCTCACTTACGGGTTACCGGATCACCCGAAACTTCAACTGAATATGGCCCTATATATTTGTTTTTAGTCATTATTGTGAGCGATTATTCAAAAATTATAACCTTACCTTTTTAATTTCAGCGTAACTGAGTGCTGTTAATGTATAATTACTTTGGGACTTTACCCAATCAGCTTACTGAGCTATGGGCACCAATACATATTTTGGAATAATTTACTAAGCACTTTCTCATCTGAGATAATAAGGGCTGGAATAAGGTGGGGAGGGCTGGTTTCCCCCCATAGGAAATAATTTATAGTAAATCAAGAGATGCACTTGGGATGCTTAGTAAATCCCCCCTGTAGGAGTTGTGTCTGTATGATCTGTGCTTGTCAGCCAATGAGCACATTTTTTACTCAGGGATGAGCAAGGGACAATGGCCACCAAGGGTTTGCATTATTATTTATTTTGTGCAAACTTAAAATAAGTAATTGCTGAACCTTTGCATACATTACTTGGAAATTGAGACTTCTATGTGACTTTAATACATTACCAAGGATCTCACTGAACCACTTGAACACAGGTAATTTTTTTAAGTTGTGAGCTTTAGATGATTGGAATTCAATTATAATCATATATTTCAGAAGCAGGAAGGTTCTGTGCCCTGTCTCCAAGACATGATTAAGTGATCCAGTGAGCAGCAAAAATATATTGTGTTTACCTGACATGAATTTCTCTAATTTCTCCACTATGAGTAATAGAAGAAAGACAACACTATGTAAAATGTACCCCAAGCCGCATTGCTGTACTTTGTACATTAATATTCAGATTCTTTAGCTGGGAGCTTATGAGACTGGCAAGACTTTAGGATGCCGGGAGATTTAGGTCATGATGCGTAATAAAATTATTTTTATAGATAAATCAACTAAGGTCACAAATGTGTGACCAGAGGAATGATTGTATACCAAGGTATGCATTGGTGACTACGCAAGCACAGCCTAGGGCAAAAAACTAGGAGGGGCAGTATAGTTTTGAAAATTTACTAAAAAGATAACACATCAGGCCACCAGTGTTGTAATTTTTTTTTAATTTTTATTAAAACAAAACAATAAAGGACAAAACATACGTCTGGGGGTTGCTGTTTCTCTTGTTCAGAGTGCCATGCCTAGTATTTTGGGGCTGGATTTCTCTAGTGAGTGGTACCAGACTGATATACTACAGGATATTTCTCCCTGTGAAGGGCACAAGTGAGCTAAAAGAGGTTGCTCTCAGAGTGGCTTATCATGGCTATAGAACTAACCTATTAAGGTTAATTCGTTCTCTGATGAGCACCTCTGACTTAGTTGTTTTGTATATGCAAATTACCTTTAGGGTTTAGTCTCCCTAAGGGTGATAGGGGACTCCAGACATGGACCCCTTGCTCACTGTGCCTTAGGGAGTTCGGCTGCACCTCACTGACGAGGCCCATAAAGGCTGAAACGCGTCTGTTTTTTTTTTCTCCTGTTCAGGGTAGAATTGCCTGGTATTTCGGGGCTGGACACTCTTTTGAGTGAGACCAGACTTATATACTACAGGATATTTCTCCCTGTGAAGGGCACAAGTGAGCTATAAGAGGCTGCTCTCAGAGTGGGTTATCATGCCCATAGAACTAACCTATTAAGGTTAGTTCGTTCTCTGATTGAGAACCTCTGATTCCTTTTTTTTTTTTTTATTACACATCTCAGTATCGGTATCAAATTTCTGATATGCATTGAGATGAGTGAAATGTGAAAGAACTGTATATCTTTTTGTTGTTTAGTCATTCAGTAGTGTCCAGCTCTCGATGACCATATGAACTTATGAAAATATACTGGAGTGGGTGCCTGTTCCTTCCTCGTCTCTCTGCTACGACCTCCCCATCTTGGGTGACCCTACATGCTTCATCACGATAAGGTAATTCAGAAGGGGACTGTATAAGTAAGTGATATTCTGAATTATAGTGAATTGTCCCAATCATTTTCTGTGATGTTGAAGCAACACATTTGCAAATTGCCTGAAATACATAAAAAAAAGTATTCTAATCAACAAAAATTAGTTTCCCAGTACCCTCTAGGAAATACAACTTCTACCTGTATACTGATGTATCAATCCATTTGCAGGAAATGAGGTCAAACTGTTCACTGGAAGGCTTTTGTCATGAGGTTAAAGCTCAAATATTTTGGCCATATCATGAGAAGACAGGATTTCCTAGAGAAGACTCTAATGCTAGGGAAGATTGAAGGCACACAAAGAGGGGGACGGCTGTGCCAGAGATGGATAGATGAGGTAATTGAAGAAATTAATATGAGCTTGATGGTGCTCAGAGGGCCAGATGTGGCTGACAGATGTGGCTGGCATGTTGCAGTCCCTATGGTCACAGACACGACTCCATGACTAAACAACATTAAATACTTATGTATTTCATTCTCTCCTTTCTCCATTTCGTAATTGTCATTTTTTTAAACAAAAAAAATGACTGAAGTAAAAATACATGAGTACCATGTCTTTGGAACTGTCTGACTTAACTTTAGGTATTTCATCTCAAGTCCCCATGTTCAGCACTGCCAAAGTAAAAGAATCAAGTCCTTAGTTGCAGCCTTTTATTGGCCACGCAGGACAAACATGTTTGTAAGAAAATTGGGAATTGATTTCAAAGCGGCTTTTGTATCATATCAACAGTCAGACAGATGTGCCTGTGAATGATGCTCCCTAGGCAGCTGCCTGGTTTTTCTAGTGATAAATTCAAGCTGATAAAGTAAAGCCCCAGAAGATGGATGAGCTGTCTTGTGCCAGAATTCTTCTCAGACATTAATTTCAAACTAAACTGCAAATCAGTGTAACCCTGATATGTTACCTGCGCCAGCGAGGCGAAGTGATGTGTGACATAAGACTCAAAGAGTCTAGAGAGTCGTGCTTAGTGCTGCCTGATGACTCAGTCATAGAACAATGAATTTCAAATGATGATCCTTGTGTATAATTCACAGTAAAACTGCGCACTTTCTGTGACATACACATGAGACACAGTGGTTATATAACCTCACACAATGAAGGCGCAGCGCTGATCACGTGACGCAGCTTTATCTCTTGGGTCTAGTAATGAGAACAATTATTTGTTCAGTAAAGTCCCTCAGTTTATGAAATCAATCTTGCTGCATATATCCAGAGATTGATTATTTCATCCAGTATAATCATAGTAATAGTGGGGCTGATTGCACTGACATGGCGGGCGGTCTGCATTTGTTATTTCAAACCACAGTTTAAAAATCCCCTCTAAATTTAGTGTTATTACTGCTCAGCTGTATGAGCGATAGCGTTACATGCCGTGATATCTAATTATAGAGCTGCATAAAGCTCTGGCCATGGTTCTGATGTAAGGCTTTAATTTGCCATTGATAATATTACAGTAAAAATGACATGCAGAAAATGCTCAGCAGTTTAACACTGTGTTAAAGTTTTGTTGTTTAATTTCAGGATTGTGTTCCAGTGATATTATATAAAGAGTAAAATTTGTATAGTCCATAATAGCACCACAAATGTTGAATAGTAATTCATAAAATATTACATTTTAATTCTGGCCAAATACAGTCATAGGTCCATAGATTTTAATTTAATCATTTTAATAAGTTGTCAAATGGTGCAATGTACATGCTACTGGATGGCACATTTTCCTTATTGGGGAGATGTGTTGGTCATCCAGCAAAACTGTATCATTTATTTTGTAGTGTCTGACTCTCCCTGACCCTATAAATCACAGCACACCAGGCACACCTATTGTTATGTTCTCCATCATCCTTATCCATAAGGTTCTCTTGGCAAAGATACTGGAGTTGGTGCAGTCCCTTCTTCGGTGGACCGCATTTTTTCTGACCACTATACTATGACCTGCCGATCTTGGGTGTCCCTACATGGTATAGCTCACCACTTCATTGAAGTACACAAGCCGTTTCACCACAACGAGGTAGTAATCCAGAAGGTGTTTATTTATCTTACATGTAGTAAATTAGAGTCATTGATGAGTATATCTCATGTACAAATATAATACATTCATAAGCCCCTTTGTTATGCAAAATGCATGTACCATATACTTTAGCTCAAGTCCATGGCAGCATATTTATAAGAGCAGCATTTTTCTCCAACCAGTTGGATTAATCTCATAGTGTGTTCCTGAAGTATATATTCAGCAGACAAACTATCTAGAAGCTAGGGATCATCATAAATTATCCTAATACATATCATACATTGGAAAAAAAGGACAAGCCCATGATAACTGGCTAGATCTAAACTTTAATTACTTTGTAGATTATTAACCATTTTTGAAGCAACTATGCCTACTTAGCATACATCAATACTTTCATTACACATAAGAAAATATATATGACAATATTTTCTAAATATTAACAAGTTACTGTTTACTATTAACTGCGGTATTCACTAATTAGAAAGATCTTGAAAAGTTGTTGAAGAGGTCTTGGCTGGGACACAATTTTAGCAATCTAGTCCTATAGGGATTACAAACACAAATATGCAAACACTGAATACATTTCAGATGCAACTCAAACTTTATTATTTTACAAACCCGTCCCATTTAGTCCCCCATGAGTCCCTTCAGGCTCAAGGTTTTTAGACCGTGTTGTGTGGTAGAACAACACAGAGATGTTTAATTCCTTGCTGTCAGGCTGATTTGTCTTGCTTCTTACACAGTCATCTCATACGGCACTAACATCCAGGCCTGACTGCAGATTGGAAAAGACTAAGGTGCGAATGCAGTGAATGTTAAATTATATGATCTGACTGCAAATCAAACGGAAATGTTCAACTCTGTACAGGTTTTCTTTCCAACCACTGTACTGTGGCCTCCATTCAGTTGAACAAATTGTAGTTACAAGAGCCCATAATGGAGCATGTAAAATAATTTGCTATTCAATTGGCGTCTTTTAGGTACCCGCAATCAGATTACAGGTTAGAAGCTCAAAATCCCTGAGGTTGTCAAAATCATAAGTCCGATCTAAGCCTTTGATCTTTCAAGCCCATACATGTTACAATCGCAAATCGCTATTCTATTGCTACAATTCCTCAAGCCCACAAAACCCGTAAATGGCAAATGTAGAAGAAAATCCTACAAGTACCAGACAGGACTTGCAAAGGGGTTAAACCCCTGTTCATAGCACTGTAAAAACAAATAAATAATCAAAACTGCACTTTATTTCTGTGTTATATCAATCTCGGTAATCAAGGAGTTAATACATATCAGGCCATCCACATAGACTAGAACAGTCTCATTATTATTTTTTCTTATTTTGTACATTGTTGGATTGCGAGTCCGACAGCATATCGGACTTCTAAACGTGAATTGATTGACGTTTAACTTCCACGTTTTACTGACGTCACAATGACGGTCTAATTTACTATTGGCTGTTTCTAAATCAGTAGTTATGGCCTTGCTTAACTGATCACGATCATGGCCTGAAATGATACTTACGAGTGCATGGTTTATGGTTTAGGTTTTTGGCCATGTAGCTGCGGGCTTGTTGAATTGAATCGCTCTGAAACTGTTGCAACTTTCAAAGCCACAGATTTACAGCCTGTATAAAGGCAACTGCGGGCTTGCAATTGAATAGAGGCCTCTGTGTAGTAAGATCCTACACATTTCTGGTAGTAAATGTAGTATGTATCTTCTTTTAACAGTCTTGAGATTTTTTGTCTTTTGGTGATAATTCTGCCATACACAACATGTGTTCTATGTTATGAAAAAGTGTCCTTCAAAACATATAATATCACCTTCATGAAATTGTTGCCTTGGATTAATGATGTAAAAATATATGTAGAATGATTGACAATTGTTAATTTATTTCAAAACAGAGTACAGTCACTGCTTTCTTTAACCTGTTTAATTTGCTTAAAAAAAAGTGAGAATTGTTATTTTATAAACTAAAATTACACATAACTGTCTGGGTGAGTTTGAGCCTAATTTTGATCTTTTATATCCACTGCAAATCTGTCTAGCCTTTTATGAGGTATACTGAGTTTCTTGAATTGATGTACACTCCTGTCTACCACCTTCAACTGTTTGCTTCTCTTCTTCTTTCTTTGAAATCAGACATTCCCCATCATGTAGTGGGACATAGTCTCGGGGGCACTTGTATCAGCAGGGGGGTAGCGTTAGCAGCAGTTTGCTGACCTTTGCTGTCACATCCCATGCTGAGTTTCCTCCCACATGAGCAAACCCACAGAATGACAACTATGTATTTTATACTTTAGTTAAGGTATGAGGATGTACACTGGAATAAAGCGTATTCTGATATACTGTCACATTCGGCTCTACGTGAAGCTTTCTATTTATTGCGATGTAGGAATACATTCAGACTATAATCTTCTAAGGAATAACGAAGCAGCCAGAAGGTTAAAGTTTGAATGCATGAATTGAAGCTCAGATGTTAAAAATACACGTGCATTGTACTGATAGCACAGGAGCGTTTAGACACATGATAGGGTTCAGTCCTCCAGAACACCTCTTGCTGAAAGTATTTCTTTAATGTAGGTCAGAGATGCACATGTCACAGAAACATGGCAATATATTACTGATTGCTAGAAGAAAAGGATCTGAGAAAGCCACACAAGAAAATAGGACAATACAAAGGGGGACAATTCTATATTGGTTGTCTAGGCGGGAGGGTCAACCATCAATCACTGATATAAAAGTAACACGTTTAGAGCTGACTTCCCACCTGTTCATTCCATTGAACCCAAGGATAAGAATAGTCTTTATACCAAGCTGTCTGAAGTTTGCATTAAGGACCAACTCTCAGATAATAGAGTTTCTTTCTACTTTAAAAATACATTGCACATATTTTTCTTTCAGAATTGTTGTATTGTTGAAAATATAAATATAGTACAATTGTTCCATTAAAACACAACAACAAGGGTAAAAGTGTAAACGAGACATGAAACACATGTGTGTCTAGAAAACATTTAAATAGCAGGTTTTAAAAAATCTAAAACAGTATTTTTGTCTTAAAAAAAACTACAAAAGTTTACCCAATTTCACGTAAAATTCTGCAATAATGCTAATGTTACTCCTTCACTCATTCCCCCTTTTCTCCCTTTGGCTTTCTTATTTTCCCAATACATTCTATGTTTTTCAACTTGCACTCGCTTCAATTTCTCTCACCTCTATTGCATCTTCTTCCACTTTCATCTCCGCTTTCTCCTTCATCCTATTGTTTCCCATCACTCCTTCACTCTTGTCTCTTTGCCACACATATTACCATTGCACAGTAACAACCCTAGTACTCTTACTCTATGTCATTATTTGGTCCAGGACAGGATAATGATTTATTCTTTCCTTGAGGTTATAACAAACTATTGTTTCAAAACTGATTGTCTACTGATTACCCTCTCTAGAAGATATTGGAATTTGAATTCTGTTATTCTTCCCCATATACAGAATTTGCAGCAAAAATGTTTTGCAGGTTAAAGTGGATTAAAGTTGTCTCAGTGGCAAATGTAATAGGTTTATCAATGTTTCTGAATTTTTACACACTGTGATAAACAGGGTTAGAAAACCACAGGAAGTGCTTGTCCCTTCCTTTGAATAAAAAACTACTGTGTCCTCATGGACTTTTGTGAGATGTTAACTGGGCATTTGGTTATCTTACTAAAGTATAGACCAAAGTATATTCTAATGTCCTCAAGAGATTCCAAAGAGATTATGAGCCCCATTCAATTGAGGTTTCGGGCAATCTGGTAGGGCGTAAATGAGGTAACAAGTTAATTTGCTATTCAATTGCTGTTGTTAAGGCCTTGAAAAATATTGCGATGGTTATACCTTTAACTTACAGCCTCCATATTCCTTTTGCCAAATGGAAATTCGCTATTCACTTGCTCAATTTCCCCAAGCCCGGCAATGTTTTCACACCCATGAATGGCAAATGAAGGAGAAAAGTCCTATGAGTGCTAGAGAGGACCAGCAAGGGGGTTAAACACCTATTCATAACACTGTAAATGCAAATAACAAATCACCTCTGCACTGTAAATAATGGGGAAAGCGATGATAGACATTAGAATTAATTGCACAATAGTCTCAAGCTTGACAATCGGCAGGAAATTCAATGTATTTTTATGTTTCATTTTGGGGTTAAATCGATCTTGGGTATCAATGAGTTAATACATATCAGGCCACCCACATGGACTAGAACAGTATTGACATTCCTTTTTTGGAATTCTTTATTTTGAGGGTTTGTTAATCTGATCGCATATCGGACCCACAAACTGAATTGATTGACATGTAGCCTCCATGATTTACTGCCGTAATAATAACAGTCTGATTTTCTATTGGCTGATTTGAAATGGGCAGTTACGGACTTGCTTAATTGATCATGTTCCCGCTCTGAACTGCAACGAACCAGTGCTTGGTTTACAGTTTCGGCTTTGGGACAGTAACTTGCGGGCTTGAGCAATTGAATAGCATAGCAATCGGAGACAAACGGGAGCCCGCAACACACCTGCAGACATATGGCCGTCTGCGATTGAGTTGCGGGCTTGGAATGGAATGTGGCTCCAAGACACTTGAGGGGTTTTGTATTATATGATGTTGGTACCCTAAAGCTTTAGGTATATGCCCAGGGTTCCTAAGATTCCTCTTTACTAGGTGAGCATAAAGGGCTCTGAGTTATTTCTGTAATTTTTGAACAGTCATTTCATGCGCAGAATGTGTTTTGGGGTGTAACTGTTACATTAGACTAAATAAAATGTTTTGGGGTTACTACAGCATTATAGGAGTCCTACAGTAATACCCAGTGTGCTTAAATTAGCCATTGTTCATGACACCCATTCCATCTAATAGGAGCTTGAATTTCTAAAATTATTAAGGAAGTCCTGGTTGGCCCTGAAAAGTGAAAACAACCAGAAGCCGCCTCAAACCTCTTAGCCGAGGTCAAAGCCTGCTCTCCATTCTATCTCTGTTTTGCTAGATCTATGGAATGACTGATTTACAAGTGGTAAATCTATTTCCATACCAATGTTACTATCCTACAAATTGGTTTTCCTCCAGTCATTTTCAAATGTAAAATATGATATAATCTGTTTTAATTAGCGATGTGGTTTAAATAAATTAGAATTTTAAATGGTCTACAATATGGTATTCATCTTATCAGTACTTTCATTCTTTGCAAAAATAAGGTCATAATAATTTGGACTATTAAACAAAATGGAGACCCAAAAGTACCCCTCCACAAGAGAAAGTTGCCCATGGATATTACAGAGAAAATCCTAAGTGGAAGAACACTACGCATGTAGTTATAATAGTGTGATAATAGTTATATCAGACTTTGTTTACTGCTCACAATAAGACTTCAAAGTAAAAAAAATAGAGTGTTTAGCAGAGCTTTATAACATTAAGATTTACAATTATGGACAACTGGTAAGGGCAATAAAGTGAGCACCCTACAGGTAAAAACATGCAGTTTCTCTTATATCTATACCAATACCAAGTAGGTCACCAAAGTTCTCTTTATTTCAATGTATTTTCCAGTAAGGCAGGAGAAGATAATATAAATTCTAATTACATTCAATAACATGCCTGGATTTTACAATTCCCTGCTATGAACATGTAAGACAATCGGTCAATCTGATTGTCTCATGGAAAATCCCATCCCATGTCCTTAGACATTAAAAGACAAAAACATACTCTGAGCATTTGTTAAAAAAATTGTCCAATTGTATTATGAACAGACTTATTAATACCTATAAATTTCAAAGCTCTTGCCACAGACTGAGAAATCTTATCAATGTCCCATAATTGTTGTTGCTGTTCATTTTCATGTTAGACTGTCTATGACCCTACAGATCACAGCACACCAGGCACATTTATAATTATGTCTCTGGTTGTGCTTATCCATGAGGTCTTCTTGGCAGACTTCCCGAAGTTGCGTTGCTAGTTCCTTCTCCAGTGGACCACGTTTTGGCTGACCTCTCTGTATGACCATCTTGGATGACTCTACATGGCTTTGTTGAGTTACACAAGCCCCTTCACCACTACTACAAGATAGTGATCCAAAATAGTCAGACAATATTTGCCCAACTGAACATGGACCATATTCCACATCCCTTATTATATATTCAAAACTGAATCAGTAAATATGTATTATACTAAGTTGAAGGAAGTCTTCTCTGCACAAAAAGAGAATTTAGTCTTAAACTTTAATCTGATTTCACAAAGTAAAACAATTCACCCTAAAATCAAGCATGTTCTATAAAGAAACTTTAAATTGCAGTGCTATTTAAATTATTTCCCAAACGCCATCAGATATGAATTTCCCATAAAATGAATTCACTCAATGCTCATATGGATACAGAATGTGCTGCGAGACTGAGATGGGATTTATTAAGTTATTCTTTATCAGGACTGGAGCTGACTGCACAGCCTTATGAGAATTATTGGGAAGTTATTTTTGGCAAAAAAAGGATGTGTTCTTGAAATGTTATTAACTGTCACTCTTACTGGAAGCCACAGGAATCTCTTCTACCGACACACTGTCAAGTAAAAGGAATCTCAAAGAAGACGCACATGGTAATATAAGACATCTTTATCCCTAGCACACAGTACCCAAAAGCTGAATATTATAACCCATTGCTGTTCTAGGGGTCACATAAAATGTGGATTTAAAAGCTAACGTGGCAACAAAAGGTTTGACAAAACAGACAATTTAGAGCATGTTCTTTTGACTGAATTCATCACTAAAAAGTAATATATGGTACATAGCTCATTTTAAATTGTTCACTCTACTTTTGTATATGGGATCAGCAAATTCATAGAAAAGGTAGAGAAGCATGCTATCAATAATTTAACAAAAATGTTACAAGCTAATGGACACCAATGGCTATGTTGTCAAATACAGGCAGTCGGAATCAAGCCAGACCTCTGGCACAGAAGAGATACCTCTAAAATGGTTAAACATTGCAGATTTCACAACAAACAAAGTATTCTGCAAAGTTGTTTATCTTACCGTAGACTATATTGCACTGGTGGAGCATTACAGTAGCATTATGTGCTATAATGCATTTTTTTTTAAACTGTCTTATTTTTGGTTGACAATACACTGTGAAACTAGAACGGTTGTTTCATGTAGTTTTTTACCATTGCATTTACAAATAAACCCAAATGTTTACAGGTTAGGCAGAGACTGAAAACAGAATGCAGCTTAAAATAAATTAAAATGTATGTGTTTTTTTTTTTTTTACTTTTGCATGTGCCAGTTTTCCCTCAAGCAGAGATGCTTTCATTCTTCTCCCCAGAGCTTTTGCCAGCTTATCCAACTGGATCATCAGGGAGATAGAAATAAGCTTGGCTATAATATCACTGGCCAGTGCAGTCACATAATTAGCTCTGCCCCTATTATCTAAACAGAGGTAACAGCTTTATTGTCACCTGCTTGCAACTCCCTCATAGGCCCCATCCAGTGAAATAATTAACTCCACCCCTACTATCTACACAGAGGTAACAGTACTATTTTAAGTTGCTTGCACACCCTCATAGGCCCCACTCAGGGGCAGTGCTTGGGCCATATTAGCCCTGTCTCATTTTACTGAGCATGCTCAGTCTGAACCAGAGTCTGACTGGTCAGACATTTTTTAAATCTATGCACATCTTAAAGATTCAACAACAGACAAACAAGGCAGTAATGAGTGTACTTACTCGGGGAGTTGAGTAGGCGCGAGTGCTTGCAGTGATACGCTACCTCTTGCTCGCAGTATTCCGCTCTATTTATCATGGCTTCCAGCTGCTCCTTACTGCTCGTGTAATTAAACATCATGGAGTATGGTCTTCTAACAGACGTCCCTTGGACAGAGGTCAGCTCTGTGTTATTGTGCTGAACTAAGGTCCAGATTTTATTTTCTGTAGGGCAGACAATGCATATTTCAATTAAAATGTATACAACTGACATGCAATACAATTTAAGAGTCTTATCTTCTTACTCTAACTAATGCCATATTTATACTAAACTCTCTTGAAATGCCTAGTAAGGTGTGCTAAAGAACAAAGTCTTGGAAAACACATAATTCTTGTTATTTTATGGAGCATATGAAGTAAGATTTGATACATTCACATAAAGACCTCTATTCATTTTTGAAGAAAAAAAATATTCTCAAGGCAAATTATTATTATATCTTTCAATCTACAGAGAAGAAATTATATTGAGTCTATATAACCATTCTTTTATTACATTTAGCCATGTATCCAAAACAAAGGCTTTTATATATGTGAAATATCATTGTTAACAGAGAAACACTAACCACAGATTGTATCAAGAAGAGACTAATGTTGTAACTATAGGAAATATCCCTTTATCTTGAGTCTGTTACAGAGTCTGTTTTTGTGCACATTATCATTTAAATACAGTACAATATTAAAGGTATATGGAAGTTTGTGGGATATCCTGTGTGTGAGACTGTCTGATTGGGGGTGTTATGTCAAATCATTTTATTGAGGGATTCTGTATATTTGTAATTCAAAGTACATTAGAATGTTTTTGTGTGAGCTCGACCCCAGAGGAACCTATGTAGGCAGAGCTTCCTAGCCAATGAGCTGTGCAGAGTTGTGTCCTAGCCAATCAGCTGTCAGTATCACGGCTGCCTCCCAAGCAGCTTTGTCTCAGCCAGTGGAAAAGTAACTGATTAATAATAACCGGCCTCTTATTGGCCACACACATTTATGATTGTTATGCTAATTTAGCTTAGATTTCCACGGCCGTTCCTTCTCAAAATCAACTGCCTGATAACTGAAGATATTTTGCAAACGTTAAATACGTTTTTAAAGTTTATTCATGCAAAAAAATGTTTTTGCACCTTACTGATTATCCTATCAGATGCACCATAATCAATGATTCCATATACTTATTATAATTATTGGATTTATTGCTAAATTATATATTCACAGTACACAGTCCTTAACAATTGTACATTTTTTACAGCAAATATGTCTAAATGTATCACAACAGCATGTGTGTAAGGTCTATAATTGTGTTTGTTACATTTATAGCAGACTTATTAGGAATCCAAACTAATGGCTCATACATTGGAGTAAATGATTTAGAATAAGGAACAAAGATATATTGTTGGAAAACAGGTCAAATAGAAAATGTAGCAGTTTCCAATATTCTTTGAAATTAAATTTAACAGATAAGCTGTGTTTTGCCTGATTATAAATGTGCTAATAGGCACTTGCAGAAAATAAGCAATTGAATCATTATCCACGTTGTTGCCTGGAGTTTGTTATTTATGGCTTGCCTTTGCTAATTATTTTGTTGCACATCTGATGTCCAGAGGTCAAGACGTGATTTACCGAAAGGGAATTCTAGATTTCATTGCATGGTAATAATACAAACATATTGCAGGAAAGTAAATAATCTATTAAAACAGCCAGCACTGTCATGGTACCAAGGTGGAGATAAGAAAATGCCCTATGATGGTGGCCACAGAACTGCTGGTATCATTGTAATCTCTTGTGCACGAATGTCCTACAGATCTCACTTCAGGTACTTTGTGATGGGATTTTTAAAAGGCAAATCTATATCCCAGAGTGGAATTTAGCAGCTTGCGTTGAAGCCTATTGCAGTAAAGCTGTCTCCCAGGACTGGCTCAGACAGCATCTTCTGCTAAATTGGTCTATGAAATAAAACTACTAGCTCATAAATGTGTAGCATTACCCTGGAATTAAAGCATTGTCACCTTTGCATTAGAAAGCAGTTTAAGTAACTCTTAAAAATGTTCTTTCAAAGATGAATTTAACTTTGCATGGGTGGACAGTGCAATGAATCCTCACATATTTACAGCAATGGCACTTTAACTATTTGTCTGGATTTTTAGAGTCTGCCCAGCAAAGAGTGATAAAATAATAATATCTCTCAGACTTAATGGCTGCAAATGATATTAAACTGAGAGGGATAATGACTGAAGGAAGGTTATCTTACTTTATAGTCATGAAATTTGTACTATAAATTCTAAGCTGTTTCTCAATAGCTTTTCACTCCCTGGCATTGCTCTGCTATTAATTGTTAGGCTGAGGACATTAATGCACGTTGAGAATCTCTAGGCATTTTGTTGTGGGAACTCGGTGTATATCTTATTTGTAATGCAGAACATTTTTATCAAGCTTAAGGATATGGGAAGGAAAAGCATATACCTTAAACAGACAGATCTATAAATAGAAAGGTAGATGGCTTTCCATTGTGACTGGCAGGTGGCTTGTATGTACATGGAGGAGTTTGAGTTTGTTTGTCGGGCCCTGCTGAGGACCAGCTTGAGGGATCCAGCAGCACAATCATAATGATGCACCTTATGGGGTACTACTGTATATTTATGGATACAACTGATATGAATACAATTGAAGCTATCAGTTGGAGTATACATTATCGCTCAGTATGATTACAAATATGACAGTAAGACTGTGTTATGAGATGTTCGGGTTGGTGAATATGAACGGCTTGCCTTTTGGTTCCGCAAAAAAATATTTTAGGGATCTTTGGAAAGGATAGACCTTATAATCTACTAAGAAAATTGTTGATGGCCTTGGACAACTTGGGATTTAGTTAAAACTTTCCCTATGGAGAGCTCACTATTTGGATATTTATACCAAGTTTATTATTTGCAGAAACACTGTTATTTTCAATCCCACTGTCATACTGTCATATGTGTATACACTATTTTATTTAGGTAGTGGGTATCAGGATTTTACCTAGCAAGCAGATAATTGCAGAGTTTCTACCACCTTATTAAATGCTACATCAGGGGTGTAAGGGGCCAGAATTATTTTGGTGGAGATACAGCTCATTGCATACACAGTCCGTAAAATAGCTTATATATACATGCATACAAAAATAGAAAAATCTGCAGGGATTTGTCCCCCCTAGGTCCTACACTCATGTGATACATAATTATGTAGTAACTGAAGTTGAAAAAACACCTGTAGACCATCAAGTTCAACCTCTTTAGATATTTGCTGATCCTTGTGTACGTCAATGGATTGCCAATTGTCTCATAAGGGGAGAGAAAAAATTCCTTCCTGACCTCAAATGTTGGCAATCAGATTCCTCCCTAGATCAATACTCCTCCTTCTCTAGTTATCCAGGATATCCATCTCTTTTTATTTGTTGTTTTATTCTGTGCGGGCGGCCATGTGGTCCGCAAACTAACATTTGTAGACTTTAATTAATTTTGATGTCCTTGCATTTTTGCTGGAGTAATTTAACTTTATATTTCCCCTAAACTACCTCCTTCATTCTGCAAATTACATGTGTCTTTCTTTCCTCATCACTTATTAACTCCCACTCCCATCTACAGAACTTTTCTCTGTGGAAGCTCTTACTCATTCTGAAAGACTATCTGATTATCTCAAAAGCTTCAAACACTGACTAAAATATGTATTTTTAGAGAACCATACCACCTACACTCGTAGGGCCTCATTCATTTGTGATTTGGCCAATTGAATAGGGCTCTATTCTATAATAGCACATATAATATTTTTTTTTACAGAAGTTTTTAGTTAGTGAAGACCTTGCTTTTGTATAGAAGTTTACTAACTAAAAACTTATGTAAAAAAAATGCTCTGTGCTTATTTAGACCCTTAGCCAATTGGCCAAATTGCAATTGAATGAGGCCCACGGCCTGTAGCACAGACCTTCCAGAACGTTGACTTGGAATTTGTTACTCTCGTTTTGCACAATCCCAATCTCACCATATAATCTGTTAGGACTTTGAAGTAGAAACCTTCACTCTGATGCAGAAAATTGTGGTGTTTTTTTTGCATTGTATTGTTTTTGCATAGCCTAATAATTTATTGTACCTTTGTCATTTGTATCTACTGCATCATTGCAAATAGTAAACAGTGCTACTGAAGATGCTGGCGTTCGTAAAGCATAATAATCATAATAACTATTTTCTGTGCTAGAGGTTTTTGATATATCTTAATGTTATCGGCAAATGATACAGTGTTTATTAATACTGCATTTTATAGTTTGAGTCTTTTTCACAAGGTATCACAATAATCATATTGTCAGACAATGAGATCTTATATGGAAACTTATATAAAAAAAAACTGTAACATTTTTATGGAACTTGCAACTATTGTAGTCAAAATGAAGCAATTTAACATGGATTTGAAACTATTTTGTTTATCATCAACAGGCAATCTCACAATTGGGATATTCGCTCAGTTGTGAACCTCTGTAAATGATTACCCAGACTGAAAGAGAGTTTAATCTGAAACATTTAAAAATCTTCTCATTTGCTTTCATTTGTATAGAGTCAAAATTAATTAAATTCTTGCACTTCTACCTTCATTTAAATGTTTCACCTGCTAATTTATTCTCCCAATATACAGCATTTTTAATTATGCATTCTATTTAGCAATGAATTAATTGGATAAACAGTTATGAATTAAATTTATGTAGATATATTTGTGAGGAAGACTGGGGCAGAATTAATTTTGTTTAATTGTTTCTAAATATATAAGAAAATCAACTATAACTGGCATGATGTTATCAGCTTGGTAAAATATGTGGGAAAAACAGCAATATGTGTCTCTACATATAAGTGATACTACAGTACTCTGTTATACGATCTGGGCAATTAATAAGCAACCATGTGACTGTAAAAATTGACTTTTTTTAAAATACATATATGAGACAAGCTTTCTATAATACTATTAGACTTTATCACTAACTTACATACATGTATCCATTATGTACAGTTACCCGTAAAAGTTACCTTTGCTTCCCTTTGTTTAATGCCAATTACGTACTCAACAGACAATATTAAGTGTTCAGGAAAATGGCAAAATTCAGGTCACAGATTGCTTCAGTCCATTATTAAGTTCTCAAAAGGTTTGCATGTAATTGTCGAGCTATTTGTCAATAAATATTATTCACATTCAACAATTTAATCCATTGCGTCAAATGTTCTTTTCTACAAGGTCATAAAAATATACATATTCACAAATGGAGCCCTCAGAGCTAGAAATGCTGAATACATGGTGGAAATGCAAAGAAAATATTTAGTTGTTGTTAGGACACACATAGGGTATTTTATACATCTCAAGTGCATATATTTATCTTGTTCAATTTGCCAGTTTTATAAAGGACCATAATGTGGGTATAGTGCTGGAGACTTGGGACCATATTCAATTTGAAGCCTGCAACTCGATCGCAGATGGCCGTATGTCTGCGGGTTTGTTGCGGGCTCCCATTCGTCTCCGATTGGGATGCTATTCAATTGCTCAAGCCTGCAAGTTACTGTCCCAAAGCCGAAATCATAAAACATTCACTGGTTTGTTGCAGTTCAGGGCAGAACGTGTTCAATTAAGCATAGAAAATGAGACTGTCATTATTACGGCAGTAAAACAGGGAGGTTACATGTCAATCGATTACGTTCAGGGTTTGCGATATGCAATCAGACTCGCAAACCCTCACAATAAAGAATTATGAAAATGAATGCCAATACTGTTCTAGTCCATATGGGTGGCCTGATATGTATTAACTCATTGATACCTGAGAATGATTTAACCCCAAAATGAAACATAAAAATAAAGTTAAATTCCTGCCAATTTGCAAGCTTGAGACTGTTGTGCAATTAATTCTAAGGTCTTTCATCGCTTTCCCCGGTATTTACAGTGCAGTAGTGATTCTTTATTTGCATTTACAGTGCTACAGATTGGTGTTTAACTCCCTTGCAGGTCCTCTCTAGCACTCGTAGGACTTTTCTCCTTCATTTGCCATTTACGGGTGTGAAAACATCTGAAGGCTTGGGGAAATTGAGCAACTGAATAGCGATTTGTGATTTTAGCCTTGCGAAAGTGAAAGATCAAAGGCTTCCGGAGGCTG
The DNA here is from genome assembly GCA_027410445.1 of Discoglossus pictus. Classification (NCBI taxonomy): domain Eukaryota; kingdom Metazoa; phylum Chordata; class Amphibia; order Anura; family Alytidae; genus Discoglossus; species Discoglossus pictus. Next base: position 74,098,985 of record CM050173.1, read on the forward strand.
TAAGTTATGAGTTTAAGCATTGCCATTTTTATGAAGGCCATAACTCGGAAGCCACTCGGAGCCTGCAAAAACACTCCAATTGAATAACAATTTAACTTGCGACCTCACTTACTGGTTACCTTATCGCCCAAAACCTCAATTGAATATGGCCCCTTATCTCCAAACGGACACAAAGAAATTGGATTGGAATAAGGACCAGGCCAAATTTCTTATGAGTTATTGAACACCAGGTTTGTTACTTATGTGTTATTGAACACCAGGTTTAAGCCATATGGAATGCTTTAGACTTAAACCATATGAAATGTCTCAAGACTTAAACCATATGGAATGTCTCTGCTGCCTTTGACACAGTTGATCACTCTCTTCTTATCCAAATGCTCCGTTCCCTAGACATCCGTGACACTGCTCTCTCTTGGTTCATATCCTATCTAGAAAAAAGAACATTTAGCTTCTCATTATCTGGCGTCTCTTCTTCCCCTCACCCTCTAATTGTCGGCATGCCCCAAGGTTCGGTCCTAGGCCCCTTTTTTATCTCCATATACACATCCTCCCATGGTGCCCAAATAAACAGCCTTATTAAATTGTGATTTGTCCAATTGAATAGGGCTCTATATAAGCACAGAGCATATTTTTTTACAGAAGTTTTTAGTTAGTGAAAGACCTTGCTTTTGGATAGAAGTTCACCAACTAAAAACTTCTGTAAAACAAATATGCTCTGTGCTTATATAGAGCCCTATTCAATTGGCCAAATCACGATTTAATAAGGCTGAAAATCTTTTGGATTTCAGTATCATCTATATGTTGATGACACCCAAATCTACATCTCTGCACCTGAACTATCCCTCTCTCTGCTAGCTCATGTTGTCAATTGCCTCTCTAGCATATCCTCATGGATGTCTGCCTGTCAACTTAAACTCAGCATGTCTAAGACTGAACTCCTTGTCTTTCCAACCTCTTCCTCTGCTCCCACCCCTCACTTATCTCTTACTGTTGACAATGCCATCATCACTCCCACCTCCCAGGCCTGCTCTCTTGGAGTCCAACTGGCCCCTTCCCTCTCTTTCATTCCTCACATTCAATCACTCTCAAAATCTTTTCACTTTCCCCTAAAAAATATCTCTAAAATATGTCACTACCTTACACAAGACACAATAAAAATGTGAATTTACTCTCTCATCATATCTCGCCTTGACTACTGCAACTCTCTCCTCGCTGGCCTTCCAATCTCCCATCTCTCTCCACTCCAATCCATATTAAACACATCCGCTAGACTCATTTACCAAAATCAACGCACAGTGTCCACAGCACCTCTCTGTCAGGCACTCCCCTGGCTTCCCATAGCCTCCAGAATAAAAAATTCAAAATTATGACCCTAACATATACAGCCTTCCATAATAATGCACCCTCCGACATCTCTGCTCTCATCTCAAAATATGCTCCCGCCCGCCCTCTTCGCTCTGCTAATGACTTTTTTCTCTCCTCCTCCCTTGTCACCTTCCCTCACTCCTGCCTACAGGACTTTTCTTGTGCTGCCTCTATTATTTGGAACTCCTTGCCTCGCTCCACTAGATTATCCTCATGCCTCAAATCTTTAAAAAATGCATTTATTCAAAGAACCCTATCATCTTTATCCTTTACATGCTCTATTAATCTATCCCTCTCCTGTATACCACCCACACTCTTTAGAATGTAAGTTTGCAAGTTTCTTAATCTTGATAGGTGCTTCAGGGAAAGCACTGTGTATGTCTGCTTGAAAGCTCAATAACAGGGCCCTCCATCCTTTGCACTGTTTGAAATTGGCATGTTATAAATAAAGAATAATGATAATAATAATAATAATAATCATGTCTCAAGACTTATCCATCTGGAATGTCTAAACATTTAAACAATATTGAATGTCTCAAGCTGTAAATCATATGGAATGCTCTAGAAAAACCAAAACCAAAACCACATTAAATGTCTCTAGAGATAAACCATATGGAATGAATAAAGACTTAAACCATATGGAATGTTTAAAGACTTATCCATATGGAATGTCTTGAGACTTAACCCATACAGAGTGTCTCAAGACTTAAATCATATGCAAAATGTCTCTGGACCTTAAACCCAGTGGATTGTCTCAAGGCTTAAACCATATAGAATGTGTTAAAACTTAAACCATATGGAATATATCTAGACAATCCATATGGAGTGTCTCAAGACTTAAACCATATGGAACATTTTAAGACTTAAACACATTTGGAACTTATATATGATTTTGCAAGTATTTTAAACATCCCAGCTGTTTTATTTTATTCATGTTAGGTTTGTGAGAGGAATCTTCCTTGCAGACCACAGAAAGTAGCTGGGAGGTGGCATGTGTCCAGTAGGCACTCAGTTGAACAGCACTGTGGTTGATTATTGAGCTTGAAAGTTAGATATTTTAAGTATAAATCATCTGTAAATGATCTCCATCTTCCTAACTCTCTTTATCTAGGATTGTTAATTTCTTCACAGTGGGAATGATAAGAAGATCATGCCCAGTCTGTTGAATAGTAATAGCCATAGACTTATGATTGTTAAAGTGTAATTTTAATCTATGTCAACTAGACATGGTCTTCCATTTTATCTCTCTCCACTGTGAAAGTAAATTGAAGGCCCTAGCTATACAGAGGTAGAGAAACTATTTAATAATAACCAGTTGCAATTATGTTTATTTATACGTGTACTTTTCAATTAATAAGATTTAAAGATGTATATCTTTAAAATTGTGTATTTCCTCAAAATCTAAACTTAATAAATAGAATTAATGAACTTAAAGGGGCATATTAAGTATATTGTAATATGTATTCTTTCAATAAAAAAGCTCTCCAAAGTTGGATAAATGTACTGAATATATAATTGTCCTAGAAGTGTGTCCCTGAGAATTAAGAAGCAGTGATACAACTTATAAGTCAGCTTTCTGAGATGTAACATTTACGGGCTTGAAAGATCAAAGGCTTATATGGGTTAGAGTTTGACAACTGCAGGGATTTTGAGCTTCTAACCCACAAACCGATTGTGGATAGCTAAAAGACACCAATTAAATAGCAAATTATTTTATGGGCTACATTATGGGCTCCAGTAACATACAATTTGCTCAATTGAATGGAGGCCATTGTGTCTGCAGGTATTTAAGAGCAAACCAAACATTTTATTTTATTAAGAAGTTCCTCCACCTAAACTCAAACATATATTCCCACTATGTGACTGCCCACTGCAGTTTATGCAGATATAGACTCTGCTGTATTTGCTGTACTGTCTCTCATACTAACCAATCAGTAACCATCTCTCAGCAACATGTTGCAAGATGCTGCTGAGTGGTGGTCCCTAATAGGCTAGGACAATACACTGTACATCTAGCCCTACAGAGTTTGTGTCTGCATATGCTGCATTGGGCAGTCACATACAGGGTTTATATATTTCATTTTAGGCAGTAAAAACAGAACTTCTAAGCACAACTTAATAAAATAAAGTACATAAACATAAATTGATACACAGGGATATTATATACCTAGAGAAATCCATGCACCTTCCATGTTTGCGTATTTTCTTCTACAATCACTAACAGTCAATTGTCTTGTAAGTTTCCAATGTATTTTCTCTCAAGGCAGGTGCCAGGAGATAATGGTGTGCGCTGGCCTGTATCACCTTGTCTGTATGTGGTTTAACCATTAATAGCTTTGCTTAATTAAAACTTGTGTGAATACATAGCCAGCAAAGCAGAGAGTTTACAGCTTGATACAATGGCCTCCATTCAATTGCAAGCCCGCAGTTGCCTTCATACCAGCCGTAAGCTACCTGGACAAAAGCCTAAACCATGCACCGTAAGCAGCACTTAGGATCATGATCATGATCAAGTAAGCAAGGCCGTAACTACTGCTTTAGAAACAGCCAATATTAAATGAGACCGGCATCATTAAGTCAGTAAACATGGAGGTTACACGTCAGTCAATTAGTGTTTAGAAGTCAGGTATGCGATCAGACTTGCAATCCGACAATGTACATAATAATAAAAATGAATGACGATACTTACCTTGATTCCCGAGATTGATATAACATGAAAATTAAGCGTTAAAAAAATAATTTTTGATTGTAGGTTTCCTAGCTTGAGACTGTTGTGCTATTAATTCTAATGTCTTGCATGGCTTTCCCAGTATTTTAAAGTGCAGTGCTGATGTTTTATTTGCATTTACAGTGCTACGATCAGGTGTTTCACCCTCTTTGCGAGTCCTATCTGGTACTCATAGGATTTTCTTCTACATTTGCCATTTATGGGTTTGAAGGCATTTGCGGGCTTGAGGAATTGTAGCAATTGGATAGCAATTTGAGATTGTGACATTTACGGGCTTGAAAGATCAAAGGCTTATATGGGTTAGATTTACAATTTTGAAAACTACAGGGATTTTGAGCTTCTAACCCACATTGCGGGTAGCTAAAAGACACCAATTAAGTAGCAAATTATTTTATGGGCTCCAGTAACTTACAATTTGCTCAATTGAATGGAGGCCATTGTGTCTGCAGGTATTTAAGAGCAAACCAAACAATTGCTTGTGGGGTTTTGGTGAGATGACCAGTGTAAGCCCCCCAAAAATGAATTAAATCTAAAAGAACATGTAAACTAAAATTATTATTCTTTATATGGTGTTGTGTAATTGCACAGCACAGATATAAATATGTATTAATATTAGATGGTAAAAATATACAGATATATATAATGTAAATGGTTTTCTTTTGATGTTTTTTTAGATGCAGAAATATCAGAGTTTTATATATACCCATATTCCTCCTTTATTGAAATTAATTAAAATAGATTTCTTAGACATATATATAAACCTTTAGTTTGTTTACCCCTTGTTATAGTGGGAAGTGTAATAAAGAAAAAAAAGATTTTAAAACTTGAATCATTATATTCAGATTAAAAAGAGCTTCTATTATGGTGACCTTTTAATACTGAGAATAGCCTTATGCATATCCCAGACATGTAATATTATGAGGCTATTTGTGCTCATCTAATAATGAATATTAAATTAAATACACAGCACATGTGTTAGGAAAGGGGAATATTGCTTTTATATATATGTTAAAGGGACATGAAACCCTAAATATTCTGAAATGCATGTAGGACTATAGGACAAGAGAGGTAAATCGTGGGGATAAGTTTTATTACAGTTGCAGTAATTACCCATTTTTTTATTTTTTTTTTAAGGCTTTTTTATAATAATAATATTGTATCTAATAATATAAATATTATCCAGAGAATTTTATTTTATTTTTTTATTTCAATAAATCTTATAAATAACATAAACACAGTCACAGTCTCATTTGAGATTGAATTAAAAAACAGCATTTTAAGGGGCCAACAAAAACTCTTAATTTTAAAAGGGCAGATTTTAACGGTCTAAGGGCAGCAATACAAAGTATAGACTGGGACAGAGAACTGATAGGTAAAAACACTGAACATAAATGGACAACATTTAAATCCTTACTAAATATACATACATATCAGCATATACCGTGTGGGAATAAAAGTAAAAGGAGTAAATCACAACCCATGTGGCTTAACAATGATTTAAAGATCAAGATACGGAGTAAAAAACAGGCATTTAAATTATACAAACAAGAGGGGACAGAGACTTCTTTACGGGAATACAAGGAAATCAACAAGGCTTGCAAAAGCACGATAAGACTGGCTAAAATAGAAAATGAAAAATTAATTGCAAAAGAGAGTAAGACTAACCCTAAAATATTTTTTAAGTATATTAATGGGAAGAAGGCGAGGAAGGAAGATATAGGAACATTACAATGTGAAACAGGCTGTCTGAAAATTAGTGACCAGGAAAAGGCAGATGAGCTAAATAGGTTCTTTTCTTCGGTATACACAGGGGAGGTACCAGTGGTTGGGACACTGCGACATAATGGGGCTACACTACCTTTGCCAAATAATTGGTTAATACAGGAAGTAATCCAAAAGAGGTTGGAAAAAATAAATGTTAATAAAGCCCCGGGTCCTGATGGAATACATCCAAGGGTACTAAGGGAACTGGGTTCTGTAATAGCCAAACCATTATATTTAATTTTTCAAGATTCACTCAACACAGGGTCTCTACCAGATGACTGGAGAAAAGCTGATGTGATACCTATATTTAAAAAGGGAGCAAGAGCAAATCCGGGGAATTATAGACCAGTGAGCCTCACTTCTGTAGTGGGGAAGCTTTTAAAAGGGTTAATAAGGGATAATATACAAGAATATGTCTATTTGAACAGGATTATAAGTAGGAGTCAACATGGGTTTATGAGGGATAGGTCATGTCAAACAAATCTAATTAGTTTCTATGAGGAGGTTAGTAGGAACCTGGATCAAGGCAACTCAGTGGATGTAGTCTTTTTGGATTTTGCAAAGGCTTTTGATACAGTGCCACATGGACGACTATTGGGCAAACTAAGGGATACAGGAATTGCAGTAAATATCTGCTCATGGATTGAAAGCTGGCTAAAAGACAGGAAGCAAAGGGTTGTTGTAAATGGAACATACTCCAATTGGACTAATGTGGTAAGTAGGGTTCCTCAGGGTTCAGTATTAGGTCCTCTCCTTTTTAACATATTTATTAATGACTTAGAGGTAGGATTGGAGTGTGGGGTCTCCATTTTCGCTGATGACACAAAGTTGTGCAAGGTAATTAAATCAGAAAATGATGTGCTTTCCCTCCAAGGGGATTTACATAAAATTGAGGAATGGGCATCTAAATGGCAGATGAGATTTAATACGAATAAATGTAAGGTTATGCATCTGGGAAGGAAAAATAGCCATGCAATTTATAATCTTAATGGAGCAAATCTAGGTGTATCAGATATTGAAAGGGATTTGGGAGTGCTCGTGGACAACCACCTAGGTAACAGTGCTCAAAGCCAAGCAGCAGCTGCAAAGGCAAATAAAATATTAGCATGTATTAAGAAGGGTATAGAAGCCAGGGAAGCAAATATAATTCTGCCACTATACAAATCTCTAGTACGCCCTCATTTGGAATATGGAGTACAATTTTGGGCACCACTTCATAAAAAGGACATTTTAGAGCTGGAAAAGGTACAGAGAAGGGCAACCAAACTAATAAGGGGAATGGAGGGGCTAAGTTATGAAGAAAGACTAACCAAATTAAATGTATTTTCTCTAGAAAAAAGGCGTCTAAGAAGAGATATGATTACCTTATATAAATACATCCAGGGTCAGTATAAAGATTTGTCGAGGGAGCTTTTTGTGCCAAGAGGTTTTCAACTGACAAGAGGACATTCCTTGACGTTAGAAGTAAAAAGATTCCACCTCAAAGAAAGAAAAGGGTTCTTCACAGTAAGGGTGGTTAATCTGTGGAATTCTCTACCAGAGGAGGTGATGACAGCGGATTCGATAGATAACTTTAAAAGGGGACTAGATTTATTTCTAATTAAAAAGGGAATTCAGCGTTATAAAGGATAATTAGAGAGACAGTAATGATTCAAATTTTTAATATTTCCCCTTTAGACAATTGGCTAAGTCTCGCTTGTGTTTTTTTTTTTTTTTCTATTTGCCTTCCTCTGGACTAATTAATAATAATAAAAAAACAAACAAAAAAAAAACATTAAATAATTGATTAATAATTAATGAACAACTAATAAATTAATAGTTAATGCGCATATTGCAGATCAAAGGAGATCTTAAAAGGTTGAACTTGATGGACTGAAAGTCTTTTTTCAACCTTAAATGCTATGTAACTATATGTAATAAAACGTAGACTGTTACAATTATACATATATGATAAAAACAGCAACTTTTGTATAATTTTTTTAAGGTTTACATCTTCGAAGGAAGAATTAATTAAGTTGTGCCACCTATCTTTTACACAGTCTTAAAAGCTTTCTTGAGAGATCCATGAAATGTCAACAAGTTCACCAGTTATCGTTATTCCCTTTAAAAGGGATCTCTAGGAAACCTAGAGGTTTTTATCTCTATATTAGGGTGGAATGTATTGTTATTTAAAAAAACAAAAAACATTCTAAGCGGTACATACATACAATATCAATGCATGCAAAAAAGACAAAAAGTTTAATAAAAATAAGAGAATTATTAACTCCACTTTATAACACAACTTAAAGGTCCACATTAAATGGTACAATCATGGTAGCATATCAAAGTACCAATAAAAATATACAGTATATATATATATATATATATATATATATATATATATATATATATATATATATATATTGTAATTGCAAGTTATTATGAAAATGTCATTTGAATTTGCTACATTTCGGGTTATCTGTAACTAATTAGCTTAGTACTGGATTAATGGTTTTCTTATGTAAAAATAGAAGCAATTAATCCAACAAACCATTCATTGGGTTAATTAGGTGCAGATAACAAACCCCTTCTGAATTGCTACCTTGCCGTGGTGAAGAGGTTGTGTATCTCAATGAAGCCATGAGCTATACCATATAGGATCACTCAAGATGGACAGGTCATAGCAGAGGGGTCAGACAAATTGCAATCCACCAGAGAAGGAACTGGCAACCAACTCCAGTATTTTTGCCATAAAAGCCATATGGATACGAACAACCAAAACCACAGACAGATGTGCCTGGCATGCTGCATCCATATGGTCATAGAGAATCGGACACAACTAAAGGACTCAACAACAAAAAATGCAATGTAGAGGGCAGATCTCTTGTACTAATTGACCTTCAATATGTAGTAAAAGCTGTTTTTTAGTTATTAAATGGCATTTATACCTTATAAAGCAATGTTTAAAATGTCTGTAAAGCTGTTAAATGGATATTAGGGCATTTTAAGTCCCAGGTCCCCCAGAATCCTCCTTCCTTACACTTATACTGTATATTTTTAATTTAAAGATTCATCATTATCGTTGAGCTGCTAGATTTATAACTATAACAATATAAGAGATGGAATTACCCAGAGGAATGAATTAGTTACTGCTATAAACCCCCCAGAGATAGCCCAGGGATTAAAGAAGAAAGAATCTGAGGTTATTGGCGTCAAGGAACGAAACAGCCCCAGGAATTAAACACGAGAGAATTGGTGAAGCATTAGCTTTAATTAGTGAAAAAATAATCAAAAAGATCACAAAGCAGTTTTGTAGGGATGCAGAGCAACTTTATATATAGATTATAACCTGGAGCACAAATTTGAGAGCAAGGATAGTAGCCTTTCATTTGTTTTCTGGCACGTGCTGGGTTATTAGTACAGGAATTAGATATATTTTGCATTCATGGCAGGATTACCCATTAGGCCAGCTAGGCATCTGCCTAGAGGTGCCTCCATGTGAGGAGCGACACTTTTTTTTTAAACAAAGGCCCCTGGCTTAAAAATAACAGAATGCTGCAGTTTATAGACTGGCTACTAGGCGGTAACCCCTAAAATAAGAGAGTTATAATAGAAAAAAGTAACTTACACGCACAGAAAAGCAAAAATGGGTCTGTGCAAGAGATGGCCACCCACCAAGACTCACGGCCAAGGGGGGCATTAATCAGGGAGGAGCTGCAGAGTTCCACAGCAGAGACTGGAGCATCTGTTCATAGGACGACAATAAGCCGTACGCTCCATAGAGTTGGATATTCTTGAGCAAAACCTGTACCCCTCTGTGCATGACTTGAGGCCAGGACGGAGGTTCACCTTCCAGCAGGACAATGACCCCAAACACACTGCTAAAGCAACACTTGAGTAGTTTAAGGGGAAACATGTAAATGTGTTGGAATGGCCTAGTCAAATCCCAGACCTCAATCCAATAGAAAATCTGTGGTCAATCTTAAGGATTGCTGTCCACAAGGGCAAACCATCCAACTTGAAGGAGCTGGTGCAGTTTTGCAAGGAGGAATGGTCTAGAATCCCAGTGGTAAGATGTGGCAAGCTCATAGAGACTTATCCAAAGTGACTTAGAGCTGTGATTTCCGCAAAAGGTGGCTCTACAAAGTATTGACTTTAGGGGGGTGAATAGTTATGCACATTGACTTTTTATGTTATTTTGTCCTATTTGTTGCTTGCTTCACAATAAAAAAAAACATCTTTAAAGTTGTGGGCATGTTCTGTAAATGAAATGATACAAATCCTCAAACAATCCATGTTAATTCCAGGTTGTGAGGCAACAAAACACGAAAAATGCCAAGGGGGGGGGGGGGGGGGGGGTGAATAGGCATTGTAGGTCAGGGGTTAGGGAAGTTAGATAAGGCATGGAAGCTCCATCTTTTCCTCCTTACATCCTGCTTCTTGTTTGCCCACCCATTCCTATATAAATGTTTAAAAACATTTTTTTTAAGGAATATGTATATGTTCTGTCTGATTTTAGTATGCAGAATATTTTGTTATGGTACCCTCCATTCACTAGTTCAGGCACTGATGCCAGAAGATACAGTAAGTTATTTTGGAAGGTAAATGTAATTTTCCTGACTCATCATTTATTATTTACAATTGTTTCCCCGCAGCAAGAGATCACTGAACTCTAGCAAATGTTTATAAGCAACCGTGTAACTGTATATAGTATCTTCAAAAATGTAGAAAAGTGTTAAGCTGCATCATTTCCCTCTGCTGTGTTTAGTATGAGCATTTGTCTAATAAAATATTTAAAAACCTAATTTCACTGCAGCCAATTTAGAGATGATTTGAGCTTCCTGTCCTCCTCTGATTCCAAACCATTTTCAGATCTCAGTTACATAAGATCTGTCGGTGACATTTTTATGGTGTCAAGGAATATATTTTAATATGTTTCTAATATTTCTGCCAGGTTATTCATTCTGACCTAAAACGTGATATTTTCAGAAGACATTACGAGAGCTTGGAGTTGAGGTTCTCAAATATATTGGAAGAGAATATAAGATTTGGTTTCAAAACTAGCAGCACAGTAAAGGTGGAAATTATGTGTAATTTTGGTGTTATTTTAGGATAATGCAGTGCCTGAAATGTTAAATGGACACTGTCAGATACCATTGCAATCATGGCCGGATTTCTCAATAGGCTAACTAGGTATGCTTCCCTGTGAAGGGCTCCTTATTTCACACTTCAAATTGTTCCTTGGAATAAAAAAAGAAATGCTGCAGTTTACAGTAGGGGGTGAATGCCTGCAACAAGAGAGTTACAAGAGGGAGGGAGCTTCTGTCCCTATAGGCTTCTGGGATGTAAATCTGGCCCTGACTGCAGTATGTGTATTTTTAACTCCAGATCTTTTCTACACACCCCTACAATTTGGTTGGAGGGAGCTGTCTAGTAGGAAGTCCATTTATAAGAATATTTCAAACTGCCTGTACATTGTACTAGCAGCTTTTCTCTATAGTAAATCATTACTGAAATAGTTAAAATGTATTTTGTGGCTCGGTATGTTAATGTGAGGTTCAGTATGCTAATGCGTGGCTTCATAAGGGTGGGAGAGGGGTCTAGCAGCCAGATAACATTGGGGGTCATTCTTTTGGACACTTTAATCTTAATTAGCAAATCAAAGCAGCCTATTAATTTGCTCATTTGCATATAAATAAAGCAACAACAACATGGATTTTCTCAGGATTGATGGATTACACATTATATAGCCAGCATTTCATGTTCTTTAAGAATAACAAAAATACATCTTTATTTTGGGGTGTCCCTTCAATTGTAGCTGTTTGCAGTACAACATACTATGATATCATATTGTTTACATTCACTGACAATGGCAAGAATACAGTCCTGGAATGGGAGTGGGTTTTTAAGATCCCATAACATTAACTCTACATCAAATATACTACAATGATACTCATTCAAATGAGGGTTGCATACACCCCTACCTTACACATGACTACAATAAAAGTAGCATTCATATAATAAACCCTATTAGAAAGGGATTCATTTTGAAGCAAGAGAGCAACTCTAACATATCTTACATCTCTAGCCTCAAAAAATCCTAAAACGCATTTGAAAAGGGGAAGCCATTTTCAAATGGGGTTCTCAAGACCCTGGTACTTTCAGCATGCAATGGATGTTAGCTAATACTTCCACTACCATATAGATTTCCTTTCTGGATCGCTACCTTGTGGTGAAGGGGCTTGTGTTCCACAATGAAGCAGTGTAGTGTCATCCAAGATGTCATATCATAGCAGAGAGGTCAGACAAATCACGGTCCACTGGGGAAGGAACTCCAGTATCTTTGCCAAGATAACCTTATGGATAAGCACAACCAGGTACATAACAATAGATGACTGGTGTGCTGAAGTCCATAGGGTAATGGAGAGTAACAAAGCATTTAGATCAGCATTTAGATGGTCAGTGGCTGTGTATAAAAGCACTTTCATTATCTATTCTCTAGTTTATGACATTGTCAAAAATCACTTGCTGTTGTGGGTCTTTGAACACCTCCAGCTCGTTTTCAGCAAAATAAATAACTTGTGACTTTAAAAGCCAACTCAGCGAATGGACAGTCAAAACTTACAGTCACAAATGTGCAATTTCTGTGATTTATGACAAATGGCATTGTCAGGAGCCACAAGTCGGAAAACATATCATTGTTGGTTAGAGCACTTCCAGATATGGACTTTGCAGCAATGTCAATAAGTTCTAGGTTACAGATTGAAACTCTGCTCTGATTATATTAACTTACTCTGAAGCCACCTGATGCCTTATTAGAATACAAGTTATTATGATGAGGCATAAGACGTGTAATGTCCCAACAGAAGTGAAAATTCAGTTATCCTGCTGCTTTAAATATGCTTACAGTTCCTGTTATGATTTTACATACAAAATCTAAAGGTTGTGGTAAAATTAAATGAACTCTCTGGAACACCTACCAGTGATATTACAGTACACACGCATTGGTCGAAGTGGCCCACTTCCATCTGAATCAATGTAGTAGAAGGCTGGTGGGTATCCCTTGTGTCTGTAGGCTTCACATGACTGCTCATAGACAGCTGAAAACATAAATAAGTGGATTAGCAATACTAAATCTGTGGCAATAAAAATATTTTATTCAGATAATGTTATATTGTTATTTCCAAGCTTCATCTAAAAACAGAATAACAATATTTTTATAGTCACAACCTGCTTATTTTTTACATGGAACTTATCAGCTTGGAGAATATGTCCATCACATCTTAGAGGGAGTGTTGCCAATTGAAGGCGATGTGACTGAATACCAAAACATTCTGTCCATATGGTCTTAAAGGATTGCCAGATGAATTTGTCTTGATTATAAATAAACAGTAAACTCCATCTTTCCTCAAAATCCTGTCTTCATAAGATACTTTTTTTTGGCAAAGATATTGTTGCTGCATACGGAAATAGCTAGAAAGATACACTGTAATGCGCACTCTGCCTTTATACTTACTGGGCATTGTTTAGCCGTATCCTTATCTTGCAAGGACAAATAAAATAAATAAATATAAAAGATAGAGGAGAATTCAATTACACTAGAAAAGATAAACCCTTTGTGCGCCAGATGTGCCTGGCTCACTGAGAGAAAATTATAGCTATCTTATTTCTTCTTAAAAGTTTGGTGCAGACCAAGAGCCCTTCTTAAGGTTTTGTCTGAACACTTCTATGGAGAAACACTCACTACACAGGCCGCTCTGAATATAAAATATACATGTGGCATTCAATTTATAACACAAAGTCAATACAAGTGGTGTAATACCTAAAGTCGATAGTATAAACCAGTGATTGACAATTTATTTTGTGGCCCCTGAGTCCTTAAAATGGACTCACAGTGCTTCAAATCTTTTAATGTTACCCAAAGGAAAGGGCTAAAATTACTACAGGAAAATAATAATAGAGATACAGATAATGACGAGAAGTAGGAGTACAGATGGGTATTTGCAAGTTTTAGAGAAATTAAATGAATTGTATTGCTGAAGAGGGGCACGCTCTGCCACTGAAAGGAGCAGGTTGGGGACAGCATGGAAAGTGTTCCCCCTGAGGACACCTGTTGCCCATTAATGTGGAAACTAATAACCAGTTGCCAACTTTATTTACAGACTTGTATTTTTTTATTTTTAAAATATGTTTCCAACAGAACATTTAACCTCATGTTCTCCGAAGAGTAATCAAAATGTAATAAGAGTATTTATTTATTTATTATTTCCATAAAAAACCCAGCTTGGCACTGCTACAATGCAGCAAAAGCCTAGTTGAGGCGGGAAGTCAATATAAATAAATAAATATAAACACATAAATATAAATGTAGCTGTTCAGAAACGCTCCTCTTAAAGTCCATTGTGTGAGTGAATGGATGATAAGACCACACTACCATTTGCTCTATCACACAACTAATTGCTAAGCTACAATTGATTCTGATTAAATCTCTTCTGAAAATGGGACTCTGATTGACAGGTTTCAGGTCATAACATGTTGTACTTAAACTGTTTTTTTTATTTCGTCATTGTATTAATACTAGAGAATACACATGATCTTCATGTTTTATTGTTCCCAGGGCTTTAGTTCACTCTATGTGCCAAGTAGAAGAAACAGCCACTGGTGGCTAATTTTACTATATATTTATCCTATAGTATCCCTTTAAAACAAATATAATTCCTATAATCGTCACTCATTTTTATAAGCAGAATTAAGTTTTTCTCTGCCATGATAGGTACTATTATATTACTAGAAGCCATTGTTAATTAATACTGGTGATATTTTTCATAGACTTGTGATTTCACAACCTGAGGCTGGTGCATCTGTAGAGCGGCAAGGTGTCAGCCCTCACAACCTCCTCTCATCATTCCCAGTATCAGTTATAATTGGGTAACAATTTGTGTGTCTCTAGATGACTTTCAGACTTTCATAAACACATTGTTAAGAGGGAGCACTGTATAATTATATTTCTATATGTGTTTCTTATGAAAGGTTCAGTTCATTTCTAGAGTTGATATTATCAAGTGCAAGATCAAGTATGATATTTAAAATGTGGCAAATTGGGTCTGTCGGAAAATACAGTTATATTCTGATTAAAATTATAGATGTCAATCTTGCTTGGCTTGCAAGAAAGAGCAGATCACTGCATTCTGATGTTGACGTTGCGCTCTTATGGTACAGGTCTCATTAAATTCAGGTCACTTAGAGTCTACGGCATTAGTTCTTCAGATGTAACTGGTGAAGGAACCATACCAGACTGGCAATTTATAGAGAACCTGACCCACTGTCTGATTGTGGCAGAACTCAAAATTGTTTATCTGAGATCAAAAGCAGTGTCCCTGCATGTACAGATTATTTTACTTTAATTTCATTATTAAAATGTAATCTTATAAAGTTCAACTAAGTTAAGGCATTTCAGGAAAACTTTTGTTACTTTGGGGCCCCCTTTGGTTTCCCTACTGATATACCATCTTGCTATGTCTGTAAATATTCGTGATATCATTTTTTGTTTGATTTTCTAGCCATTAATATTTGAATGTGAATACTAAAAAAGGAACTTGAAATCTTTTTTGAAATTCCATCATGCAACTCTTTCACTGCGAGATATGCACATCCACCGAAAAACAAATGTTTCACACGTTTCCCCAAAAAAAGATTAGACAATGTGGACTGATGTAGCTCATTAATAAAATGTATTCCTTTATGTTAAAGTTAGCTGTAGAGTAATATTTGTAAGTTTTAATGTACAAAATAAAAAAAATATTTAAGAATGGCTTATATAGATATTTATGTAATGTGTGGATAATGTTATGATTACTTCTGTATATAGAAAGATAAGGTCAATTATATGATTGTCATATGATTAAAGTAGTGCCAGAGATTATCAGCCTTATTAAATTGCGATTTGGCCAATTGAATAGGGCTATAATTGAGCACACAGCATATTTTTTTTACAGAAGTTTTTAGTTAGTGAACTTCTATCCAAAGCAAGGTCTTCACTAATTAAAAACTTCTGTAAAAAAAAAAAAAGCAAAGTTATTATATAGAGCCCTATTCAATTGTCTGAATCGCAATTTAATAAGGCTGTAAGTAAGGATAGATTCTGGGGTTGGGTAGAAAAGGGTCAACTTAGTAGTAGAGAAGAGGTTGTGTCAGTGTATTGATCAGAATAGAGTAATTGTATGTTTGCTGTACTGCACCAGGGAATTTACAGCCTTTTCTTAGGCAGAGCTACTTTGTGGATTCCACCATGATTATTATTATTATTATTATTATTATTATTATCATCATTTAATTGTAATTCGCCAACATATTCCGTAGATCTTACATGGGTCAAGTTTGACGCAAAACAATATTAATTCATTGCAAAGAATGGAGGGCCCTGTCTTTGAGCTTAAAATGTAATGTGCATAGAGTTTTCCCCAATGCACCTTACAACATTGAAAACTCAAAAACTTACAATCTAATAACAAAACTTTTTTGATGCCACAAAGTATTAAGACACAAATGGATAGTGATGCATCTGAGAAATCTAAAACTAGAGACATGAGAGACTTAAAACCTTTTTTTATTGTATAGTTAGTCGAAGGGTAGACATAATGGTAAACATGATTTCATTAACTTCAGTTATATCTTAATCATTTGCTGATCAAAACATTCTAAACACATGATCGTTTAATCTTGTTTAAATCCATAGAATAATTGATATGTTTTTGAAGATATGATGTGTCGTATAAATATCACAAAGAAAGACACTGAATTAAACCACCATATAGTCCCAAATTAGAGAAACAGCATCACATGGGAAATCAGATCAGAGACGGTAAAATAAAAATAAATAAAAAAAAACTTTATTGGTACATATTAAAATATATATAAAACATAAAATGTCTCATAGCACAGACCATCACACACTGATTATATTGCATGTATATTAAAATATCAACTATCAAAAATCACTAGTCTCATAATACTGTGTTGTAAATCACCATAAAAAAACAAGCTGAAGTGCATCTGTGAACAAAGTGCATGTGCTAATTCAACTAAACCAGCCATATAAACAAACAAAAAATAAAAAGATATATGTAATTTCCTAATCACAATTCCCTACAAGTACTGGTTTGGTGGCTTGTGGAATCGGTCCCTTGTATTGATACAGTAGTCTCACACTTACTTGCATTAGCATTTTTTAGCCAAGTAATATAGCCCCATATCTCACACCATCAGAGCTGTTACCCTCCGTATTAATCTGTATCACTATGCATTACATTTATGAATTTATGATAAACTTTGATACATGCTATGCTTAGACACACATTATGTGGTGACTTAAGCATACTAGAGTTTTTCTCTATATTCACCGTTTTTTCCTTTAGTTTGTTATTGGTGGTGACACACTTTTGCTTACACACTAGCAGCCTTATCAAATTGCGATTCAGCCAATTGAATAGGGCTCTATATAAACACAGAGCATATGTTTTTACAGAAGTTTTTAGTTAGTGAAGACCTTGCTGTTGGATAGAAGTTCACTAACTAAAAACTTCTGTAAAAAATATATTCTCTGGGCTTATGTAGAGCCCTATTCAATTGTCCGAATCGCAATTTAATAAGGCTGTAGGTGCCTGTTTTTTGTTTCAACTGCTGTTTAAGTACATACACCCTTCATATCATCTGTTTTTGGGTGCAGAGACTTAGCTTTCAGTCTCAAGTGTTTGTTTTAATATTTCCCTCTTGTTTGTGACTTCATATTTTTATTTTTATTTTTTAATAGTAGGTTAAAGCTTATCTTTTAATGATTTATTTATCTGTATGTGAATTTCCTGTTGTCTCTCTAAGGGTTACCTTCTCCTATTTGATAGCAGAGTCTCTGGTTAGTCATCGTTGTTTTTTTTACTTTATTTTTTTATTACTTTTTCATTCATATAACCTATTGGTCATTCAGATGAGATGACTTAAACCACCTTGTTTGTACTGATGGGATTTTTCCTATATTATATTGGGAGTTCCAGGCATTAGTAGCCTTCTTTTTTCTTTTCTTTTTTATATATCTAAATAAAATGTGATAATCACAAGAGCACCACTATAATTTGATAATCAAACTTCCCTTGTTGTATTGCAGTGTTCGTATGTGCACTGCTCTATTGCTTAATGGTTTTCCATGCTGCAGTTTACTTTTCTGAGGGAGCAAGTGATGGGTTCCACAAGCCACCGTACCAGTACTTGTAGGGAATTGTGATTAGGAAATTACATATATGTTGTTATTTTTTGTTTGTTTATATGGATGGTTTAGTCGAATTAGCACATGCACTTTGTTCACAGATGCACTTCAGATTATTTTTTATGGTGATTTACAATACAGTATTATGAGACTAGTGATTTTTGATAGTTGATTTTCATATACATCCAATATAATCTGTGAATTGAGTTTATATGTGATGGTCTATCCCAGGGGTGGGCAAGTTCGGTCCTGGAGAGCCCCACACAGTTCTGGACTTCTTTAGTTATCCTGATTGACTCACCTAAGCACAGAAAGGATATCTGCGTTTGGGGCTCACCAGGACCAAACTTGCTCACCCCTGGTCTATCTTATGGGACATTTACAGCCTTATTAAATTGCGATTCGGTAAATTTAAAACGGCTTTATTTAAGCACACAGCATATTATTTTTACAGAAGTTTTAAGTTAGTGAACTTCTATCCAAAAGCAAGGTCTTCACTAACTAAAAACTTCTGTAAATAAAATATGCTCCGTGCTTATATAGAGCCCTTTTAAATTTGCCGAATCGCAATTTAATAAGGCTGTTAATGTTTTATATACAGTATATTTTAACATGTAGCAATAAAGTTTTTTTTATTTTTTTTTCTCTGATCTGATTTTCCATTTAATGCTGTTTTTCTAATTTGCGACTATATAGTGGTTTAATTCAGGGTATTTCTTTGTGATATTTGGTGTATTGATACACTTACCACCAATAGCAAAATTCACCTGATATCCTGTTAATTAGTTTATATTTGTATTATTGTTTTTGTTTTTTTTGATGAGGAGTAAGAGGGTGAATCAACCCATATGTTCAATTATCCTTACATTTTCTGATGATGTGTCTTCTCTCAAGTGTTTTCTTTCAGTTTAGTTTCGGGTCCAACCTATGGACCTATGTTTTTCATTACCCTAATTTCATCCTTGCCCATATTTAGCAATGTTACTCCAATCTTGAGCCTCCACAAACTTTCTTTTATGTTTATAACTTCTGCAACACAATTGATATTATATTATGCATATCTGAGTTAATAAGCTTCGGTAATTGATATACTGTAAGAAAATTATTGACCCTTCCTCAACCTACTCTCACATCCACTCATTATGGAATTATTTTCCTAGCTACAGCAACAATAATTTTTCGCTCAAGAAATTAATCTAACATATTCATTGGTTATAATTGTAATACACATTTCTGCACATTGCAAGTGTGTCATATGATTTACAGTCACCCGTAACCATTATGAAAAATGTTTTTGTGTCTAATTGAAAGTGTCACATGATCTGTCATTACATATACACACCTTTTTTGAAAGGCCCCAGAGGCTGCAACACATAATCAAGAGGCACCACTAACCAAACACTGCCATGAAGACAAAGGAACTCTCCAAACAAGTAAGGGACAATGTTGTTGAGAAGTACAAGTCAGGGTTAGGTTATAAAAAAATATCCAAATCTTTCATGATCCCCAGGAGCACCATCAAATCTATCATAACCAAATGGAAAGAACATGGCACAACAGCAAACCTTCCAAGAGACGGCCGGCCACTAAAACTCACGGACCGGTTTGAGCTTGCGAAAAGGCATGTGAGAGGCTCCCAAAATGTACAGAGGAAGGTGCTCTGGTCTGATGAGACTAAAATTTAACTTTTCGTCCATCAAAGAAAACTCTATGTCTGGCGCAAACCCAACATATCACATCACCCAAAGAATACCATCCTGACAGTGAAACATGGTGGTGGCAGCATCCTGCTGTGGGGATGTTTTTCCCCAGCTGGGACTGGGAAACCGGTTAGAGTTGAGGGAAAGATGGATGGGGCTAAATACAGGGATATTCTTGAGCAAAACCTATACCACTCTGTGCGTGGCTAGGACGAAGGTTCGCCTTCCATCAGGACAATGACCCCAAACACACTGCTAAAGCAACACTTGAGTGGTTTAAGGGAAACATGTAAATGTGTTGGAATGGCCTAGTCAAAGCCCTGACCTCAATCCAATAGAAAATCTGTGGTCAGACTTAAAGATTGCTGTTCACAAGCATAAACCATCCAACTTGAAGGAGCAGGAGCAGTTTTGCAAGGAGGAATGGGCAAAAATCCCA
Organism: Discoglossus pictus; assembly: GCA_027410445.1. NCBI lineage: Eukaryota > Metazoa > Chordata > Amphibia > Anura > Alytidae > Discoglossus > Discoglossus pictus. The sequence goes on from CM050173.1 coordinate 74,119,216, forward strand.
GTGGTAAGATGTGGCAAGCTCATAGAGACTTATCCAAAACGACTTGGAGCTGTGATTGCCGCAAAAGGTGGCTCTACAAAGTATTGACTTTAGGGGGATAAATAGTTATGCACATGACTTTTTTCTGTTATTTTGTTCTATTTGTTGTATGCTGCACAATAATACAAAAAAACAACTTCAAAGTTGTCGGCATGTTCTGTAAATTAAATTATGCAAATCCTCAAACAATCCATGTTAATTCCAGGTTGTGAGGCAACAAAAAATGCCAAGGGGGGGAGTACTTTTGCAAGGCAGTGTATAAAAATGGATAATTTATAAAAAATGTATTTAGTATTTCAGTATTTATGTCTTCTATAGAGCATATTAATCAAACTGGGTTTATTCTTATTCAATAAAAAGACTATGCAAAAAATACATAATATGTAGATTTGGTATTTTTTTAAGCTAAGTGATGTATCTAAACAGTAAACAGTGGGCTCCACAAGCTGCCCCGACAGTCTCTGTAGGGACTTTCTAGTGATAGGTCTCTTTTGTTTGCACAAGTCCCTTTATTTGTTATTTAGTTTCATGATATTGTTATTGGAATGTTAATTATTGTCCGGGTATATATTCATTTATTCACTGTACAATTTGTATATCTGTAATTTACACATTATTATTCACTAGATATATATAATATTAACATTAATTATTCTAATATTCTTTTTGGTATGCACTTTAATATGTTGTATGTTTTTAAACATAAATTATATGTGTTATTTATATTGGCACAAGCACTTCTAACAAAAAAATGTATTGTATGATATCAATTATTTCATATTCTAGAATTAGCACTTTATTTCTACCGTATGATATAAACGTATTCAATACTTTTGTATTATAATTATGATGATATCTTGTTAAGTGGGACACCTTTTGTTTTTAGTAATTCCTGTGTGAATTTTAGCTTGCTTGTGAATAAAAGTATTTTCTTGCCTTGTTGGAGATTGTCTTTATGGAGTTTGCCTGATAGTTTAGTTGGTGTCTTCGTCTTCATTTTTTCATTTCTATTTCACACCTACTATTGGGACAATTTGGGTCATCTTGGACCTTTTTGATGATTAATAGTAATATATTTGCTTGTGAGTTGTGGAACCTAATTGATGACCTTGAATTGACACTGGTTATACCTATTTCCATATATTTGCAATTTTCTTACAAGGTACAAATATGTCTACTTTACACAACATATATATATGTTTGGAGGGAGGGTAATATATATATAGTTTTTTTTTTTTTTATAATCAACAGCGATACATAAATATACATTTCTAATTATAAAAGATGTGTTTTCATTGTCTGTCTTGATGAATAACTCTTGTAGTATTATATTTAACTATGGGTGAAGGTTAAAGCTCCACCGATCATCAAAGGTTTATTAGATGTTTGAAAGGTTTACTTGTGTACAGGGGAATTATGAGGGAAATATTTCTGAATGCAGTTCAGAACAAGCAGGAATACCAATTGTTTGGGATATGAAGGATAGTACTGAGAGCAAAGGTAAAAGACAATAGGATCTTCATGAATGGAGTCAGGTATTAAAAAGGATTAATAGGCAAATAATAGAAGAAAACTCAAATAGAGAAAGGTGGACAGTTTTATTATATTAGTGAAAAGGAAGCTAAATGTAGAATAAGATTTGCCAAGGCTTAAGCAGAAAAGAAAATTGCTTGGCCTATAATTAGTTTTACACTCCCAGGGCCTCATTCAATTGCGATTTGGCCAATTGAATAGGGCTCTAAATAAGCACATAGCATATATTTTTTAAAGAAGTTTTTAGTTAGTGAAAACCTTGCTTTTTGGATAGATGTTTACTAACTAAAAACTTCTTTAAAAAGTATATGTTATGTGCTTTTTTAGCACCCTATTCAATTGGCCAAATTGCAATTGAATGAGGGCCCCATTGAGAAGCTTACCATATTACCCCAGACATAGCTGGTCTCACCCCTGACAAGATACAGGGGGGTCAAGAGAAACAGCTCTGCATAGGGGAAACTGGATATTTTAAAAAAGTAAAACAAAATATTAACTTATATATTTTAAACTGCACACTGTTTTTAATAGTCAGTGTCCAACAAATAGACATTATTAACTTTTAAATGCATTACAGGGTTCATTCAAATAATTACTAATTAGTCTATTTAAGAAACACCATGTTGTAAAGATGTTTTAGTTGGATATTATAACTGCACCTTTTTTGCAACCTGCTGTCTCTATGTCAAAGGGAAAGTCATAAAGGCATCTCCTACTGAATATGGAAATATCAAATCAATCTGATTGAAATGTATACTCATATGCTTCATTGTGTTGGGGAAAACGTTTGTTAAATGTTTGGATGCAGATGCCTTGATGAAGATCTTAATTTTGTTTGGTTTAAACTTCTTTTGAAAAATGTACAAATCTATCACTACTGACTGAAAGGAGGCAATATTTCTGTGTAGAAATGAAAATCGGTTTGTTTTTAGTATATTAGTGTAGATGTACACATTCCAGCAAATGTATGTGTGTCATCTAACAAAAAGATCAAGATTTTCCTTGTTTTCCTTGAAAAAAAGGATATTATTAGAATATAAAATGTGGAAATAGAAATGTAGAGCAAGTCAAATAGTGTTTTTTTTAAGTGTTGAGAAACAAATGTTGGAAGTATTTCTGGTGCACAATTGATACCTATAGCAAATGCACCCAAATAAAATCCTTCCACTCATTATTATATATTAGTTCTCTCCCAGTCAATACTACATCTCAAATATAAGATATCTCTTCTCACTTCACTCCTCCTCTGTAATTCACACATCAATAAGCTCTCTCGTTGCTCTAAATCAGTAAAAACTCCTTAAAAGTTCATCTTTTCAAGACAGCATTTTCCATATTCTGGATTTGATCCAACACATCCTACACCCATCAGGTTACACATCTTTCAGTCAATGCGCAGCACTGAGGCAGCTACCTTCATCTTATTATTATTTTACTACCTTTCTCCATACAATAAAATTGTTCAGTGATATAATATTGATAAAGGGCACTGCAGTACCTGAGACACTGAGCACAATAATGCATTTTTAATTTGTTTTTGCAGAAATACCTATGTTGTGTCTCCACTTTATCTACATTAAATTATGTGGAGCTGGACTCGGTCACGTCACTTCATAGAAAAGAGTACCAGCTCAAATCTTCACTATATATGTATTTGCCAGCAAGGAACAGGATAAATACATGTCCTAGTTTACCATAGTTTGGGGTATTTATTGTTTAAGAGGGCTAGTATCCCTCTGTAAGTTAATATGAAAAATATAGTTACCTTAAAAATATGAATAAATAAAACTCTATCTACCCATCTATCCATCTATCCATCTATCCATTTATATATCCATCTATCCATCTATCCATCTATCTATCTATCCATCTATCCATCTATCCATTCATCCATCCATCTATCTATCTATCTATCTATCTATCTATCTATCTGCTGAACTTTTCACTTCACATTACTATAGTATACACATACTGTGTATATATATATATATATATATATATATATATATATATATAAATTATTAATATATATATATATATATATATATATATATATATATATATAGATTAATAATGAGTATTGCAATACAATTTGATACCTTTTGTATTGGACAAACGTCTTATTTATAATGACGAGCTTTCGAGAGGTTTAACCTCTCTTTATCAAGTCTCAAGCAATACTAACATTAGATTACTGGACATTCAGGGCTGCTCCACTCTTCAATAACTATCAAAAAGTAGCAAAGTGAAGTCAAAAGTTTAGAAAATACCTTACTATAATATCTTTATTCTGCCGTTACAGATATAAAGTAACAATACTGAATCAATAACACACCCAATAGTACCGTAAGTCTCATGCATTTAATTGCAAACTCTTTCAGCTTTTACTCCAGGGATAATATCCATTTTAGTTTCTAGCCATAAAGATTTTATAACTACAAGAAAAACTACTAGCTGAACTACCTCTGCAGTAACAGAGGCACACTATATAATAACAAAGAAAATTGGTTATAATTAAAACACTTCCCAAGGGTAGTATATCTTAAGTGAGTGTCACCATTCAGACTTCATCAGAGCTATAAATAATGTTAAGTTGTACAATTTCTTATATACCAACTCCTTACTGAAATGTTACTCTGATGTTAGATGTACTTTGGCTCCCTGATTATAACACTTTGCAGACAAGAGGGAAAGTTACAATCTTCATTGAGCACATGACTTCTGTGACTAAGGTTGATGTGGTGCAGAGTCCATAATTGTGGTATCCCTGCCCTTTACAGTTTACACTTGTTCTGTTTGTTTATTTTCTGAACTCAAGAACAATATCTGTGAAAAAGAGAGACAACACTTGGATTTGAACCCCAGACCTACTGCATTGTGTAAAATAGCTATACCATGTAGGGTTACCCAAGATGTGCAGGTCATAGCATAGAGGTCAGACAAACTGAGGTCCACTGGAGAAGGAACTGGCAACCTACTCCAGTATCTTTGCCAAGACAATCTTATGGATAAGCACAACCAGAGACATAATGATAGATGTACCTGGCATGGTGAGTCAGACACGACTGAATGACTGAACAACAGCAACAAAAATATATATAGCAATCTCAATTGACTGTATTATTCTCCATATGTAATTAATCTATTAAGATAAATTATATGATAAATATTTTCCAAAGAATAATACATCCTTCAAATATTTTCGGTGAATTCTCGGTATGGGGCACATCCCTCATCTTGATTTATTGAAATTAAAATTCATGGTGTGACATCATTTTATGCAGATAATTTTTTTTTTGTATAAGATGATATAAACTGCCTTTTTTCCAAAGACCAATTTTAATGATAATAAATTATATGCGTGTTTTATGTATATTTAAGTTTCTCTTTTGCTTTAACTACTGTTACTGTCTGCTCTAAAACAACTTCACATTGTTTCAGTTTACTGCCATATTGATGAAATTCTTAAGAAAGGAAGGAGATTGAAAAATAACCACACAGTAAAATGATATTATAGTTATGCAGAAAAATATGACAAATGATAAAATGGCAATTTAAATATGTACACATAAATGCAATGTAAAATATATAGTCCATATGATTAAAATGTAAATATACTATATTGTTTTGGATTTTCAGGTTCCATCTGTTGATATGTATATATATATATCATATATAAGCATTTTCAAACTATGAGACATAGTCACGCTTTGCGTGGTGCGTACAACTTAGGTGGCGCTCATCGCTTGCGAGCGTCGCGTAGCGAGGCGAGCCGTTAACTCGGAGCATTTAGGCGATAAGCTTCAAAGGCGCTCATCGCCTGCAAGCAGCGCATAGTGAGGCGAGTCGTTAAGGCACTAAAACTCACAACACTTAGGCGATAAGCACCAATGGTGCTCATTGCCTGCGAGCCTCGCAAAGCGAGGCGAGCAGTCAAGCCAATGAAACACGCGGGACTTAGCCAGAAAAGAGAGCCGAAGGTGCTCCTGCGAGGCGACCCGATCACGCATTGAAATACGCAACCACCAAACACTTAGGAAACGCGGGATTGCCTTAGGCTGCAAGCAGTTGATGAACGCGGGATTTAGAGAAAAAAAATACGAGACGCAATAGGAAAAATACAAACTTTACGGCCGAACTGCACAAACCAAAAAACACAAAAAATACAAAAAACAAATACAACAAAATCATCACACACAGCAGGGGGGGGGGCAGCCAGGATGTTTGGGAGTGTGGTGGAATACAAATTTAAGCCAATTTTGGCAACTTTCTGCATTTGAAAATCGCCTTAGCAAGAAAAAAAAGGACGCCCCAAAAAATGAAAACGAGGCTACACGACACCGGACCGCGCAAAACACTTTCACACAGGAAAGTACGAGGTACAAAATACACTATTACAAAGGATGGCAAATGCTCACGAACCGCGTAGGACATAGACAAACAACTATATTATACAACCCTAACAACAAATTACCAATCTAAAAAGGCGCTTTACACAACTAAACCAACGGTTTGCCCTCGCTTACGCAGCATATTTATACTGCACAGTTGGGACATTAATAACACTATATCCTCAGAGCAGCAACACTCAAACTGTACATTGTATGCTGAAGGAAAAAAAAAACAGATTGTTAGCTCTTCAGGCTATTGATTGCTGGATATATTAATTAGAAATAGGTAAAGTATATTAACTAATTAATTCATTATTATTTAAAAAATATATAGATATATATATATATCTGTCTTTGTGATGAGCGCCGAAGGTCCTCAGAGTAGAAAAAGCTTTACATTTTGTGGCAAACCGCATTGCCATGGCTTTACATTTTATTGCTCATTTTTGACGGGCAAGTCGCTACTATATATATATATATATATATATATATATATATATATATATATATATATACAAAAAAAAAGTACATCTGCGTTCACACTAGAATGTCTAAAGCAAGTTAAAAAAAAACTGTTTCCAGTTCAGAATTCTGAGAAATAAAGTTATTATACTGCATTCTAGGAAGCTGAGCCAGGACATGCAAATGTGCCCAGAAATGCCTCGCTCTTGAATCCATAAACCATTTCAAACATGGCTTCCTTTAAGCTTATGCCCACTGCATTACACAGCTTCCCAGAATGAGGTAATAACTGTATTTCTCGTAATTCTGAACTGGAAACAGTTTTTTTAACTTGTTTTAGACATCAAATGTGAACACAGATGTACTATTTATTTACTGTACTACTGTACGGTGGAGGCTTCTATCACTCTTTTGCCCACCATATATTAAATAAATAAATATACTGCACACACACATATATACATATATATACATATATATGTTTTTTATTTAATAATTTTTCCAGGTTCTGAATCCCACTGGTACATTAAAGGGATATGGAAGCTTCCTGGATTTACAAGGTAAATAATATCCCTGTGTATCTATTTATTTGTATGTACTTTATCTTAATGACTAAAATGAAACAAATAGTCCCTGTATAGGTCTGTCCACTGAAGCCCACAAAGACACAAACTCTAATATACTTGCTGCAATATAGTCCCTGATATGTTAGGACACTAACTCTGCACATAGTCATACAAACTCTATATTTTTACTCTGCTGTGTGCAGACCCATACAGGGACTGTTTACTTGATTTTAGGCAGTAAAAATACATAAAAAGAAATAGATACACAGCTATAATTTATATCTAATAAAATCCATGAAGCTTCCATTAACTAACCACAACAGCCTTATTAAATTGCGATTCTGCCAATTGAATAGGGCTCTATATAAGCACAGAGCATATATTTTTACAGAAGTTTTTAGTTAGTGAAGACCTTGCTTTTGGGTAGATGTTCAGTAACTAAAAACATCTGTAAACAAATATGCTGTGTGCTTATATAGAGCCCTATTCAATTGGCCAAATAGCAATTTAATAAGGCTGCAAATGTTGCCTGTAGGGTTTATATTTATAATGAGATCATTGTTTGTATTTCAATAGCAACCCATTCATTATTGGGGCTTTACAACATACTCTGCTTCTCCCTTTTCCTCCAGAAAAATACTGCACCATATTTCTTCTTGTCTTCTGTTGCTTTTAGTTATGCAGACTTGGCTGTTACTGTTTTACCAGTAGTGTAAGCAGCCAAAAACTTCTCTTTACACAATATCATACATATTGCATTTTATTAATAAAGTGCCAACAAACTGTACACCTCTGCAAAATGGAGAAACCCGTTCCAAAAACTGAAAGACAGAGGACGCCTTTGTTGTGCAAGATGACATAAAGGATAGTTAATACTGCACTGAAATGCTCGGTCACAGAAACCTGTTCCAACTGAGCCTTCCAGATATTTGATCTCTTCATATTTCCTTTACAAGCAACAAACGACTCCTTATTGGCAAACCTGGCTTTCACTTAGAAATAAAGGATAAAACAAACCTGTACATACATGAAGGCTCAGACTAATAAGATTAAACATGAAAATAGAACAAAGGGGAATCTTATGTCTTTTATTTCATGCCCCAAAATTCATTTTCAGAAATGCCAGTTGAATTGTATTTCCTGATTAGCTGAGGACCCCTTTCGTAGCTTAAATACTCTATTCCTACAGAGGGAATTTAGGGACAGTTCTTGGTCGATTTGTGTCAGACAGTTCCATCAAGTCTGCCTTATCTAAACATACATTAAACGACCACTGTGGTCATAGGTTTAAAAGATCATCTTTTAAAGAAGTTTTATTGTAAACTAACTTGTTTTTAGAAGGTACTACTACTTTAACACATGGTATATGATTAATTAAAAATCTTTTGGATGCAGAGCATAAAATGGTAACAGACAACTTGGCCCTATGAAGACCGCCAACAGTCGAATTTCAGTCTATCTTTACTTTAGCACAAGTGAATCGGTCTGAGTGTCATTAATAATGAGTAAATGAGATGCGCTAATGCAGAGAGAGCTTGAAAACACAAGCAAAGTAAACCAGAAACACTGGACTTATAGGGCCCTATTCTATTGCCCAATTCGTAAATGTATACACACTTAAAATCACTCTTAATATTGCTACATATTCGGCAAATATAACTTATTAGCACTAATGAGTTCTTAAGTCAATAGAATGCATATAAACATTTATAAAAAATACAAACACTGAAAGCCAAATTTATGAGTTCAAGGCATTTGCATGTAGCTAATATAATATGGCCCTTAGTGCCCCTTGTAGGATTGATTTAACATCACTGACATACAAAGTTCAAGGAATAATCATCAAACATATCAAAACACACACACTTTTTTGCACTATATGTATTTGCCATGGAGACTTATGTTACAGAAATAAATTATTTAGGCAAAAAAAATTGAGTTAAAATGCTTTTATTTATTTAGAATAAATGTTTTTTTTATTCAAATGTTTTTTAGAACGTAGTTTTATTTATTTATTTAGATATTTATTTAGTTTCCATTTATTGGTTCATTTCTAATGTTTTTCTTACATAACTGTTCTGATTACTTATAGTTTCACATTGTAAATTGTTTAAACAAAAATTAATAAACTATAAGTGTCAAAAAAAGTCCTACTTACAGCTATGGCAGGTTGCTCCGGTGTAGCCGCTGTCTCCGCAGTCGCAGTAGAAGGTACTCCAGGACTGAGAGCATTCTCCTCCATGTTCACAAAAATTTGGCAAGCACCTATTGGAAATAAAGAATGAAGAGTCGGGTTTCATTGTCATTGTACAGCTGAGTATCTGAGAGTAAAAATGACTTCCAAGTCATGCTGACAGTTAATTAGCTGTGGGGAGACTGAAAGAGATCTGAGCAAATCAATAATTTCAAATGCTGCATACTCCTGAAACTGATGAACCAGATACTCTAAATTACTAAACAAAAGTCAACCACTCTCACAAAAGAGACTCCATCCAGACTCAATTACAAATGAACTTTTTTTTTAAGCCAGCACAGAAGAAATCCCATGGAGATGGAATTGTTTTTATATTTGAATTTGCATAACAAAGAATGTGTTGGAATAAATACATTTTAATTAGACACTGTTTGCACAACCTCACAAATTGGAACATGTTTAGTTTTCTGTAATATTTGACCACCAATTAAAGTCATAAATGTAAATATAGCTTGGTTTAATTCAGTGAAAAGTACATGGTTTGCACTCGTTAAGGATGGTGCATCTGAAAATTAATGCTGACATTTCTGTTGTTTGAGGCAGTTGTATTATTGCATAGTTTGTACATTTTGTTTCTCGTAAAATCAATATATATATTCAGAAAATCCTAACATTGTGAAATAAATATTAATCAGAAAAAAGAACAACTAAATATAGGAAATATCTTTTCAAAACAGACACTGGGGAAATTTGCTAAGCATCACAAGTGCAACTCTTAATTTACTATTTACTATTTCCAATGGGAACAAAACAGATGTTCTCATCTCTTTTCAGCCCTTCTCATCTATTCTCAGCACTTCTCATCTCATCCACTTTCACCTTATCACAGCCCTTCTCACTTATCTCAGCCCTTCTCATCTCAGCTATTCTCACCTAATCTCAGCTTTTCTCACCTTATCTCAGCCCTTCTCATCTCAGCCATTTCACCTTATCTCAGCTCTGCTCACCTTATCTTAGCCCATCTCAACTTATCTTAGCCATTCTCACCTCATCTCAGCTCTCATCACCTCATCCCAGCCACTTCCACCTCATCTCAGCTCTTCTCACCTCATCTCAGCTCTTCTCACTTATCTCAGCCCTTCTCACTCCAGCCATTTTCAGCTTATCTCAGCTCTCCTCACCTTATCTCAGCCCTTCTCAACTTATCTCAGCCCTTCTCAACTTATCTCAGCCGTTCTCACCTCATCTCAACTCTTCTCGCCTCATCTCAGCTGTTCTCACCTTGTCTCAGCCCTTCTCACTCCAGCCATTTTCAGCTTATCTCAGCTCTCCTCACCTTATCTCAGCCCTTCTCACCTCATCTCAGCTCTTCTCACTTATCTCAGCCCTTCTCATCTCAGCTCTTCTCACCTCATCTCAGCTGTTCTCACCTTATCTCAGCCCTTCTCACCTCAGCCATTTTCACCTTATCTCAGCTCTCCTCACCTTATCTGAGCCCTTCTCAACTTATCTCAGCCATTCTCACCTCATCTCAGCTCTCCTTCACCTCATCTCAGCTCTTCTCACCTCGTCCCAGCTGTTCTCACCTTATCTCAGCCCTTCTCGCTTATCTCACCTCAGCTCAGCTCTCCTCACCTTATCTCAGCCCTTCTTAGCTCATCACAGGTGAGAAAGTACATTTAATGAGCATGTGCATTGAAAAGAGCTTGCCTTGAAGACTTGTTGTCAGCAATTGCACTGGCTAAGTTATACCAAGGTATTGAAGGCGTACATACAAATGAGAAAACATGTATCTATATAAACAAATTGTTAGGGTGGCGGATGTAGGAGCTCAAAGCTTGCAAAGACATGCTTGTGCTGCAAACTAACACTGAAGATTAATAGATTTCAGAACAGACAGAACCCTCATTTTAAATCATTGACATTTACCATTTATATGGGGAATTTACTAAAGGACTGAGGTTGCTGAGAGAGAAAATATGTACATTTCAAAAAGAATGCTTAAAAATAAGGGAACTTTGTTTTAACTAATTAAATATAAAACAAGCAATGCAAAAATAAAGTGAGGAACAAACCTAATGATAACCACTCCAAAGGGAAAAACCTATACCAAACTTACAATAAAGAATCAATGGGACCTTATAGACTTCGTATAAAATATAATACGTCCTTAATCTGGACCAATCAAATTTCACCTATTGTAGGGCAAAACTAAGGATTGTTTTGTGTAATGTCTCAGGGTTGGTATTAAACTTCTAGTAAATGTTAAATACAAACTGATTGCAAACAAGAGAGTAAGGAACACCTTTAAATTAATATGGTATAAGCCCTATGGGTAATAGTCCATAAAGGATTAAAATGAGAAAATGTAAAACCTAAACTTTATTTATTTTTCTTAAAAATATATAATTAAAAAGACGATGATTAAAAATGTTTAAATCAAAAAACTCTCAACCTCCTTCTGAAGTTTTGTCTGAACTCTCTTATCACTACAGCAGTGCTCTCATTATATATGAAAAGGCTTATATGTTTCTTTAGCTTGTCCTAATAATGAATTAGGATTTTTTTTGTTCTTTCTTATCTCATTTGCAATAATTTTTTTTCAGGAGCACAAAAAAACAAAATCTGCACAAGATGTTTTGGTAAGGTGACATGGCAGAGCGACCTGTAAATGTGTAACATCAGTGAAAGTTATAGGATATATGCAAAATGTGAAAGGATAGAATTTAAATGTAAAATATAATTGACCAGTTAATATCTGATACATTAAAGGGAAATTAATGCTACATCATTTTCAGTCCAGTTACTAATGAATTAATCCAAATTCCTAACCTGTAAATTAGCAAATATGGTCCCCATAGTTAGAACTCTGGTATTCCCAATTGTAAGATCTGGACCATAAAGAAATCTGTAACCATAGAATTGACGCCTCTGAATTATGGTGCTGGAGAAAACCGTTTGGAGTCAATTGGACTGCAATAAAATCCAGTCAATACTACAGAAAATTAAGCCAAAATGTTTACTGGAAGGTTTGATCATGAGGCTGAAGCTCAAATATTTTGTCCATATCATAAGAAGACAGGATTCCCGAGAAAAGCTTCTGATGCTGGGGAAGATTACAGGCACGTGAAGAAGGGGACGGCAGAGGCCAAGATGGATATACAAGGCAATTGAAGCAATGAAGATGAGCTTGATTGGGCTCAGAGGGGAGTGGCTGACAAATGTGCTTGGCATACTGTAGTTCAGTGGGTCACAGAGAGTTGGACACAATTGGACAACTAAACAATAACAAGAAATAGAATTTGTATGATATCAAATAAATGTATCACAGTTAGGTGAGGTAAGGTCTTCTTAAAGGGATTTTGATCAATACCACTGTTGACAGTAAATGTCTTATTTGCCTTTATTGGTAATGGTTGGTCTGGGAAAGTTATGTCTTACCAGTTGCATTGTGTTTGTTTGTCTGCAGTGAAATACTCTCAGTGCCCGGGTTCATTCCCCTCTCTATGCAGCTGAAGTTGAGCTTATTCTATGGAAAGGCAATTGGGCTTCCAGCTCTGTTACTGCTAACCCAGCTTCCACATAGCAACATTGGAATTCATTTACACAAGCACAACATTGATATGCAGCACAGTGCTTGTGTCGTGCTGAAATGTGGCTCTGTTTTCAATACTGCAGCTCCCTTTTGTGTTATTATCTGATCTGATATATATCTGCCACCCTTAAGTGCTTGGAAAAGTGCAGCTCCGAAATATATCCTTTATTAAAGAACTTCTGAAGTCCCACCTTTCAACATTGTTCTTGAATAACTAAACTTGATAAGTTATTTTTTTAAACAAAAAATAAATAAAATAATATGAAATAATAAATAAATAAAATAACATAAAATAATAAATACATGAAATAATATAAACTGCCTTTAAATCTGATTTTTTTTTTACATGCAATTATTATTAACTGTGGTATGATTTGCTTTCCTTAGCTATTTCTTTCAACTGCATTCTCAGGAGGGTATGGCCTCATATTCTAGTGGACTTTAATTTATTATTTTTCAAACCATCCACATTTTAGTTGCCCCATTTCAAATAGTAGCATCTTCTATATTCAAGATCACCACCAATTTTTGGAACACAATGAGCAGAAACCATAATGGTGGATTGCACTTCATCAAAAGGTAATAGATTAAAGGATACATTATTGTTTTTACTTTGTACACCAGTTTTCCTTAAGGGTATATTTTAAAAGAGTATAATTATCTAAAAATATGCATAATGTGGTCATTTAAGGTTGTGTAATTAAGAGCTTATCTATATGCCTGATCTCTTTATACTAAAACAACTTGCTATTATTAAATCAATGTTCAGAACATTAATCGTTCTCTTACCTGGTAGTAATTGTGCGAGAGGTTGAGTGAGAGTTGCATAATATTTATTTCTAAACAGGATGATTTTATTTTCTCCTAGAATCATTGAATGAGAGTGGGAAAGATTGTGCATGTGTAAGCCACATATTTTATACAAAAAAAATAAGAATTTAGAACTGATTAAAAAAAAGAAAAAAGAAAAGTAACAAGAAAAAAATTTAACAAGAAAAATTAGATAGTAAGCAATATACACTCCTCTCACAGTGTTTTTAATTGCAAATAATACTCATTCATTTCCTCTTTTCTGCTTTTTTATTTTTCACTTTTGAGATGAAAAGAAATGAAAAGGAAAAGAAATCTTAATAAAACTGTTAATAAAAGCAAAGTTTTATATGCATACTTGAGAGCCACGAGTGCAGAATAAGTTAACCAGTCTATTTGTCATTTAATCGAAAAAAATTGATGGTGTCAAAAGTATAATTAAAGTCAAACAAACAGAGTCTGTACCCACACTGAAATTATGAAAGTGTTGATAATGTCAGAGGACTGATCACATTTAGGAATATTTTACAGATGTTTAACATTGTTTATCTATCCAACAAGTACAAATAGCTGGTGTTAGAAGTGGGATAATGGATGTGTAAACTTTTTATAGAAATAAATAATGGTTGGAGCAGAGCAGAGATAGACCAACGCCTCTGCAAAGAATTATAATAAATCTGCTTCTATATATTTAGTACAGAACAGAAACACAAAGCAAAAGAAAACAACAAAGAAATACATCTGGCAACATCTACATTCTCGTGGCTTTGCAACATTGCAGTTCAATGCGAAGGGACTGGAACGTGCCCATTTGTTGTGTTTGAAATGTTAGTTCTATTGATAAACTTTCAGTCAGAAGCAGTCGGCTTTAGAGTGAAATCCTTGTAGTGTAAAGAATACATTTATCTTGCCCGAGTCAGACATTAATTCTTAAAGCTTTAGAACACAGATTGTGCTCATCCCAGGGAATTATTATGTTCTCATTCCAATGATTATTATAATTCCTGCTCATCCTAATTAGAGGGAAACAAATCTAGAAGCTGTAAAAAGTCAAGGTAAATACATTGCCGAAAATAAAAAACTGAACCTGCAATGCTATTTAGAGCAGTTAGTTAAGAATTGATTTTGTAATGTTTGAAAGGAAAACCTATTTTAACACTGCAAACAGTCTTATTAATTTGATTTTGCAATGGCTTTTCAATAAAGCCTGTACAAAATATACAGTCACAGGGAGTCATGTAGACTAAATGCCACTTTAAACCCAATCATCTGGAGTGATGACTGGAATAATATTAATATTAAATAAATATTCAGGTAATACTGAATATATTCTGGAATAGGACAAATTCCACAAAAAGCGCTACGCTGCCATTAGTATTCTGACAGAATGGAGGATTATTTTTAACACTTTTTATTCAGAACTGGCAAGAAGGACATCTCATACGTAATAATACTCTCTCTAATGTTTTTTTTTGATCAAGGGATAAAGACAAAATACCTAAAACATCCAAGTAGTAACCAACCAGAGCAGTCACGTGGTGGTAGAGAGCTATTTTGAATCACACTGAGCTCCTTTAAGAGGTGACATTAAAATATATTTCAATATATGAAGAAACAATTATGTTAATTCAGATGAAATATAGAATACCAGTGAAGAGAAGATGGAAGCTCCATTTGGTAGTAATCAAAGGTGGTATTTTAAAGGTTCATATTATGTTGTTAAGTAAAACAATCCATTGCATATGTGTTTGTATTATCTTAAAGGGGCATAGAACACAGTTCTTTTTTTTTCTTCATACATTTAAAAGATTTTGTTTCAATCATTACCAGTTGTGTTTTTCAAAAAAAAAATATTAAGTAAAACCTATTTAAATTTCAATGAAACTAACAGAAAGTGCACAGAGCTGTAAGATAATATAGTTATAAGATACCTGTGTGCCAATGAATATAAATGTCATTGGCACACAGGTATCTTACAACTATATTACTGCGCACTTGCTAAAAAGGGGAAGTGCACAGATTAGTTGAATTTTGCTTTGAGAGCAATAGAGTAGCTCAGTAGCATTAAGGCAATAGCGCCTATGTAATGATTACAGCTGTAAGTGGCACAATTTTATGTTAACTAAACTTGTGCATTTAGTAATACTTGAAACATGTCAATAACAAAGCCTATTAAGTTATAATTTAACTTTTTAAGTCATCTAAGGAGCTGCTACATGCTGATTAAGGTTTTTGGAACTTTCCTGTTTTATGCTAGCGTGCGGGCACGTCACTGGAAACCTTCATTTGCTGGGTGCACTCCATAAGCCCCTAACACCATACACCCTAAGTCCCTAACACTAACCCCCTACACCCCTTGCTGGCCCTAACCCCCTACATCCCTTGGTGGCCCTAACACTAATCCCCTAAACCTCTTGCTGGCTCTAACCATAATCCTAACCTCTACAGCACTTCCTGGCCCTAACCCTAAACCTAACCCCCAACCCTAAGCCCCTAAACCCCTAAACCCCTTGGTGGCCCAAACCCTGACCTCCTAACCCTCTTACCCTAACCCTAACCCCCTAAAACTAAGTCCCTAAGCCCTAACCCAACCCCCCTACACCCCTTCCTGACCCTAACCCTAACCCTTTAAATCTAATCCAAAAACTCCTAACCACTTCCCGGCCACAAGGAGACAGCTTCATGGGCACAGTGAAGAGCAGCATGCGTGCGTGTACATAACAGATGCACATGTGCTAGCATAAAACAGGAAAACAAATATATGGCAAATATATGAATGGAAGACACAGGTTGAGGACCACTTATTTATTTGGTGCTCAGAAATTGTTGAATATACTGGTAATACAATTAATTATTTCAATTCAATATTATAAGATCTAAGGAGAGATATCTTTTGGGCTGCAATGCTCTGTGAATCATTTATGGGATTATATTCTAAAGGTACCTCTGATCAACTGGATTTGTTTAGACCCTGTTTGTTTGCAACAAGCCAGTAAACTGAACTCTTATTTGCTTAATAGTAGCAAACCTGTGTTATTTTGAGCACATACCTCTAGGTTTGTACTGTAAATTGTCTTAATACAGTATGTAAGCAACTGAAGACTTCATCACAGGAAATACCAACCTGGTGAGTATAATAAAATAGCCCTAGAGTTAGGCTGACCAGATGTTTTTAAAAAAATGTGGGGACATTTTTTATGGACTGTGGTGAGTGCTGGACACGCTATGAAAAAGATTTTATGACAATTGTTCTTAAATATCAATAAGTAAAATATATCACACTTCACAATGTATTAGTACTGAAGTTCAAAACAGTTTACCTAGCAAACTAGTCTTTGCATGAACCATACACATAAGCCTCACACTGTGGCTTGGTTGTTACATTTCTTATTTTCAGTAAAATTACAAAGTCTATAAGGATATATATAGAGAATGAGGCATCTCTTCTGAGTTAGTAGGATCTAACCATCTGGAGACATTTCTGATAACATGTACAGAGGTGTCAATGAGGGCTCTCTTCTCTGAAAATAGGAACACCGGATTGTTCTATCCCAGGACCAGTGGATCCAGCTTTGTTTCAATTTGTGTTTCCTTTCTGTTTAGTTCTGGTATGTTAGTAGCGAGATGTTCATATTATGATATATCATATTGGGATATATCACAGTCTAATTGTCATTTTCCTTAAATGGTATAAAACCTAATTTTCAAATGTCATTGCTACATTATCTGTGCAAAGTTAAATGAGTTTCCCTGCTTAATGTTGCTCTCACAGATGCAGGTACAGTAAAAATCTGTTTATTACACTGTGTGCTGATTATAGCAGGAGGTGGTTTCACTTCACCCCAGGGAGCTTCTTTTTCATACAGAATAAACTGAATTGAGCACAAAGAGAATGTGATTTTTTTAATGTATCTTGTCATTATTGCATCATTGGAATAAGGAAACATTAATGATCTAATCTGTTTTCCTTCTACCTGATTCAAACTCTCACACTTTTTAATTGGTCTCTCAGACCTGGGACAGCTTGATGTGTGCAAACACAATTCACTTTTAATATTTGTCCCAACGACTTTGTTTCTAACAGACCTTTCTTTTGCTTTCCCCATACCATTAATTTTGGAAGTTCTCATAGAAACGCCACTTATTTCACAGAGCTTTACTGTATCACATATAATAGTTGTCAAATTGAGAGACGTCGTCATGCTTTGCGAGATGCGTCTGACTTAGGCGATGAGCGTCGCAGGCACTCATCGCTTGCGAGCCTCGTGAAGCGAGACAAGCCATTAACGAGTAGGACTTAGCCAATGAGCGACAAAGGCGTTCATCGCTGCGAGCCTGGCGAATCGAGGCGAGCGGTTAACGTGTACCACGAGGCGAGGCGTTAACACGTAGCACTTGAGCGATGAGCAACAAAGGTGCTCATCCCCTGTGAGCCTCGCATAGCGAGGCGAGCCATTAAACCACTACAAAGCAAGGGACTTAGCCAAAAAACACTTCATAAACGAGGGATTGCCTTGCCATGCAAGCGGGTTTAAACCGCGCAACTTAGAAAACAAAAATACGAGATGCAGGACTTAGAAAAAAAGATATGAGATGCGGGACTTAGAAAAAAAAAAGATACAACACGCAAAAAATTACAAGATTAACAGCCCTAATAACGAAAATCAAAAAACAATGAAAACACACTAAATACACCCCCAAAAACTACAAAAACATCACAGGCAACATGGGGCAACACAGGCAGCAAGGACGTCTGGGAGTGAGCTGGAACGCGAATTTAACTCGGTTTAGACGATTTTCACCACTCGAAAATCGCCTAAGCGAGGGAAAAATGTCACCTGAAAAAAATGAACACCAGGCAACACCACCACGGGCCGTGCAAGACACTGCCAAACACGTAGCACTTTACACATCCCACTACGACCTACAGAATACACTATTACAAAAGCCGGAAAATACTCATGAGCCGCGTAAGACATTAATAACATTACGACTATACAATGCCGCTTTACACAATAAACCAACGGCTTTACTTCGCCTATTTACAATGCACACTTCAAACATTCATTACACTTTATAAGCAGGGCACTAACACTCAAAATGCATATTTTATGCAGATGGAAAATACAAACAGATTGTTAGCTCTTCAGCCTATTGCTCGCTGCATATATGAATTATAAATAATGAAAGTATATTAATTTATTGAAGAAATCGTTAATTATTACTTAACTACATACACGTAGAAATATACATCTCTCTCAGAGGACAAAAAGTACATGACAGGAGAGGCTGGCAATGAGTTCCGAAGGTCCTCACAGTCCAAAACGGTTTACATTATGTGTCAAACAGCATTCCCATGGCTTGAAATTATATTGCCCCGTCATTTTTTACGGGCAAGTCGATAGTTATCATATATTCAGGGTTTTTAAAAAACAGGTTATTGCTTTAAAGACAGTCACAAGTACATTCAGGAGAGATGTGTAGACAAGCTAGGGGTAGGTGTGAAATGCACTTGGACTTTTATTTTTATGTTTTTGTCATTCAGTCATGTCTGTCAGCCACTGACCCTCTGAGCGCCATCATTCTCATGTTGATTGCTTCAGTGAACTCATCCATCCATTTCCATCCTTGTCTTCCCCTTTTTCATGTACCTTCAAACTTTCCCAGCATCAGAGTCTTCTCTAGGGAATCCCTTTTTCTTGTGATATGGCCAACATATTTGAAATTCAGGCTCATGATAAAACCTTCCAGTGAACACTTTGGCTTAATTTTCTTTAGTGTTGATTGGATCCTCATGCAGTACAAGGGTCTCTAAGCAGTTTTCTCCAACACCACAATTTAAAGACAATTCTATGGTGCCCAGCCTCCATTATGGTCCAGCTCTCACATCTGTATAAAATACTGGGAGTACCATAGTTATTATTATTTAAACCTTTGTTGATAGTGACATATCATTACTTTTTAATAGTTTGTCCTGACTTTCTTAGCTTTCTTTATTAGAAGCAAACTGTTACGGCCCAGAGACAAGGGGCCACATACAGCCCAGTTCTCTCCTGCTTTCTGTTACAGGGATCTCTCTAGGTTTTGAACGTGAGGTTAAATCTCTCAGCACCCAGCAATTCAATTCAGATCAGGAAATCATTCATGGAAAAGCAGGAAAAATCTGATTATTAGCCAGCTTAATAAAATAATAAAAGGTCTTTCCATGTGGAGACCATAATGAAATACACACTGTGTTTATGCTTATACAAACAGTCAACTCTTTATTTTTTCAAAGACACGTCTTTTAAAATCAAACCATAAAACCCAAATGACCCCCTTTAGGCCAGCAGACACTTAACCAATTAGCAATAGTGCCTTTGATTCTAACCTCCCCTTCCCTGATGGGACTGAACTATTCCAGAAGCTGACTAATGAGCCTTGCATCCTGTTTTACAATCTGTGCTTATCAGGACAGATTTAAATAACCCTGGTATACACTTCAAAGGGGCCACATATCCCATGTATATTTAACACAGGGTTAAGGTCTAAAGCTACCCCCCCATCATCTCTATAATCTCTAGGTCCTCTTATGCCCCTTGTCAACTCAAACATCTGCCTAAGTGGGGTCCAATTAGCAAGCCATTGTCAGTTAATTCTTAAGATACTGTTGAAATATGTTGCATTACTTATAAATGCAGGTCCTCTCTAGCACTCGTAGGATTTTCTCCTTCATTTGCCATTTACGGGTGTGAAAATATTTGCAGGCTTTTCATAAATCATAGCAATTGAATAGCGATTTGTGATTTTAGCCTTGCGAAATTGACAGATCAAAAGCTTCCGGAGGCTGTAAGTTACGAGTTTGTTCGGTGACATTTTTTCAAGTCCGTAACTTTTTCAAGGCCATTCCAAGCCCACAAAAAGAAGCCAATATTGATACTTTGGGCCCAATTTGGACATATCCACTTAGGGGTGTACTCACTTTTGTTGCCAACGAATTAGACATTAATGGCTGTGTGTTGAGTTATTTTGAGGGGACAGCAAATTTACACTGTTACACTGGCTGTACACTTACTACTTTACATTGTAGCAGAGTGTCATTTCTTCAGTGTTGTCACATGAAAAGATATAATAAAATATTTTGTGACATACTGTATATATAAATATATATATATATATTTATATTTACTGTGTATATATATATATATATATATATATATATATATATATATATATATATTAGCAGTATCTACATTAGCTTATAGTTGAGGTTGCTACTTGGAATGGGAAAATTGACTTGAAATAGCTGAAAATTAGGAAGTTAGGTTTTTTGCATGCAACCATAATATCCCAACCTCTCCCCAGAAAGGTTTTTCTGATGACATTATTCATGTAATTGCATATAACTAATGACATCAGTTATGATGTCACTCATAACATCACAAATAACATCACCAATGATGTTACTGATGACATCACACTAGTGCCCCTATGAAGTCATTTATAATTGTGCGCTTTGGAGATTTAAATATTTGCAACTGAAGTATAAATATATGGCTAACACAGACATCATAGCTACCTGTTAAAATTGCTTTTATACATATCTGCTTTTTAAAGAAACCATTAATTACAGTTGTATTTTTTTTTAATTATAGCACACTACCTATGGTTAATGAGAGAGAGCTCTCTGAAGCCTTAGGACATAGTAAAGGAACTGTCAGCAGGTCTATTGGTTCACCACTAAGTGAAAACAACATTAATAAGACTCATATTATATTTATTTTAAAAAAAGTTACAATTTACTCAGCACATTCAGTGAATATTTCTCCATACCAAACCTGACCAGAAATGACCAGTCAAAAAGCTTTAAATCTGACAGTTGACCGTGTGCAGAAATCTCTACTGAGCATGCTCATTACATTATTTGTTTAGCTATTATTTTTAAATAAACTGCATAAGTTATCAAATAAATCGAAAAAAGGCAAATTTTTCGGATCATTCTTAATTAAACTGACAACTTTCAAACAAATCCATTTCGCCATTTTATTTTTTGCCGCAAATAAGTTTTCTATAGACAAAATTCCAGTACATTACCCCAAAATTCAACTTAATAAAACTTTTGTTTTTCAAATAGAAGGAATTTCATGACAACTGGCAAGGAAATCACACCCAGTGCCTCCCAAAATATAATATTTAAAACAGATACATCAAACCAACACAAAGTTATAAGCACATGAAACATTAGCCTATAACCCTAACTATTATATATGTGTGTGCTTGTGTGTATTATGTCATTTGTAAACTTGAGGCATACCAAGTGGATGAGGAAGTATTGGGTCACACAAATCTGAATGGGCCTAATGCATCATATAAATATGCCAATACAAACAGATGAGTATAATAGCCTAAAATTACATAAAAAAGGGCAATTTCCAAAACAAAATGGTATCAACAAAAACATAGACTTTGTATAAAATTTTCCATTACCATGACTGCATTCAGTGAAATGTTATTGAGAAAATCTGTACTCCCTGTGTGTGCCAGTTCTCAGAAAGGGAGTCCAAATTGCTTTAAAGTGAAAATACATGAAATTAAATTTAATCTTTACCTTCCTACGTATTTTTTTGATAAAGTTCTGTACATGCTGTGGATCAGAAATTCAATTTCACTGAACCGCTAGCAAATCCCCTAACTGAGAGAATTTATTGTGTTTTTCCTGAAATACCCACGACTCTTGCTTTCTGCAGGGTCTGGGTCTCACCAAAGCTAGTTTCTTGCCACAGTATGTATTTATCAGCACAGCATAGCATCACAACAATGTTAAAAATTACATTTCAACTACGTGTATGAGCAAGGAGATGAAAGGACCGTTTATTTAACGCAGCAGAAATTCAGAATGTGGATCTTCTCTTCTTCACCTCGAGCACTGACTGTGCAGTATCTGAAATGATTATCTGAGCCTTTTAGAATAAATCTCCCACTAACTTGTGTATTATTTTACCCCATCTATTAGGTTACCTTGTTGATTTATGTCTTGTATAATATATTGTAGCAAGAAAATAAAATATGGACACATACTGTTACAAGAGAGGGCTGCAACTTTTTTTTTTTAAAGCTTATCTAAAACAATCAGCAATACATATTTTTAGAGTAGAAAATAAAATATAACACTTGTGATAATTGATACTTGTGTACGCTTTATACTTTTTCTGTACCCTTTTAACAGGGTAGAAGGAGCTTGTATATTAAAGGATGCAACTGGAAAAAAATAAAAAAAATATAACAAAAAGTTAAAAGAAACTTGTTTATTGTCACTTTCTAAGTCCTAGACAACATATAAAAAAACAAAACAAAAGGGACACAACAAAGGTGCAAGTTATTTCAGAAATTAAAAGTGCATGTAGAAATACCTATCATTGCAATTGGTTGTTATTAAACAACTAAGTGGTAATGTTTTAAGCAAACAATGGTTCGATATTCTCCTTAGACTGAGGAATGTTAGCCAAATGTTATATCAATTACAATAGCAACATGTTTTAACTATCAGCACTAAAAGATTTAAATGTGGTTCTATAAACATATTTAAAGAGCAAACCATTGGCTGGTTTGATCAAAAGGGCAAGAGGAATTATTGTAGAATAAATTAAATTGACCATTGGTATTGGAAAATATTGATGAGATAGTGTGTGTGTGTGTGTCAATCATGCTCAACGAGAACCTCAATTCTCATTGATTTGTTGATTGGGCTTTGTACATTTGAAAATGACTGAGTAGTCCGATTCGGGTGTGGAACGGCCTGTCTTACTTAGACATGTGATTACACTGTCGGTGATGTACAGCTTGCCCAGCTCACACTTTATTTTAGCCTCAGAAGTACACATTACCTTAGAGGTCTGGCAGCCTTTGTGAATGAGGCTGTGCCACGTTGGATGGTTCAGTAGGAGGGTTTTCTAGGTGATGGTGTTAATCTCAAGGACCTTCAAGGAGGCCTTCAGCATGTCCTTGAACTCCTTCTTTTGTCTTCCATGGGAGTTGGGGAAATCTTTAACATTTTGTTTGGGGATGCACCCAATGATATTCTGGCACAATGTCCAACCCATCTGGTCTGGGCTTTCATCAGCAGTTTATGAACTGATGGCAAGCTGCTCTGGAAAGGACTTCAGTATCCAGCATTTTATCCTGCCATCATATTCTCAGAAGCTTTTGCAGACAGGACATTTGAAAGTGATTGAGCCATTGTGCATGACGCCACTAGACACTCCATGTTTAACAGGCCTACAGCAGAGTTGTCATACATTATACAACTCACAAAGTTACATTTATGAAAATGTTAAAGAAGGTAATTTCAAGAATCAAAAATGTATAACTCCGTGTGTTTAACTCTTTGATTGAGAAATCAACTCTAGAAAATATTGAAAGTTGGATTATTACTTCTATGTTTTCTTAAGCCAAATGTTACCCAGTTTAACATTCATATCATCTTAAACTGACATTAGGATTTATAGAAATGCTAATAGTTTTCAATGTAATTCTGTAAACAATACATGCGTAATATTACACAATAACACAAACACTTCATTCAAAGTTTATCTATACTAGAATGTAAGATATGCAGACCCCAGAATCTGTTCTTAAAAATACAACTATCAAAACATAATAAATATGAAAACTACAATATACCCCATGGACCGATTTATTTTCACTTCCAGTATAGTACACCCAGCATGTGGGCAGCAATCATAGCTCATTTACACAAACATTGTTCAATTATAATTTGCCCAACTACCTCATATCTTCATTATTCCCTTCCCCATTCAGATATCTCAATAAATGCTGTTATACACACGTAGAGATAAACACAGCAAGGGGTTTCAGCAATCAGCACTATCCATCCCTGAAACTAATAACTCTTCACTACCTGAGGAGAGTGCAAAGCATTCTGTTAAAATCTTCTGTTAACTCCTTAAGAATTACATATTTTCTTACTCAAATATTCTCATTGATTTTATTGAAATACATAATGGGCAACATTCAATTCCAAGCCTGCAACTCGCTCACCGATGGCCGAGTTTGGATACGTTTGCAAGCTTGGGGGAAATCGGGCAATTCAATACGATTTTCGATTGTAGCCCTGCGAATGTAACAGAGTGGTGTAGGTTACGAATTTGAGGGCTGCCATTTTTGCAAGGCCGTAACTCGTAACCCGATCCAAGCCCGCCAAAAAACGCCAATTGAATAGCAAATTTGCCTGCAACCTCACTTGCGCGCAATCGGATCTCAAATTCAGCCAATTGAATGAGGCTCAATATTTGCATTATAGAGTGTGTACATACTTAAACACAAAGAGCAAGATCCCAATGTTAATCCATGATTTATTTGTACTAAGATTTAACTGTCTCAACTCGTCTCAACTCTCTGCTTGTATTTTTACTGTTTCACCTTGGAGACTGTCACTTCACTATGCCAGTAGCTCCTTAATAACTTAATAGCTTAACTTAACATACTAAGCTTAATGGATCTATTATTTGGTCCCATAAAAATATCCCTTTTTGAGATATGTTTAAATTTCAACCATTACTACTGTCTGTATCCAAAGATACAATGGCACCTTCGTTGACAAATTTACTTATTGCTTAGCTTTCCATAACACAAATGTACAATATTGAATTTATTTGTTGTTGCAGTTTCACTTGAATTATTTTTTTTAATACTCTAAATCCAATCCTTAAATTAGACACCACTTCTAGAAATCTGCTTTGTCATTTGTGGCTTGAAGCTCTATGCACAGTGAAACTAAAAAAAAAAGAAAAAGATATTTCACAGACAGACTATTGTAAGTTGAACAAACATACTATTGATTGATAATTGATGTGAAGTGATACCCTAGTCCTAATTGACTAATTGAGGTTCTGCTCTAAAGTCCAACCTACTTCCAGTCTATTAGCCCAACAACACCCTAATCATTATGGTAGAAAGATGAAGCATCCAATCATCACCTTGTCAATGATAATTATACCTGTTCATGTCCACAATAACCATCTTGGAAATATTAAAATGTAAAGTTCTACAGCAAAGAACAGGTCAAATCATTCTATAAAAAGACGAGAATTCTATGTAATTCTTCTCTTGCTACTTAATTATTTTTTTTTTAAAGGGTGATGCAGATTTGGTTTTGTTTTCCGGCTATTCTACACTATCTGAGAGTTCCCCAATCAGGATTTTATTCAAATTGTGCTGCATATTCACAAACTCTTTAATTAGTACCCATTCACATCCAAACTCAGAATCAGTTTAAAGACAGATGTAATTGTGCTCGTTTATACACTTTGGGAAATTGTCTGTCTTTGCACAGGTTCCAATTTTACATTTATTCAACTGTAAATGCAGAGGAGGTTTTACATATGCATTCAGTAATAGTAAAGCTGAAGTATAAAATATGACTATAAAATGTCCAGTTCTGAGCCACACAGTCTTTTAGCTGCTCAATATCAGAGAGTGATTATGACAAGATTGGACTACTTTTTAATGATAAACATGTTGAGTAGATATGATGTGTTTTATTGTAGAGTTACCTAATAACGATATAATAAAGGAGTAGAGTTGCATAGTAATTGTTTCACACACTAACAGGCTCAGCTCTTGCTTCCCATCTGACATCTTACTATGTAACTCTCCTCAGCTGACCATTTAAAGGTATCATACCTACTCAACCTGTTTCTTAGGTTACAATACTAATAATAATTTCCAACATGCATTCAAACAACTGTAGCCCATATGTATTAAAAATTAAGTGCTGAATAGCTCAGAATATTTTTTTTTTAATAATATGTCTAGATTATTCACAGAACTAGCTCCACTGTCTTCTGTAACCATGGCTGGATTATCCATTAGGCCAACTAGGCAGCTGCCTAGGGGCACTTCCCTGTGAAGGGCAGCCTTTTTTATTTATTTAAAAAAATATAAATAATATGGCCCCCATCAAATGCATTTAACAAAGTAGCTATGTTGTTAAAATGGCTGTTATAGGGAAATGTCTGTGACTTGCTCATATAGCAAAAGAGCGATATATACAGACAGAAATAAAAAAATGAGTGGGTGCATACCGCCTCCACTTCCCTGCCTAGGGGCTCCAAAAAAGGTAGATCCAGCAATGTCTGTAACCCTTATTCTACTTTGCTTAATATAGTAAATGTTACCTTATATATTGGTGTAAAAAGGTGAACAGAAAAGAGCTCATTGTGTCAATGGTCAATAACAGATTAATAACTTTGTTTTTTTTATCCACCTCTCTCTTGTGGATGAGTCTACATACCCCTCAAGCTACAGGTTTGAGCAGGTCTTAGAGCATGTTTGCAAGTATGGTGAATTAACTTCAGTCAGTACTGTATTTGACATTTAAGGATTAAACATGTAAAACACTGTTGAGCTGCTGGTTACATTACTTGTAAGGGATGTTAAATACATTCCTTAGCATTTTATCCACTTTTATCCTCTGTTTGTACTATTTTGTTCAGTGGTAACCCTCATTAGCAATTATTATGTTTTACTATTGTTCTTATTTCTTTAAGAAAAGATTAAAAAAAAGATACAGGGTTTTATAAGAATTACCATTGACTCCAAACAATTAAATGATTAGAAGAACACTTTATATTAACTAATGACAATTAGTTCTGTGTTTCTATAAGATGGAAGAGAGTTGACATGATAGAAATGCTGAAATATATCAAAGTTCAGAGGGAAATCATTTTTCAGACAGAGAAATGCAAAAACAAGAGGTCATGATTTGACGATGGAAGAGATAATGGTAATATGCAAAAGTCCTGTTGTACGGAAAGATTAGTAGATAAGATGAATATTCTTCCTTTAGAAGTGTAGGGCCAATTATATTAAACACATGGAAAAAGGGGTTCATTTTAAGTACCATCGGGAGATATAGGGACCCTAATGGTAATATTAAATGGGGGATCTTGGACGTGTAAAGCCATTTGTGTGACTTATTTGGCTAAGCATTTGTACATATAAAATGAACAGAATGAAGGTTCCTTTTGTTTCTTATCTGCATTCAGATTTGTTTCCTATATTTTAATTCCAAATAGAATATTTATAAAATGCCTATATTAAGGCTCCATTTAGACACTATTATATGTTTTTATTTAAAATCTCTTAACAGGTTGGGTGACTAGACTTACAGGAGTATCCACATGGGCAAATGTGTATTTAATGTAACACTGAGTCTGCAGTTATGGATCACATTACCTGTCCTTGATGCCACACATATCGATCTGCAGATCACTGAAATTCCCCATGGAACCACGCTGGACTAATATGAGATCCTTAGGTTGATTATCAATGAAGATGAGTCTCATGCAGCCTTGGAAGGCAAAAGTCGGATTTATACAATGAGAGTCTGGGAGATGATCCGGGCAGCCTGAACGGTAAAGAGAAAGACAACAGATCTAATCAAATTTTGGATAATGCATTTATGTTTTTATGAGTACTATTGATGGATGACCCTGAGGTCTCAATATTCCCAATGTCTTCTTTATTACATGAGCAATGTCATAAAATCTCAAGTTATGAAACAAAAATCAGGCCAGCACAAGCTGAGCGATTCTACCCAGCATTATTATTGCTGCTCTGTCTGGCTTTTTATCTGTTGGATAATAATCACTTCAGGTCACATAATGTTTTTATTTTCATGTTTTATTGTTTTATTTGATTTGTCTGTGTCTGAAAGACAGACAGATTATAGCCTTTAAAAAGAAAAACTTAACTATGAACCAATGCATAAACTTCTGTAGCCACAAATGCTTTATTTCCTAATGGTATTTGGTGTCCATCTAAATCAGGTGCTCTTAGTTAGGGCACTGCCATAAAACATATTCCCTGATTACACTAATGTAAATCTTTTGCTCCCCCGGTTTAGGGCACTCAGTGCACAGCTGCCTTAGCCGCATGAGGTTTCTGTGTAGGGAGAATCCAAACCAAGCTTTACAGATGAGACAGGGCTCTAGAAGCCAATAGGAAATGGAAACGTCATGAATATTACAATGAGTGAGAAGTGCCGTAACAAGTGCCATAACTGCTGGGCAATGAAACATTAGAAATATATATGTAAAATAGTAGTTTTTTATTTATTAATATATTTTGATACTAAAAAGATGTGACAATTGAAGTTATAGCTTTAATAAATAAAGATTTTCTGTTAAAATATAATATATTTATAGACAATGCATTCGAGCATTTGTTCCTGGGCAAACGTGGTCTTGTGAAGTGTATTAACCCATTGTGTACTGGGTTGTATGTTTCCCTGGATTTTGCGTCATAAAACGAGTTTAAAAATAATGTAGAAATTTCCTCATTTTGTAGTGCTTTTTGTGCTATATTGTCACTTTAAATTATTCTGGGTACTAAACAAGGGCTTGACAATTACTTGTGAGTGGTCTTTGGTATCAGTAAATATTTCTTCTGCTTTTTGCAGATACGGCAGTGCCCTGTTTTGTGAATGATCTTTAAAATCTTATTAGCATAGGGTTTGGGCGTAAAGGTGTAAGGGAAAAACTCGTAATTTATTGTTAGTGCAAAAATAAGTGGAGATTTTTGCATTAAATTTCTGCTTTGTCGTGCAGTTTACTAGGAGCATTGACTTGTGACTTGTAGCAGTTCTCTCACAATGATTTAGGGATGGGGGATTAACATAGCTTGGTAGGATTTACTGCGCTGCTAAAGGACTCATAATGATTTTGTACTGATTTGCATATTATTTGGATCAGTATGACAAATTCCAAAACAAAATACCAAACAGCTGAACTTGTCTAGTGTCTGGCACTCAAATCAAAGTACTATTGTATAGTTTTGGATTTATATTTGATTGCAATCTGTTTGAAATTCAGAAAACTGAAAATGTAGGAATAATATATACCAGTAACTAGAGATACATGGAAAAAACTCAGAAAAACAGAAATAAAGCAAGAAAAAACTACACTAGTAGAATAACCCAATGTTTGGGACAATGTATTTTGTCAAGATGATGCGAAGACTTATATAGTCCTGCAAGTGTTTGACAAATGGCGTCCCCCGGCATTTTTCCTACTTTCAGTGATTCAATTAAATTTTATGTTTCTAGTTATAATGTGTCATCCAGGTACAAACTCTCCCAGTTGTAACAAGCAATGTTATATATAAGAGAAAATTGCAAAAGCAAAAGTGTTTTTCAGAGGTTACTGTACCTGTAAGAATGATTTTTGTTATGACAGTGTATTGATATTTGTCATTGAATTGGTTTCATTTTTAGTTAGAGGGCATGGAGTCAACTAAAAGTCTATTAAAAACATATTAATATAAAATGTAAGGTTAAAAGACGTTATGATAATATAAACAGTTGTCAAGCAAAACCACTTTAAAACAGCATGTCTACAATTAATGCAGACCACTACCTAGACACTAACTTAAGTCAGACCATTTAACTTTGCCCCCTATCCAGAGCTGTTCCCACCCCTTGATGACTTTACAAGATAAGCAGCTTGGCAGGAGGCTGAGAAGCCGATGTTAATACTGTTTAATGTTAAATAGTGCTTTTACAAATCATCACATATACATTTTATTAATCATCAATGTCTAATTAAAACATAGTAAATACATAGTACATTTTGTTTCACATAAATTACAAATATAAAACATATATTTGCTGACCAGGATTCAAAGAAATACAGATATTGCACTGCACTCTTGGAATCTGGGCAGGGACATGCAAATGAGTCCAAGTATCATGAACACAAATGTAGAATTTATTTGCTGTACTCTGGTTTGAGGCTTCTACCACTCTTTTGTCTTCCATAAGCTAAATGATGTTGTGGTTATTTAAAACATAACAAATGGAAGTGCATTTTAACAATTGATTTACTAAGAGAAAATTTGAAAATGGAAATACTATTTCCAGGCTCAAATCATCAGCCTTTGTTCTCATTATGACCATTCAGGACAATAAAACTTTACCTCCAAAGTAGTAGATGCTTCCGGAATAAATCTGTAATGGGATATTAGCTTGAAAAGGCGGGGTGGCCCCATTATCCAGTGTCAGGGTGATGGTCTGCCGTCTTGCATTAACAGTAATTGAGTGCCACAAGCCGTCGTTTAAACCGATACCTGAAAAATTTATAAGAATTAAAAATAACTAATTATTGTCAGTACGAAATGATATATGCCTCCTCTGGCACTTGTTAGAAACAGTACAAATTAGCCATTCACACAAGCGAGCAACTCCCTCTGGATGACCATCTTAATTATTCATAATATCAGTGTTCTCATATGACCTACTTCTTTCTTCATTAGAAAGGACTTGTTTTTTACGGAACTCTAAATCTTCTCAACTCTCCTGACAGCTATAATTACTTGTTCCTGGAAATATTACCGAATATCATTTTTTTTGCAAGAAAATGGATAATCTGTAATACAAATACAAAAAAAGAACATAGAAAAGCAGCAGCAAAGCATATTTCCCTCAATATCTATATGTTAACATGTCCTATTTTATGAGTGAGCGAGCTGCACTGCCAATAGCATGTAAGAGAAAATTAGGGACTTCTATTAACCTTTAAAAATGTCATATTTGAACATATTTTCAAGTAGTATTGTTTTATAATGGGTGACTAATGTAGTTAAGAAAAAAGCATATATAGGCATGAATTAATTAATTAATTTATTTATTTTTACTTTCTAAATCCATTTTTCACATTATAAAATATAGGTGTTCATAATAGCATTTTTCCAATATGATACTTTAATGCGAGATCCTGTAAATAAAATTGTGAGTTAAATTTAATTTGAAGCACTGTTGCTATTTTCGTTCACTGCAAGAGCTCTGACAGTTGCTTGTCAATCAGTCAGCAATTGACAGATGTTTTATAAAGACAAAGGCTTTCATGAATATATTGGAAGAGAACAAGCTTGGAATTGCTATCCAAGCTCACGAACATTAGAATTTAGAACCAAATACAGTAAATGAAACAAAGAAGTATTTAGCTTCATTATTTTTCAAGATTAACACATTCAGTGAGACACCTCTTGGGACCATGGGCATGATAATGTAAGTAGATAAGCTCTCTCTGTAATGCCTTTGCTCTTGACGTCAAAGTATGAGTGCCACCATCATTAAAGAAAAGTCTCACTGGAAAACTAGCTCACAGTTCCAGCTGTCTCGTTTTATTTTGTCAGTCACTACATTAAGTTCATGCCGTTTTTAACCAATTTTGAAATATTATTCAAAAACATTTATTGTTCTAAGCTGACATGTCCGGAGTGTCAAAAACATAACATAAGGATACAAAGAGCAATTTAACAATATACTATGCAAAACTCCTACATTTTTACGTTTTACTGAAAGGAAAGATGATGAAGTATCTTAACTAATTATGTATTATTTTTAAATATTAAAAACCGAAGAGTGCATTGTGGGGAATTTTTGTGTTCCATAAAGATTAAGCCCATGACAAAACTCAACACCACTATAAATATTTTTAGGGGTGTATTTAGATTTTAAGCGGAACTAGCTCCATGTAGATGTGTGTGCCAACCCCCTTATTTTCACTTGTTATATTCCCCAATCATAAGTGTGTATGTGTTTATTTATATATTGTGACAGGATTATCCAAGGGGTTTATATGAGCAGACAGACTCTGCAAAGCTCTCTTCCCCCAGTAGGACTGAGCTTCCTGCTCCGGTAAATAGCTGCACCTGGGCAGCCCTGATTTTGGACTGCTCCTGGAGCATGGGTTTGGCTGATTGTTTGCAATTTCTTTGGCCTAGAGAAAGACACATACACAGTGATATAGTAGCTTGCAATTTATGACCACTTGGAGCAGAGTGGAGACCTGGAAATATATATGTCATGGATTTTACAAACTATTGGACTGTTTGTTTTGCTCCACCCAGGTTTAGCTAGATGAGAGCTGGTTAGTGAGTTAACTGTTTATCAGTTAAGATTGAGCTTCAGGGGAAGATAGGCCTAATATTTCTTTTGATTTCTTTTGTTTGTTATTTTTGTATTACTGGATACATTTTTAGTAAAACTTGAAAAAGTATATCCAGCCTCTTGTACTGTGTTTCGCCATCAAAGTGCTTGAGACACGGTCTCAAACCCAGAGGAGACCTGTCACAATATACAAGATGTCAGAAAGTTTCAGGTACAATTTAAGGCAGAATTGTCATTGCATATAGAAATATATGTGTATATACAAAAAAACTATTCTATAGCTCTACACTCTCAGAAACACAACACTGAGCTTACTGTTCTGTGATTTACACTTATTTTACTCCTTTTTATCAATCATGCCTGTTTCCCCATAGGCTTCTTTACATAATTCTAAGTAAAAAATATGACTTAGAAATAGTAAGCTAGTTTTGTGATCAATTATATTTTTTACACTGGCTGGATTTAGTAACATTTTCAGAATACTCTACACTTTTTCAACTATTTGAATAATTTGACTGAGACTTGTCAAGACATAGAGAGTATCAATACATAAATGATTTAAATATAATTCAGCTGATTGTAGTGCCCCTTTTATATAATTATATTCTGGTATCACTGCCTTTGTTGTACAAAGTTACACACTCAGACTTTCTCATTAAAAATTTACGATATTCTTCTGTATTTATTGCTTTTTCTGGACTGCTTCAAGTTTCATCAAGAACCACAAATGGTACAACCATGAAATTAGCTTTCAACAATGGAATTTTATGCAGAACATTTAAATAATTTAACAAGACACCAGTGGAAGAAATGATACCACTATATTGAACTTTCTAAGTGCTGTTTTGAAAAAAATATATTACTCACACTGCAGAAACCTTATATGAGGATAAAAGTTGTATCAGTCATAAAGTTGCTAATGTTGGTACCTTTCTTTGAGCATAACATCTAAATCTTGAAACATTTTATATGACTCAAAAACAAACACATGGTTCAAAAAATTCATGTTTTACATTTAAAATATTTTAGCAATACCTTTTCCTAATTTATTCTATTGAATTACATGGTTAGGGACTTTGGGATATTATGTGAACTTTCTAAATAATGAATTTGTAATGCAAAGAACCACTGGAGTCTCACATTTATAGTATAGTATTCTCCTTTGAATTTGACTTTTTAAAGTGAAAAATGTGAAAAAATGTTTTTACACACTTTAAAATGCATGAATATAGCCTTTCATTTTTAACTACTATATTATTATTTTTTTAATTATGGTAGACATGTTGTCTCTGATTCCTAAAATAATTAGAAACCTGGGAAGAACAGTGGATGCAGTTAAGGGGAAACATTTAATAAAGAATTGTTAATGCATATGATAGCCCACAATTTACTAAAAGCTTTTTGTTCTGTAACAGCTAGCCATATGTGGCTCATAGCGAGTTATTAAACCGGGTGATTAATGGGCGTGTTAAGGAGTGTTATCTAATTATAATGCCTGAGATTTAGTAAATTGCATGTATCGCTAATGCTTGATGTGCAGCGTTAGATTGCAGATTAATAGATGTCCTATTACTAAATTCCACCCATTTTCTCTACTCAGTTCTTTTGAAACACTGGTGCTTCTTATAGAATTTATTAGACAAATAAGCCCCCCCGCAGGATAATCCTCTCCATAAAATGCTTTTATGTTGCTGTCTTACATATCTGCAAACGTTATTATTTTGTGAAGTTTTTACCAAATTATAATGGTCCTTAAAAGGGTCAGATTACTCAGCACAATTTGAACAACACCAGTGGAAAGATCTCATGAAGGCAGATTGAAATACTGTTTGAATTTTTTTAAATATGTGCATTTTTGACAAAGCTATCTCATCTTAAAACATGTCTGATTTTGGGTCTGTTTACATTTCACAGACTGCCTCCTCTCTGCCTCACAGCACAGAGAATTGTTCCTCTTCCTAAGTGACCCCTCTCTCTCTCTCTCTCTCTCTGTCTCTTGCTCTCTCTCTTACCCCCATAGACATTTACAGTGATTCAGTAAATTTAAAAGGGGTCTATTTAAGCACATAGCATAATTTTTTTTACAGAAATTTTAAGTTAGTGAACTTCTATCCCAAAGCAAGGTCTTGACTAACTAAAAACTTCTGTAAAAAAATATTCTGTGTGCTTATATAGAGCCCTATTCAATTGACCAAATCACAATTTAATAAGGCTGATAGTATGGCGGCTGGCGCGGTACAGCAATAGGCTGTTTCGCACACACCTTCATTTAGTCTAGGGGGAGGGCACAGGGAGGCACATGGATTTGTGCCTGCTAACGAACTAGCTCTGCAAGATGCTGCAGAGCAAGTTCTGGCAGGTAAATGACCCTTTAAGTAAATAAGTAGACTTGTCTAACATATTTTATATAAAATTTCTAGCATTTAGATGTAAATATTTGTAATGATGTTCAGTGCTTTCAGCAGTTAACGGGTTAAACACTGCTATGTTTCTTCTTCCTTTTACAGCCTTACATCTGGGAGCAAACAAAGCATCTGATGGTTTGGTATATCTTCTTTATGAGTCTTTATTTTATCCGTGCTAACAATTATTGTTCTGTGCTATGTGCGAACATATTTTCATGAGGCTTTAGGGAAAATCTTCACATACTAATCATTCCATTACCAACAAAGAGAACTTCTAAACAGCTTATTTTGCAATTATATTAGTCATTTCATTTCTGAGAAAGTATTTTGTGTGAAATCAAATACCTACAGCCTGATCGTGGGCAGCATTCCTTTGAACTCAGCCAGGCTATAAGAGTGAATAATTTCTAAAGCTATTTCTATGAAGATTGGAGCTGTGCTTGTTTTTTATCTAGGACTCTATTCTTATCATTTCCTTTACGTATGTAGTTAAATATAGATGTGAGGTAGCTCTTCTTATAAATATACTGTTTTTCAGGAGGCTGATGCTAAGGGGTTGAAGAAAATTAGACACATTAAAATACCTGTCTGATGAGCTTTTCTGTTAGATAGTTTAATTTGTTTACTTAAGCATCATATTGAAAAGTACCTATTAAAAATACTTATTAAAAGAGCTTTGTAACATTAAAGGAACTCTTAGGATACATTCTAAGAAGCCCATACAGTAAAAGTTTCTCAGGTTCTGCACCCCTTTCTTCCTGTTCACGCTCATGCACTCCTATTGTAAGTGTCATGCTACGGCAAGCAGACACATAGCATGTCACTGTCTGCTTTTAGCTGTATGACGCTGGAAATGTGATGCCTCTCCCCTGTTTATATAGCTTTGGATCACAATTTTGAAAGATGGCATCCAGTATGAGCGTGAACATGAAGAAAGGGGAGGGCCCAGAAACTGAGGATATTTTGCTCTAGGGGTTTCTTTCAGTTAAGCAAAGTGTACATTTTACATAACAATTATATTGAGGAGAAAACAAATAATTAAGTAATCTAAGTAAGCATTTATATAAAAAAAAAATACTTAAAGTGTGAAAACTGAAAGGAACATGGAGGATTCCCTGTTTTTAATATTAAAATAAACTACTTACGTGTTTATTTCCTTATTTAAAAATCAGTTTCGTAATTGTTTTCACTCACTAAAACTGTCCAATCCGTCCCTGTAAAGGACCGCCCCTTGCACAAAATGTGTCTATAGCAATAGATGTTCTAGCCAACGAGAATATGTGTCTCAGTGAGTAAAAACAGGGCTTTTAGTCACTTGTTAACAAAATGATATTTAAATATGCAAATAAACACATACGTAGTTTCGTCTATTATTAAAAACAGGGAACTCTTCATGTCCCTTGAAGTCATGAATTTTTCTTTGTTTTTAAACATTAGCAGAAGTTTATATTTAATGAAAAATGAGCACTGCAAGGAATGACCATGGCCCTCATTCAATTGCAATTTGGCCTATTGAATAGGGCTCTAAATAAGCACATAACATATTTTTTTAAAGAAGTTTTTACTTAGTAACACCTATTTAAAAGCAAGGTTTTCACTAATTAAAGACTTCTTTAAAAAATATATGCTATGTGCTTATTTAGAGCCCTATTCAATTGGCCACATAGCAATTAAATGAGGGCCCATGTGTTTATTCATTCCCTGTACAAACTGCTTGAGGAACAAATTCAGGACATCTTTCTTACTAACTATAATTAGGGTGTCTCAGAGTGCTGCACCAATCGATTTACCCGACCCTGGGGAAAAATCAGCAACTCCTCCTACTGGCTGAATCTATTGATAAAATACAATTAGGAGGTGTTCCAGGCTTGGCAACATAAGCTGTTTCTCTATGGATTAAATTAATATTTTATAGCTCTTGCAACTATCCATTTTCATGCACTAACAATGTTTGCAATGTTTAAAAACTGTTATTTTAAATGCATGATATTACATTTGTGATTGTGAAGTATTAAAATATGCATTAAATATATTGCCCATTATCAGTTCTACTTCTTCCTCATCTTAAATATAAGAAGACCAAAGTGGTTAAGATCTGTATTATATATCTGAACAAGCTGAATTATTCTGTCATCCATATACAGACACAAATCATTTTCAATTCATTATTCGGGAAGCAGGTTAACATGTTGTTAAATATTACAATTCAAAATCATTTACCTATACTAAATGAGATAATTTTTTCCATTTCCTTCTGAATTATGAGATTTAATTTTCCTGAGACCAGCTGGAGTATCAAGACTGCGGAGCCTTCAGAAATATGTGTTGACAACAGAAGCCCGTCACTGTTCCATGTGCGGAACTGGAAGCTCACAGAGAGACCGTCCATTTGTGGGGTTCCAGGTAGGAGCAAATAACTTGTGCTTGAGCTGGTAAATGTAATAGGCACAATGTGGGGTTCAGAGCAAGCAAATGTCACATTACCCTGAAACAAAGAGAAAAATATGTTAACAAATAGGTTTCTTAAGTCATGTGATAGCACATAATATGTTAAATGACCTCTGTAGATGTCAAACAATAGGTTTTATGTGTTCACTAAGTAACTGAAATAAAATACATATTTAAAGTAAAGAAATTCAAAAACATTGTAATATTAGTGTTTCAGAATCCGCTACTCTCCATCCTTTATTATAAGTCTTGGTGTTGGGATCTACCAAGGAGGCTTTCACTATTTGTATGACTACTCTGGCTACTGCAGAGAAATAGGCAGATAAGGAGTTTTAGGAAGAAAACTGCCTGTGTAGGTCCTCTCCTACCACTGTAACAGTGATTGTTGAAGTTCAGTTCTTCAGTTGGTCCAACTCACCATGACCCTCACAGTTTTCTTAACAAAGATAATGGAGTGGGTTTACAGTTCCTTCTCCAGTGGACCACAAATTGTCTGACCTGTTTGATATGACCTGCCCATCTTGGCTGACCATACATTGTATATCTCACAGCTTGATTGAAATACATAAGCCCCCTCACCACAATAAGATAGCGATTTAGAAAGGTAAAACTGACAGGCGCTCATTTACATGCTCATTTACATGCACCCGCCCAGTTTCCCAGAATGTAGTGCAAACACTGTACTTCTTGAGATTCTGAGCTGGAAATACATGTAATAACTTTTTTTTAGGCATGCAAACGTCAACAGAAATGTTACTATTTTTTTTAACTCTGTACAGTGGAAAGCTTCTATCATTCTTTTGTCCACCATAAGTTAAATTAATTTGTGGTGAATGTCTTATACATAAAACTAAGAAAACAACGAAACACATCAGAGATAAAACTGAAGTTAGTCTACTCCTGAGGAAGGAATATCCAGTGTTTGAAAAGCATAGAGAAAACATGTAATTTGTATTTTATGCTTGTAGACTGTACTAATGTAAATTACAGTAATAAGTGGCCATGTGGGTCTGAGTGCTCCCTGGTGGTCCAGTAGTTAGGATTTGATGCTTTCACCACTGGACCTGGGTTTGATTCCAGTCATGGAACCAGGAGGTCACACCACCCTGAAGCCAAGAAAGATTAGACCTGGTCAGTACTTGGATGGGAGACCTCATAGGAATACCAGGAGCTTTATGCTATTGCCCACTGGGGAATGAACTGGCAACTCACTCCATTATCTCTGCCATGAAAACCAAGTGGATCAACATAACCATGGACATAAAGATGTGCCTGTTTTGTTACTGTCTATGAGATCACAGAGAGTTAGAAACAACTGAACTATGTGAACAAAATGTGAGTCTGTACTCTTATACATGATCTGCAGGTACATTATTTTTCATTAATGTATTCCTTGACACTGGACATTTCGCCTTAATCACTTTTTTATATTTAAGTAGCACCTTATTTGCAAACACTTTCTGTTGTTTATTTTTTAGTTTGAGCTCCAACCCATTGCTTTTTCTCGCAACATATTGCAAACATATTGACCTACTATTACTTAACATTAAGGGAATTGCTCTTGGCTGCAAATGATGTAGCACAGCTGTTTGGAGCCGCTCACTGTCACTTCACAGTTTAGTACAGTTATTGTTTCACATATAAACTTGCCCACAACCCCCCCCCCCTTAATTCATATGTCATTTGCAGTGAATGGAGGGTAGGGTAGTGATGAGCCAGTGAACAACAACAAACAGAGGTAATAGCTTAGTCTTTAGAGATTCTCTAATTTAAAAAGAGCCTGCCGTTGCGCCAGACTTTAAAGCGTCTGGCACTAGGCATTGAAGTTATAAAGAACAAGTGTGTCAAAAAAAAAAACATAGATATTTTAAAATATGTAAGGGATAAGTAAACATCTTCTTTCTATCCCTGTCAATGGAGTTGTCTTTATCACTGAGATATCATAATTATATTATTATTATTATTATTATTATTATTATTATTATTATTATCTCTCTTTGATATAACACCAGCCCATTCCATATCACTGGGTACAGTTAAACATGGGTATGACAATACATAATGTGACAGACTGATATAAAATGAGTTGCCCTTGAGCTAACAATTATACACATACATTTATACAAAATGCCTTGCTTGACTGAGAATGTGCAAGTTTACAGACAAAAGGATTAATGAAACAAAAGGTGAAGGGATTAAAAGGGACAAGAGCTTCACAACTAAATGAAAAGAGAGTAGAGGGTTACTAGTGATTAAGCCTGTGGGTGTAGCAGCTGTGAAAAATAGAGGTGATAGCGCAGAAACCTGCACTATACAAAGGCTCAAGTCGCGGGTGGGAGGGCATATTAGATGGGTTCAGAGGTAGTGTGTAAAACTATGTCTGTAGGTAAAAGAAACTGAGGTTAATAGAACTGAGAAGATTTCTCTTGATGAGTAGTTCTAAACAGTGTCATTGGCTGAGCCCCTGCAGAAGTGCCTGCTCAGTAGTGATGGCCCATTGTGACACTAGCCTGCTAAATCAGTTAAATTTGCTGCAAAAAGACCCATGGAGCTTTATTCCTTTTCACCAAAGTTCTGTGAAGGACCTCTATGGAAAGTATGTGTTGAGGAATGCCTCCAATGAGAGTTAGTTTGTATATCCAGCATCAAAGCCGTTCAGCAACAACAGCTACACCTGTAACCCTTCAATTCTAGTTTACTGAACTGCGTTTGTGTCCCAAAAAAGGGTGTGTTCACAACTATATATGTAATTAAAACAGAAGAAAAAAATCTGGTCTACATTTTGCGGCTTGAAAGATTAACTGCACTAACTACTGTGATACGGATAGAGTGTACAAGGCCTGTGACACCTTCGGATATTATGAATTCCTTTATCTAGCCTCGTTCTTTCAGCCTGGAACCTCTACACATTCCCATTTCTATCCTTTGTTCATGTTTTTGCTTATTGTTTTCTTTGCCTCTACATTAGAAAATTAACCAGAATACACTTATACTAAATTAGGTTTTCTAAAGCTACAGAGCAACAGAAGCTAACTGTATTGGCTAATGAGCAAAAACCTCCCTGAACTTTTTAAGCAACTAATGGAAATTAATCTCCCCAGTAGTTAATTCTTCATTTTTTTCTTGCCCTGGCTCTTTAAATGGGACGATATGTTCTTTATAAGCATTAATACACATCAGTAGAGTAGTATCATTCATATTCTAGGCATTACCATCTGTAGAATGACTGTATTATCAGTCTTAATTTGGTTACAGAATAATAGGATGACCCTTCTTCAACTAAAACACACAAACTGCATCCTCAATGACCTGGAAATTGAAATTATTTGAATATGCTTTAAATTCCATAGTCCGCTTTGGGAAAATTACTTTGAAATTTAATATCTAACGGCTGAACTTTGCTCTCTTTTCAGAAATATTCTCCTTACAAAATTAACTATATCTTCTTGTGTCACAATATATATTAAGCAAGCAAGATTATGTTTAACAATATATAGATATATTATATAATTTGTGGATTTGTTTGGCTTGATGGCTGTTCACATGTGCCACAGTAAAATAAAATAAAATCAGCATTCTGATAAAGCATGGGTATTTTAAAGTAGTATATTGCCAAAACAGAACATGATGGTTATTTTTTAAAGATGTCAACAGGTTGAGATTAAATATTTATACTAAAATTGCTTATACTAAGGAACCATTAAATAGAAACAAAATCAGCATCCGATGTCCTCTCAATAACAAATCCCATGAAAAACAAATATAGGGTGGATGGTATCTAATACTCTTCTGCCCACCATAAGTTAAATGACTGTTGTGGTAAACTACCTCCCCACAAAATCTATTGTTCAAGCTAGGAACCAGCCCCACAGTGTTGAGATCCATTAAGGTTGAAACAGTGACTGGCTGTGGGTAGGTCTCCTAATTTGTGCATAATCCATCCTGTGCTATGCTTAAAACTGTGTAATACAGTAAGCATGTGCCTAAAAGGAGCCATGTAAGAAGTGGTTTTAGATGTAAGAGTGAGAGTGCATTGTGGTCTAATTTGCATGCCCCCACCCAGCTTCCCAGATTGCAGTGCCATAACTCTATTTCTGGGAAACCTTTCTGGAAAATCCTTTAGATTGTAAGTTTGCAAGATTTCAATCTTGCATGGTGCTTTGGAGAAAGCAATGTGGACACTGGATTCTAAGCGCAAAGACAGGGCCCGCCATCCTTTACAATGTGTTAATACTGCTATTGTTTTTGCCTTGATTATAACCCATGTATTGCTCTACAGAATATGTTGGCGAGTTACAAATAAATGATAATAATAATAAAACCGAGCAGAAAATATATTTACTATATACACTATATATATATATATATATATATATATATATATATATATATATATATTATATTACACAGCTACAGGTTACTTGCCAAACAGAGTAATAGCACAGAAATATTAAATAAAAAAAAATAAAAAAGACTATAGTCTCTAAAAACAGTTCCCTTCCCTTTCTCTTAAAACGAGCATCTTGTATTTAACAGACTTCGGTGACTCAGCTCCTGTTCCATGAAGAGCAGTAACTAAAAGAGAACAGCACAGGAGCTTCTTAGCTTATTCATTTACATTAAAGCAGAAGAGACAGAAAAGCATAGTTTCAAGGGCTTCATGTGCTTTTTCCCACCTTGGGAATGAAATAGGCATGAGACAGAACAATAGTTTGTTGAGGTTGTTTGTTCTCAGCTTTCTGAATTATTCACAAATTCCACGGTGCTGCCACTGATTGAAAATGCTGAATAAAAAACATACTTTAATATTTGTTAGTTTCTTTCCTTCTTTAATCACAAAGTAATATATGCACATATTATTAGCACCTGCCTTCTATGCTGAGAGCTTTGAGTTTATGGAATCAAAGACTTACTTCCAAGAGCTTTTTTTCTATGATTTTGTAATTAAAAGTGTCAACTCAAAACTCTAAAACTGCTAACTTCTCTGCATTTAGATTAAAGGTAAAGATCTTCTGCTCCCATGAGTGTAGGAACTGGGAGCGATGGGGGAGACAACCCCCCGCAGATTTTTCCCAATTTTATCCCATTGTATCAATGTCTCAAACAAATTAATTGCTTACTTGCAGCCTTATTAAATTGCGATTCGGTAAATTTAAAAGGGTTCTATTTAAGCACATAGCATATTTTTTTACAGAAGTTTTTAGTTAAAAACTTCTGTAAAAACAATATGCTATGTGCTTAAATAGAGCCCTTTTAAGTTTACTGAATCGCAATTTAATAAGGCTGTTGTTTGATGTCCATTCCCAAGACCTCGCCAGCAAGTTTTACACCATCAAACTCAAATCAAACTAAGCTATGAGATCCTTTGGAGTAAAATGAATATTTTGAGTCTCAAATCTCTTTGGCTTCAATATAATGTAAAGTAGATTATTGTTGTCAGTCTTAATGTAAGGCACGTGATGAGAACAACTGTACAATTGTGCAGAACACATTACATTTCTTACCACAATGTAGATCTGAGGTTTGCGTCTCTTGGCCAGATCAATAATATTCACTCCATTGTAATAAAGGTTCTCTATGCATCCATGGAAGTTCTTCTTCAGGAAGGTCCCAGGCTTTCCCGATACTGGAATCCCTCCGAAGCTAAACTTTGGGGTAAAAAAATACCTGGCTCATTTCTTATTTTTGCAATTAATCACAATTATTATTACATACCACATAAACAAACATAATTAGCGTATTTAAAAAAAAAAAATATCGATGAAATATGGAGGCTTTAATAATGAGAAGTATGACCTAGTATTATTGTGATATCTCATTAAATATATGTTGGTAATATCTTAAGTATTTTTTTCTGGGGCTAATATAAATGAATCCTGAGGATGAAATCTACATAAGTGATGATCTTATATCTATTTTAATTATGAATACTATTGTTATTATTAACCATAAGAAGTAGAGAGG
The DNA here is from genome assembly GCA_027410445.1 of Discoglossus pictus. Lineage (NCBI taxonomy): Eukaryota > Metazoa > Chordata > Amphibia > Anura > Alytidae > Discoglossus > Discoglossus pictus. The sequence goes on from CM050173.1 coordinate 74,162,572, forward strand.
GAATTAATGAAAAAATGCCTGTATACCTCACATAAAAATATATATATTTTCAAAGGCCCTACAGGGCAATGTAGCTTGAAAGGTCTAACACATTTAAAAGCAAGCAAAAAATAAATATTATTTATATGGAGGCATTTTGATGTGCAAAGGTCACTGGCAATTTCAAATGAAATACACTGGTTTTGTGTGTCCTTTATGGAGCTTGTAAAAGTCAGGCTAGAAACACAATCCAGTGTGTGTAAATACTCAGTATGTTATTGCCTTACTAATGCTCCATAAACCGGTACCCGGCTAAACATCTTAAATGTGCTTTATTGTACAGTACACAAATGTACAAATTGCTTTAAAGATTTATAGGTTCAGAGCCTCATTCAATTGAAATTTCACTTTAGAAGCCCGTAATGGAGGCCAGAAGTTTACCTGCTATTCAATTGGCATCTTTTTGCGGGCTCCAAAAGGGTTATGAGTTACGGCCTTGAAAAAATGTAGATGTTAAACCCCTAACTTACAGCGTCCCAAAGCCTTTGATATTTCACTTTTGCAAGAGTTACGATTGCTAAAATTGCAAATCGCTATTCAATTGCTCTATTTCCCCTAACCCGCAAATGTTTTCACACCGTAAATGGCAAAAGAAGGAGAACATCCAATGAGTGCTAGAGAGGACCCGCAAGGGGGTTAAACACCTATTTGTAGCACTGTAAATGCAAATAAAAAATCATTACTGCACTTTAATTAATGGGGAAAGTGATGAAAGACATGAGAATTCATTGCACAACAGTCTCAAGCTCGCAAATCGCAGTATATAAGATTTATTTTTATGTTTACATTCTGGGTTAATTAGATCTCGGGTATTAATGAATTAATACATATCAGGACAGAACTGTATTGACATTCATTTTTATAAGTCTTTATTTTACAGGTTTGCGAGTCTGATCGCATATCAGATCCCCATATCTAATTGATTGACATGTAACCTCCATGTTTGATCATGCTCCAGCCCTGAACTGCTACGCACCAGTGCATGGCTTCCGGAGTCCGCTTTGGGCCAGTAACTTGCGACTTTGAGCAATTGAATAGCACTGGAACCGGAGACCGCAACACACCCGCAGACATACGGCCTACAATGATCGAGTTGCAGGCTTGCTATTGAATCTGGCCCTAAGAATGCAGTGAATTGTATTGCAATAGAACCACATATAGTACAGTATGAGTATATTATGTTATTTGTAAAATAATTAATTGTTGATTTATTTGACTATTGAAAAGAAAAATAAATTGGACCAGACTAGATCAATGAATCTATTTTTTTACCATAAATCATTATTTGCTGTTCAGAGACTATGGGTATTTTCAGTTGTATGTAATTATCCTAATGAGCTAATAAACAGCATTAATAATGGAACCTTTTGTCGCCTTTATAGCAAGTAAATTATAATAAAATAGCATTTTACTATGGTCGTAAACCTTCAGGTCTTGCAAAGTGGCATCATAAGCACTGGTGGTTTGGGTAAGTCATAAAAATGAATTATCAGTTTTTTGCTATTAATAAACCGATATCATAAAAATGATATTATGCTCAATTACTGATATTATTATTAGTATTTTTATTATTAACAGAAGCTTGAAATTATATTGTTTTATAACTGAATAAGGACTATTTGAACTTCAACTAATTAATATTACATTGAATGACAAAATAATACAACAACGGAACACTAAAACTAAAAAGAATTCAGAGAACTAGCTTTATATTTGGTGAATTAAATAAACAAAACTTTTAGGACCTATGAATTTTATTAATTGAAGCAAAACTATTAAAACTTTTGATCTCACATTTGTGTAGCTTTTATGAACTTAAATGGTACTCTAATACCACAAATTATATATGGCAAGACATGTTAAATTATTCAGCTAAAGCCTTAATATTAATAAGTTGAATGCATTTTTTTCATGGCAAAACAATTAGAAATATGAAGAACACACCTCATAATCAATGTCCAAATCATCTGAATCTCCTTTAGTTCGGAAATGTTGTGTATATTTATCTACTGTAAAATTAACCTGCTTGTTGAAACGATCTATCAAGACAGAGTGCCAATGTTGGTCATCCAGAAGGCTGCCCAAAGTGACAACGGTGTGAGTGTTGCCAAATCGAAGTTTAGCATCACCTGTGAAAAATAAACAGAATTAACAAGTTAGTTCCCTGAAAATGGAGACAAAATTCATAATAAAGATTCGGCGCATGAGACACAACCTGCAGAGTGTAAACTGTACAAATATAGCAGGCCCTCAGCAATTTCTCATGTGTTCTCTGGAGTGAGAGAGCATGTCCATTTCATCTATCTAAAACTAGCAAATAAAACCCATATATATTCCTAAAATAGCCTCCTTATTATCTATAACTCTATAGCAAATGACTTCCTTTCCTACAAAGATTTTTCTATTTTTGGTAAAATTAAAAAAGGTTAAAGCCTTGCAAGGCCTTTTTGTGAAGTCAGGGGGCATACATGAGGACCCTCAAGTGAAAGAGCTTGCCCAACACTGCTCTAAGCTAATGTGAACACACTCAACTAATCTTATCAAATTAATAGCCCTAACCGCCTCCCCATCCACCTCTTCCCTATAAGGTAGAGAGGTAGTGTTGGGGCCATTTGGACCCCTATGGTAACATTGTTAGGTAGGGTTAGATGGAGATAGGGTGTCAATGCTTATTATACCCCATATAAGTTGTTAGAAACTAGGGTGTGAGTAGTTGGACTTGTTTTATAGGGCTTAATAGCTCCACCCAAAGTATTCCCTTAAGATTATCAGCTCTCATGAAATAGCTTGACTTATAACAGGGAGATTGATTTATGAAAACACTCATTAGGTTTTTTTAACTAACAGACTGATTGCTCAGTTATTTTTAACGTTTGCTTTTCACACATAAATCATTATTGTGAAATCATTGAATCTAGTGATTACTGCTTTGTTTATCCTCAAGCACCTGAATATCATGAAGGTAAAATGATTACTTTGAACATTTTTTTTCAATGTTACTTAGAATAACTGCACATCATAACTTGAAACATGTTTTTAGAAAGCAACTAATACATTTATGAAACCTTCACATTTTCATATTTTCTATCCAAATATTAATTTCCACAGAGATTCATTTTGTTTTATCAGAAGTCTATTTCTTCAAAAGAGTGTATACTATATATATATTCTATTAATATATGACCACAGTTATCTTTCAAACTTTAAAGAAAATGCCCATGTTAATTACAGTATCTTTAAAAAGATTTGTATTAATTTGTATTAATCCTTTTTTTGCAGTATAATATCTCAAAGTGGTCCCCCACAGAGCAGGGCCCCAGTGCATTGCTCCAACCCATATATACATCATTACATGCTATGGAATACTCTATTGTTCAGAAATTAAATCTGAGGAAAGGAATAAAATATCTTTTGTAGATTGCTCCAGAAAGCAATGAAATTAAAAATGAAGTATCAATCAAAGTCTCATGTCAGATATGTAAAAAAAACTGAACTAACTATGCATGAAATATCGCCAGAGTTGTAGTAGTATATTACACTAGATGTGTAATATTGTATATGTATATGTCTCTCATTTCAGCTTTAAGATCCCTCAATTTTGAATCTTACATGTTCTCTCTCTGGACTTTTAAACAAACAGTGCTACCTCTGCCCTCCCTCCCTGCCCCTCACCCACCCACCCCTGCCCCCTCTTAATTTATAGAAGCACACAGGAATGGCACCTGCTTAGTCAGCATCACCTGCTAAAGACAAATTAATAAAATTAAAATAAAAGGGACATAAATCTTAGCTACTCACCCATTACAGCCATTCTGATAAACCTTCCCTCACTCTTCCCCGTCTCCTGAATTTATATTACTATAACTATCATATTTTATGCTAATAATTATTCCCCCACCTTCATCTTATCTTCCTCTAGTGCTTACACACTGTGTCACAATGCTTTCTCACTCTTTTCTCTTCCTTATTTCGTACTGCCTCTTTATCAGACTTTCCTTTGCAGCCTCTCCACATCATGTTCCCAACAATATAACCATCTCACCTTCCTTGCTCTTCTCTCCTCTTCTTTGATCCCATAAGCTCCTCTCCCTCCTCCAGTCACAATATCATCCCTTCCCTAATCATAAGCAGAAACATTACTGTAAGTCCCACTCCCATCTTCTCTAGCTTTTACTCCTTCTTGGCTGCTGGAGACATATCCCCTAACCCAGGCCACTCACTCATCTCCACCTGTGGTCAGGAACGCTCTGCTCCAAGGGGAGTAACGACCCAAAACACTCAGAATTTGACACCCATCACTTGTCACAAGCCTTCTACTCTCCCTTTCTCCCTTTCTCCTGTGCCCTCTGGAATGCATGGTCTATCTGCAATTAACTTACTTTCACCTAATTATTACTAACTCAATTTATTGGCCCTCACTGAAACATGGCTCTCCTCTTCAGACACTGCCTCCCCTGCAGCACTCTCTCATGGTGGTTTCCCCCTCAGTCACACTCCTAGACCTGGGAACAAACAAGGTGGTGGTGTGGGTGTATTACTTTCCACTCACTGTACATTTCACCTCATACCCCCTGTTCCATCTCTCCAATTCTCATCTTTTGAAGTTCACACTATCCGCCTCTTCTCACCTATCTCTCTACGTGTTGCGGTGATCTATTGCCCCCTGGACCACCCTCTCAATTTCTTGATCACTTTTCTGCCTGGCTCCCTCACTTTCTCTCCTCTAATGTTCCTTCACTTGTACTTGGTGATTTCAACATTGCCATCGACATTCCCACCTCCCCGGCAGCAGCCAAACTACTTGCACTCACCTCTTCCCTCAGCCTCTCACAATTAACAAATTCCTACATTCACCATGCTGGACACCCTCTTGACCTTATTTTAACCAATCTCAGCACCACCTCCAACCTAGTCATCCCCCCTCTCCGTCTATCTGACCACCACCTGCTAACAATCAACCTCACCACACCTTCCTCTCACTACCTTTATTCAAACCCAGCCATTATTACCCATAGAAACCTGCTAGCACTTGACCCACAACAGCTCTCCACCGTGGTATAACCCCTTCTCAGCCCTATCACCAACCTCAACTGCCCTGACACTGCCACCTCACACTTCAACTCTACTCTTTCTTACACCCTTGACACCATTGCTTCCATAACCACACGCAGATGCCCTCGCTCTCATCTTCAACCATGGCACACTACTCAAACACAATAAATTCAGAGGTGCTCCTGCACTGCTGAAAGACTATGGAGGAAATCACACACTTAAGCAGATTTCCTCCACTACAAGTTTATGTTGCGCTCCTACTTCTCTGCCCTCAACCTTGCCAAGCAGTACTATTTCACATCACTAATATCCACTCTGTCCTCCAAACCCAAACGTCTGTTTGTCACATTCAATCCGGTCCCTTCCTGTCTCACAGCTGAAGACTTTGCCAACCATTTTATGCATAAAATTGAAAATATCCGCAACAAACTCTCCTCTCATCATAGCTCACACACTCCATCCTCTCAACTAAACTACAACACCCACTTCCCCAATCCGACAGCCACTATGAACTGCTTTGACCCTGCAATGAAGTCTCCAACCTCCTATCTTCCTCTCTCCTTACTACCTGTCCTCTGGATCCTATACCATCACAGCTCATCCCTCCTCTCTCTGCCACACTAATCCTAGCTCTCACACAACTCTTCAACATTTCCCTAAATACTGGCATGTTTCCATCTTATCTAAAACACGCCATAATTACACCCATTCTTAAAAACCCTCATTTGACGCTGATGTGGCGTCTAACTACCGCCCTATCTCCCTACTTCTCCTGGCTTCCACACTACTGGAGTGGCTCGTCTACAACCAGTTTTATTCCCTCTAACTCCCTTCTTGACACCTTCCAATCAGCTTCTGGCCCCAACATTCGACTGAGACAGCTCCCACTAAAGTCACTAATGACCTGCTCACTGCCAAGTCAAAAGATAATTTTCTATTCTTCTTCTTCTGGATCTCTCTGCTGCCTTTGACACAGTCGACCATCCACTTCTGCTCCATATCATCTCCTCCCTTGGCATTCAAGACACTGCTTTCTCATGGTTCTCATCAAACCTTCAATATCAAACATTGAGCATCTCCTTCTCTGGCACCTCTTCTTCTCCTCACCCTTTGTCTTGTTGCGTACCCCAAGGTTCATTCCTAGACCCCCTCCTCTTCTTCATCTATACATAGCTCTACTGAATATGTTGGTGCGTTACAAATAAACAAAAATAATAATAATAATATCTCTGTATTTTTTACCTCTATATGATATGCAATTACCCGTGTTCAAAATAGGCTGAAATAATAGAATTTAGAATACTAATTACTAACTCCAAGGAAATTACTAAATCTGCATGGAAAAAAACATAAGAAATTTCCTCTGTTGACTGACTTTGATAGGCTATTCCTGACATTTAAAGGTTCCACGTTTATTATAGGAAATCTGGAGTACATGAATATAACAGATGTATTTCAACGGGGGCCTCAACCAATGTATGAGCTAATTAGACGTGACATTTTGCTCATTAGAACACAGGATTTATGAACACATTTTAGTTTATGTCTTTCTGAGATGTTAGGAAGCAGCGGATTCCCAGTGTCTCTCTGCATGTGGTTCAATTGAGAGAGGTTTTGTACATTTTTGTTAACCCCTTAGCTCTTATTACGCATCACATTAGAGGTATTTTAGATAATATATTAAACTAATGATTTTCCTGCCAAAAGGCTCATAAACCTGTTGAAAAATCATAGCTGTAAAATGTTTTATGCATTATTATCCTATCCAAAAATGAACATAATGGGTGACATTTAAGTAAAAGTTTAACTTTTCAAGCGTAAAATAGAAATAAAATAGCAAAATACTAAAGAAAATATTCCATGAAAACCTTTATCGCACATAAAACCAGTAGGATCATGATACTGATTGCTGTACCAAAAACTCATAGGATTAATCAATGCTTTGAACAACCTTAAGTATATTATGGTCATTATATCATCAGTCATTATGCTATCACTTCATATTCATAAGCAGTGATGTAGGTGATTGGGGTATTGCAAGCCAATCTTTTTCTTTTCAACTATTAAGTTATAAACTAGCACAGCACTGACCACATAAATCCCTCATAAATATATTCTTCAGAGATCAACTAGGTTTTAGGCACAACATCCTATCAGTGAAGTTAATTATTGATTATTTCAGGGATAAATAAATGTGAAAATTGAAGGAGATTTAAATGAAAAATAATATTTTTTCCAGTTTCCAGATATACGCTTTGATTTATGCTGGAAATGTCAGTGTTTTTTTCAATATACAAGTCTTACCATTTTTCACAAACACTCAATGTCAGTTCCACAAGGTAATATCGGCCACACTAAATTCCCTAAAAGCGTAAGACCGTAGCCCGTAACGTAGCTCGCAAGATTTGCAGATATCAAATTGGTCCTCTAAATCAACCCGCCAACGACTTGATGCTTAGGGGCACAAAAAGGCTATGGGATGTGGAAATTTGAACTGCTCACCCGCAAATCCTTTGTTCTCTCAAGCCCGTAACTGCTACGTTCCAATTTAGCTATTAGATTGCAACAAATCCACTAGCGTTCAACCCTGTAACCCGCAAATGGAGCCAAAAAGAAAACCTACAAGGGGGTTAAAGTCCTATCCGTAGCTGTGCAAATGCCAATATACACACACTACTGTAGTAATAATAACAGGGAAAGTGATGTTAGGTGTCAGAATTAATAGCACAACATTCTCAAGCTTGCAAATCAGCAATATAAAATACATTATTTTCTGTTTAATTTCCGTGTTATATAGATCCAGGAATCAATGTGTTAATACATATAATGGAACTCGCTTGGACTTCAATATCATATTTACTGATTTATTAATATTGCATTACTTCTGGAATGCAGGTCTGATTGAAACTTGTAATTGAAACCCGTAAGGCTTCGAAATCTAACCTCCATTTTTCAGTGACATAATTATGACAATCTCATTTGCCATTGGCTCCGTCTAAACACCTAACTACGGGTTTGACTAATTTATCAGGTTCAAGGCCACACATCCGTCTGGCGCAAGAAGGGTTTACGGGCTTGCATCTAGGGCCCATAACTCGCGGCATGGTTCAATTTAATAGTTCTGTAACACAGTCGATTTTCAAGCCTGCAGCCTTTGTGGGTGTGCCGATGCCTCTACAGGCTTCACATTTAATGCCGCTGTATGTCTTTAAAGTGAAGGGCGTTGTTCAAGATCACTGCTTGTAATAAGAGTCTGTTTCATTTCTGCATTGACTGTAAAATAATCCTAGCAAAGAAAAACTTCTCATTGTTCCATGATTTCCATTTTAGTCACTGATAATATTTATACTTTTGCTACGGGCATAGGACACTTGGCCTGTTTAGACTTTACAAATTTTATTGTGTAATATGGAAAGTAGATAGGAACTCTGTTACTTAAATAAAACTTTGAGGTCTAAGAACCTCCTTATGATCATTCCATTAGTCCTAATTACCGAACTGACAGTTGTAGATGTCATAGAGAAAATAATTTATTCAAAGCCTCCTCAAGAAGTAGAATAGCAGAAAACAAAATGGCAAATCCCCCAGCAGCATAACTGCATATATAATTACAGACTGTATAATGTTAGAGACTGTAAATACAACAATGAGGTCAAAGAACTTCTATATGAGCATTACTTTGATAGCCAGGTCTCACAAGATCACGTGAGATTATATTGCTTGACCTTGTGAGAGCTGGCTGTCAGAGTAATGCAGCAGCCAATGGGATCGGAGGAAAATGTTGGTAAGCGTTATGATCTCTTACATCCTGCTAGACACCAGGGATAAGGTAGCAACCACCTTACAATGTAGGGGAGGTAGGTATTGTTGTAAATATATATATATATTTGTCCCCCGCCCCCATGTTCCTTTCAAATCTCATTTTGACAGAGGAAGGTCCTGTACAAAAATACCTCCCTCAAACATTTAGATGTGTAGGAGAATATTTGGAATTCTCAAGTCCTTTGTATTCTCTGGGAAAAAATCAGGCTTCTAAAAATATGTTAACTGAAAAAAGTCTACTCACCCAGACTGATATAGAGAGATAATTTTCCTTTCTGCAACTCCAGTGTAATATAATCCCCACGCTGCCCTTCTCCATGGAATAATACTCCATCACTCTGCATGCTCTTGAACTTGAGTGAAATCACGTCCTTAAATGTGGTCATCAGTTTCTGATTGAACCTGTACAGGAGCGAGCTTCTGCCATCAAAGTCAGCTACATCAGATTCTAGATAAGGAAAGAGCGAACAAAAGGGAGATTGACAAATAGTCATATAAGTAAACACGAAAGGTCAGTGATAATGCTGTACGCTTTTGACATGAACAAGAATAGCAAAGGACGTATCTTGCATTGTTAATGGCCAATATCCTCCAGTCATTGTCTCGTCTGTGTTAACTGAATTCCCCTGACAATGTCCATAAAAAATCAATCTCGTTAAGTGTGAAAAACTAGCCCTCGAGTCAGGGCCTCTTCTAGGGTAATGATGTTCTAACATTCTGTTCCAACAATGCTGGAGAAATGATTACACATGACCTGCAATCACGGACTTATTGGTTGTGTTTGGAGGTTACATCCAAAGTACTTTTGTAAGTTTGTAATATAAATGCAGAGGGGATCATCTGACTATCCAGATTATGCAGTTTGCAAATCCTGAATAAGCCAAGCAAAAGGATTGGCAAACAAAGTAATTTTAGGTCTAGAAATGATCAATGAAACAAATAAATCAGCCTTTGTGTGACAGCTTTATTGTATTTATCTTTCTGTTAGAGGCTGCTAATCAGTGTCTTTACATTTAAAACTTTGATATTGTATATCCATTGATTTCAAAGTACAAAAAAATGTAAAATTGTCCCTAAAATATCATATGCAATCTGATGATGAATTATACAATGGTAACATTAGATTTGCCACAATATCTCTCTCCTTCTTTTATCTCTCACTGTTTCCTTGTAAAATGTTCTATCTCGTTCCATCATCTTTTTATGTCTCCCTCACTCTGTTTCCCTTTTTATTTCTCTGTGTTTTCTCTCCTTTTCTGTATTCTGTGTCTGCATCACATTCTGTCTGCAACAAATAAATGGGCAGATACTTTCTGTTTATTTCGTTTTAGAGAATTGAGCAAAGGTAAGAGCAGACATTTCTAATTTATTAGATACATAATAGTACTTATATATAAACATAACAAATCTAATTCCTGATCCTATAAAGATCCTGGGCTACAATCATAGGCATATCCTGGCATATATTGTAATGGATCAACTTAGCAAAAGCAATATTTAGTACAAAAATATGGAAGATTGCTAACTGCAAACAATAGCCCTTATTTAATTGTCCAAATCACAAGTAATGGAGCCCGCAAATGTTACTGATATTTAATTGGCTACATTTAGCTGCTCACATTCCAATCTCAAGTTCCAGGCTCAAAATCACTACGGTTGTCAAAAACATAACTTCGTCCTATCTGCTCCTTTGATATTTTGAGCCCGTAAATACTTGTATTGTCACAAACATTTTAAGGAAGTGCTGTAACTGATTTCACTAATCAGAGTCACTCTACTTCGATAACTTACAAAATCTTGCAATTTGACATTGTTAATCTTTACTGCATTTTCTGTCTTTTCAATATTTAAAAAGATTGTAATGGAGGATACATAGCCAATATTTTTTTTTTTTACCTGCACTTATAATCTTGTTATATGGTTGCTACTACTATAAACTATTCAGCTACTTTTACAATAAAAAATAACCAAAGCCAAAGTGGTATCAAATCATGTATTTAATTATATATTTAATGGCTAACTCATAAGACAAAGTAAACTTTTGAAAAAAATATGGTATCTTCATCCAATTTAAGTTCACCTAAATTATGTCACCGTAAACCTAAGTTTGATGAAACATACATAGGTCCCTATTCAATTGTCCAAATTGCAATTGCATGAGCCAGTAATGGAGCCCATAGATGGCTACTTTAGCAACACACATTCCAATTGCGAGTTACAGGCTCGAAATCATTGCGGTTGTCAAAAACTTAACTCTGCCGTATCTCCTCCTTTGATGTTTCAAGCCTGTAAATGTTACCAGTGCTAAAGACGCCAAATCCATATTCAATTATAACAATTCAACAAGCCCACAATTGCGTTCAAACCCAAAATGGCAAATGTATCAAAAAAAATATACTAGATAGGACTCGCAAGTGGGTTAAACACATGTTCGTAACACTGTAAAAGCAGATAAACACACAATACTGTACTTATAAAAATGGGAAAGCAATGAAAGCCATTAGAATTAATTGCACAAACGTCTCAAGCTCGCAAACCTGCAAAAAAATATTTTATAATATTTTTTTAATGTTTTATTTCAGTGTAGAAAACAACAAAGTCAGAGGTGCTCATCAGAGAACGAACCAACCTTAATAGGTTAGTTCTATAGCCATGATAAGCTACTCTGAGAGCAACCTCTTTTAGCTCACTAAAAGTGTAATATCGATCCTGAAAAAAAATCATGGAACCTGCATGAGCTAGAACAGTTGATTTATTGATTTTTATTGATTTCTACATTTCTGGATTGCAAGTCTGATTGCAAATTGGACTTCTAAACGCTAATTAATTGTAGTTTAAATGCCATGTTTTAGTGATATTATGATAACAGTCTCATTTACTATTGTCTCTGTCTAAATTGTAACCGACGGGCTTACTTACTTGATCATGATCATGCCCTGAAATGCTACATATGCAGGGGCTTCGGAACTGGGGGAGATGGGGTGGACTAACCCCCCCAGATTATATGAATAGGGAACACAATACATAGCAAAATTAAACTTAATCATGCATTACCAGTTTTGGCCTCTATGGAGCAGTATGTCTTTACCATGAAAGCTTTGGTCCATAGAGTTGAATAGCACCACTGTTTGCCAAAGTTTTTTGCGTCTCTAAACTTTGACCCCACCCAGATTTTTTTAGGCTTCTACGCTCATGTACGTGTTGGGGCTGTGAATATGTAATTGTGAGCTTGGGTTAATTAAATGCATCTGTAAATGTAACACATTTGTAATCTACAGATATGCGGGCAGTGTGAAGTTAATTATGGGCTTGAATTAAATAGGGGCCAATGTCTTCTTAACTTAATTGGATCTATTTCTTTGTTGTCTATTGAAGAGTCACCATAATAGTCTGACTTTCATAATTATTTGTAGAAAATATTGGTATAAACACATTTTCAATGTATTGTGCTTAAATAAAAGCTGATCTTTTGAGAGAAACAAACACTGAAAATAGTAACTTTGCCCCAAACCATATTTTTACTACTTAAATGTTTATGGGTGCTATAATTAAATAAGATTGTAAGCCACTTCAGGTTCAATCTGCCAAAAGACCTATGGACTGAGTAAATTTAACAGCCTCAAGTAGCAGCCCCAACATGATTTACAGCCTCATTAAATTGGGGCTACGTTGAAAAACGTAGCCCGTAACTCCAGATTTACATGTTATGGGTATTAAATAAGCCCTGTAATGTTGTTTGCAGTGGACTTGCGTGTTAACACGCAGGACAGCCGATAATAGGCTACCTTCTAAGCAACGTTGAACTTTGCGCATGCAAATACTGTCATGTCCGTAACCGCTACTTGTTCAATTCAGCTATTAAATTGCAACGTGGTCCGTGGTCACTGACGAGCAAGCACGTAACACGCGAATGGAGCCCAAAGGCCAATGTGAGCTCGAGAGCACGCGCAAGGAGGGTAAAGTACAATATGTAGCTCTTGTAATGCAAATAACAACACACTACTGTATATTTATTATAAGGGAAAGTGATGTTAGGTCTTAGAATTATAAGCACAACATTCTCAAGCCCGCAAATCGTCTGAGAAAAATACTTTATTTCATGTTTATATTTTGTATTATATTGATCCCAGCAATCAATGTGTTAATACATATACTGTAACTCACATGTAATAGAATATCATATTTACTGCTTTATTAATATGGCATTATATCTGGAATGTGTGTCCGATTGCAAACTGTATGTGGAGCACATAGGACTTTGAAATCTACCCTCCCCTTTTTCAGTGACGTAACAATCTCTATCTCTTTTTCCATTGGCTCCATCTGACCCCGTAACTACATGCTTGCTTAATCGCTTGCGTTCGAGCACTCAACTCCGACGGCCAAGAACTGGTTTACGAAATAGTGTCTCGCGCTCGTAGCTCGCAGCCCATTCTAATTTAATAGAAGCGTAAAATGGGCAAATTTCAAGAATGCAGCTCTTACGTGCTACACGTTGGACTTACAAGGCTGGAATTTAACAAGGCTGCAAATAACATATATTTTTTATGATGCAGGCAAACATTTGATAAAAATATGCACAACCTCAACATTATATTTTTTTTCTTAAAGAAAATATCATATATCTCTTAACAAAGTGCAAGTGCCTGCAAATGCAGTCCAGCTAACACTATTTGGGGAAATTGAGTTGTATTTATTCAAGGCATAAAATAAGCACTAAACAAAATTATTCTCCTTATTCAATACACATGAAAAATTAATTGTAAATTCCCATAGCAAGCGTGCTGATACTTTATGGGTTTCACTGGACTCTAACAGCCTTATTAAATTGTGATTCGGCCAATTGAGTAGGGCTCTATATAAGTACAGAGCATATTTTTTTTACATATGTTTTTAGTTAGTGAAGACCTTGCTTTTGGATAGAAGTTCACTAACTAAAAACTTTAAAAAAATATATGCTATGTGCTTATATAGAGCCCTATTCAATTGGCCGAATCGCTATTTAATAAGGCTGTAAGTTCTCAATCAAATTCTAAAGCAGCCCGTGGCCCAAAAGTATTGTGCCAGATAATTAATTAAGGCTCAAAAGAATGACTTCAGTTCAATACCCATCAAGACAAGCAGAGCCTTATTGGAGAACAATGGAACTATACACATATTTATCAAACTTTAGCAAAAGGCTTTGAGGCTGAAATTTCATAATGTGTTAGGCTAATCGTTGTGTGTCAATGAACATATTGAATTAAACCCTTTTTGGGTCATTGCTCAGAAATGCTTGTTATTTCTGTGATCACACAAAGAAGACAGGGCTATAAGAAAGTACTATGTCATTGCCAATGCTGTGATTTTATATTATAAAATAGAAACCAATTTTGTATTAATAATATTGTGTTATTATTCTGTTCTGTAACTTGCCACTTATAGCAATAGCTAGAATTGGCTTGCTTAGATTCTACAGAGGAAACATGATATTTAATGAAATGTGGAGACCAACTGACAGCTTTCCAGATGTGCCAGAGAAGATATGGATGTTTTCTGATGGGTTTTCATTCAATGCAATAGCCATAGTTGATATTTTTCACTTTAAAGGGAACACTCTATGTAGGCATGTCTTAAATAAATAAGTGGATGTTGAGAAAAAGGTCCCCACTATTCGAACTACGATATTCCTAGTGGTAACATACAGATGTGAAAGCTGGATGATAAAGAAGGCTGTCCATTTACAAATACCAACATTGACATATTCATGATATTTTCAAATTCACAACCCAAACAATAAAATATTAACCGGGATACAGCTATTGTCTGAACATAATTGTGCAAGGAAGTATTGAACTGTTATTATAGGTGTATATTAGAATAATGTAATAATAGATGGGTGATTAACATTAAAACACAAGTATGTTCCAACTGTTTAGTCCTTAATAAGTGATTTTAACATAGTAACATGGTAACTGAGGTTGTACAAAGTCATGTAGTCCGTTAGGTTCAACCATCTTATAGCTTCTCTTTCCCTGTATTTTGTGAATTATTTATTGGTCCAAAGCAAGGCAAACAAAAAAAACCATTGAATATTGTAAATTATCTTTTAAGGGTTAAATCCTTTTGATCCCAAATACTGGTAATCAGATTTATCTTTCGATATTTTTTTATGGTTTCATTTTTCCATGAACTTGGTTTAATCCATAAAATTTGAGGTGAAGAGAAGACCTTGCTCAGATGGATATGCCTGAAATAATCTTCTTTATTGCAATATGTCATTTGGATAATATGTTGCAGTAATGTTTGTTTTTTAGCCATTTTTGGCATCTAGTGGGCAATTAGGTCCCTCATTATAAGAAAGCCAAGAATTCCACACCTAGTTATACATGAAAAAATATACAAATACACTTTGAAGAATGATTCTGTTAAATAAAATGTGCTAAAAGTGTATATATAGAGAGAAGCTACTTCATATATGTATAAAATGCAACAACATCCTCTGGCGTCTAAAGAAAACCAATTATTGAAGAATCACTGCATTTTAAATTGAGGCCAAGGGAAACTATTTGGTCCCTGGAGGGCAACCTCTAACTTCTTTTGAGACAGGAAAACAAACAAACACTTAATCACCTGTCTTTCACATGTCAACAAAAGAAGTCCTGAATTCATTATTTCTTGTTTTTCACACCTATGACATGACGGACAAGGCCAGAGGGATTTTGTATTTTTAATTTTTACGTTCTGATATTTAATTTTCTGAGATGACTCACTTGACTGTGTAGAAATTACATCTACTTGCAGTTCATAGATTGCACTAGAGACATCCGAACAGACAAGCACCGGTCTAACTAACAATTTCAAGGGTCTTGTATTTGTCCTGCTGCCATTGCAGTACTAAAGATAAGGAATCCTTGGCGTATTGCGTCTCCACAAATCTGGAATGAATCCAAAGCATTCAAGTCGACTACTTAAGATCTTATGTTCTGCTCAGTGTGACTAAAGCAACCCAGATCAAGTCAGGATAACATAAACTGACAATGACATACAGCACAAATAGAAAAATGGAAAAAAATGTTAGTTTAGGATAAATATTTATATCTTGACTACTGAGGAAGTAGTTGAGAGGCTACTGTTGTTAGTGGCAGTGAAGATTTCAGCAGCATTTATTATATTAATGAGGTATGTGATGGGACAGCAATGTTTTACCAAATAAAACTAGCTGGCCATAAAATAATCTTGGATGACCATTTGTTACTTTAATAAATAATACAATATGTGATTTATATTATAATATAGAAAGCCAAACAGTTTTGGTGCCACTGTCTTCATATAGCATACACTAACATAGCATTGTTTTATGTGGAAACACAATTTTAAAAGCCTACAGTTATTAAAGAATCACAAAAGACCCCATATGTGCTCTGCACAATTAGATACAGGGTTAAAAAAAAGCATGTTGAAAAGTGTTTTCTATTTTAAAATTGATGCTGAATTGATGGAATTATGATATATAAATCAGGCTATTTCAGTGTTTTGCCTTTGCCTGAATGAGTTATGAGCTCTGTACTGTGGGATATAACCAATATTAAAGGGGGAAGAGTGAATTATGAAGCCATTTAGAAATTAGCTTAGCGAGAGAAAAACAGCAAATTATTTGATTTTTGAGCTGGAAGACTAAGGGGTAGAGATGTTGCGAATAGTTTGCCTGGCAAACTGCGAACATATGCGATGTTCGATGCGCCCCCTATACTTTATCATTGAGCAAACTTTGACCCTGCAACTCACTGTCAGCAGACACATTCCAGCCAATCAGCATCATACCCTGCCTTCCAGACCCTTTAACCTCATGGACAGCAGCCATTTTGGAATCATAACTAACTTGCAGTCTTACTGAGAGGAGGCTGAGTGTAGGTGATACTGCATAAATAGGGAAAACAATAGCTAGGCTACTGTACACAGTGTGCAATACAGTGCTGAAGGACTCTTTTGATCTCTGCTGCAAAGACACCCCTGTGTCTCTTCCCCCCCTTATCATCATCCTCTCCTCACCTTAGCACTCAACCCTAAAACCCTTCACACTTATCCATAACACCCATCAACCTAACACCTAACCCTAACACCCCTCACACTTATCCCTAAGACCTAACACCCCTCACACTTATTCCTAACATGCCTCACCCTAACACCCCTTACACTTATCCTTAACACCCCTCACCCTAACACCTAACCCTAATACCCCCTCACACTTATCCCTAACACCCCTTACCCTAACACCTAACCCTAACATCTCTTACCCTCACACCTATCACACTTATCCCTAACACCCCTCACCCTAACACCTAACCCTAACACCCCTCACACTTATCCCTAACACCCCTCACCCTAACCCTAACACCCCTTACACTTATCCCTAACATCCCTTACCTTAACCCTAACACCCCTCACACTTATCCCTAACACCTAACCCTAACACCCCTCACCCTAACACCCCCCACACTTATCCCTAACACCCCTCACCCTAACACCTAACCCTAACACCCCTCACACTTATCCCTAACACCTAACCCTAACATCCCTCACCCTAACACCCATCGCACTTATCCCTAACTCCCCTCACCCTAACACCTAACCCTAACACCCCTCACACTTATCCCTAACACCCCTTACACTAACACCCCTCACACTTATCCCTAACACCCCTCACCCTAACACCTAACCCTAACACCCCTCACCCTAACCCTAACACCCCTCACCCTAACCCTAACACCCCTCACACTTATCCCTAACACCCCTTATCCTAACCCTAACACCCCTCACACTTATCCCTAACACCTAACCCTAACATCCCTCACCCTAACACCCATCGCATTTATCCTTAACACCCCTCACCCTAACACCTAACCCTAACACCCCTTACACTAACACCCCTCACACTTATCCCTAACACCCCTCACCCTAACACCTAAACCTAACACCCCTCACACTTATCCCTAACACCCCTCACCCTCACCCTAACACCCCTCACACTTATCCCCAACGCCCCTTACCCTAACCCTAACACCCCTCACACTTATCACTAACACCTAACCCTAACACCCCTCACCCTAACACCTAACCCTAATACCCCTCACACTTATCCCTAATACCCCTTACACTAACACTCCTCACTCTTATCCCTAACACCCCTCACCCTAACACCTAACCCTAATACCCCCCTACACTTATCCCTAACAGCCCTTACCCTAACACCTAACCCGAACATCCCTTACCCTAACACCCATCACACTTATACCTAACACCCCTCACCCTAACACCTAACCCTAAAACCCCTCACACTTATCCCTAACACCCCTTACCCTAACCCTAACACCCCTCACACTTATCCCTAACACCTAACCCTAACATCCCTCACCCTAACACCCCCCACACTTATCCCTAACACCCCTCACCCTAACACCTAACCCTCATACCCCCTTACACTTATACCTAACAGCCCTTACCCTAACACCCATCACACTTATCCCTAACACCCCTTACCCTAACCCTAACACCCCTCCCACTTATCCATAACACCCATCAACCTAACACCTAACCCTAACATTCTCACACTTATTCCTAACATGCCTCACCCTAACACCCCTTACACTTATCCCTAACACCCCTCACCCTAACACCCCTCACACTTATCCCTAACATCTAACCCTAACATCCCTCACCCTAACACCCCCCACACTTATCCCTAACACCCCTCACCCTAACACCTAACCCTCATACCCCCTTACACTTATACCTAACAGCCCTTACCCTAACACCCATCACACTTATCCCTAACACCCCTTACCCTAACCCTAACACCCCTCCCACTTATCCATAACACCCATCAACCTAACACCTAACCCTAACATTCTCACACTTATTCCTAACATGCCTCACCCTAACACCCCTTACACTTATCCCTAACACCCCTCACCCTAACACCCCTCACACTTAGCCCTAACACCCCTCACCCTAACACCTAACGCCCTCACCCTTATCCCTAACACCCCTTACCCTAACAACCCTCACACTTATCCCTGTGTCTCTTCCCCCCCTTATCATCAAGGGAGGGGGGAGGATGATGAGGGAGGGGGGAAGAGACACAGGGGAGGATGATGAGGGAGGGGGTAAAGAGATACAGGGGAGGGTGATGAGGAAGGGGGGAAAGAGACACAGGGGAGGATGATGAGGGAGGGGGGAAGAGACACAGGGGAAGATGATGAGGGAGGGGGAAAAGAGACACAGGGGAGGATGATGAGGGAGGGGGGAAAGAGACACAGGGGAGGATAATGATGAAGGGGGGAAGAGACACAGGGGAGGATGATGAGGGAGGGGGTAAAGAGATACAGGGGAGGATGATGAGGGAGGTGGGAGGATGATGAGGGAGGGGGGATGAGACACAGGGGAGGGTGATGAGGAAGGGGGGAAAGAGACACAGGGGAGGGGGTAAAGAGATACAGGGGAGGATGATGATGGAGGGGGATGTTAGGTTATTTATGCCCTTTATGGATTAAAACCAGACTCTGCATCAACTATGTAATTTTCCATCACTATTGTGGCCAGAAAGAGTCCCTGTGGGTTTTAAAATCCGCTTGCCCATTGAAGTCTATGGCGGTTCGCCGGGTTCGCGAACATTTGCGGCGGTTCGCATTCATGGTTAGCGAACCTAAAATTTTATGTTCGCGACATCACTACTAAGGGGTAATTTCTATATACACTGCAAATGGGTTAAATATACTCTTTATGTTCTTTGGTAGAGTGATATTTAAAATTAATTTCTCAGCAAATAAGATATCATATGATGGAATGTTTTTTCTTTTTCGCCTGTAATACATGGGAATGGCTGTTACAGAGAAATTCTAAGTGATGGATGGAGGTCTTGAACATGGCTTACACATAGGACAGTTTAGGTTGGAGCCTGTCATTCCAATAAGTTGATATAATCTTAAAGAGCATTAAACTTGAATGTACATTGTACTAGCCATTTTGTTTAAACAGTAAATAATTCTGGAAATATTTAATATTGTTTGTGCAGTTTTTGGTCCTCATTCAATTGCAATTTGGCCAATTGAATAGGGCTGTAAATAGGCACATAACATATTTTTTTAAAGAAGTTTTTAGTTAGTAAGCATCTGTCCAAAAGCAAGGCTTTCACTAACTAAAAACTTATTTAAAAAAATATGCTATGTGCTTATTTAGAGCCCTATTCAATTGGCCAAATCACAATTGAATGAGGGCCTTTGTATGCCAACATGCTGCTTAATGTGCTAATTTGCATAACAGAGTACTTTCTGATTGAGGGCAAATAACTGCATGATAACATTGGAGTGTATTGTTTTGCCACCCCAGAAACAAACACATGGACTGACACACAAATTAGCTAGTTAAGGCAGCTAATTAGTATTAGCATAATAATGGAGCATAAACAATGGTAAATATATATGGGGCCTCATTCTATTAACGGCCGTAAAACGGAGTTAAACGGCCGCAAAGCTTCGATTCCTTGTGGCCGTCTTACGGCCCCGTGTAGAGCTACCTTTACCTTGCAATTCAAATAGACGGCGCCCCAAGGATATCCCCCTTACGGCCGGCCGCATATCTTGCAACCGGCCGCAAGGTCTGAAAACTTTAAAAGCAAATATAAATTCAAGATGGCACTGTCATGAATCAGCCAGTGGCCATATTGGATTTGGGTGTGAACTATGCTGGGGCCATTTTGTGATTGGCAGTCATCTGGGACTTGGACAGATGTCTGTCACAGGCTGTTGACACAAGAGACGATACCTGGGGGTTTGGGGCTCCCAGACACCCTGTTATACTGTTATACGGTTATACTGTTATATTATTATGATTATTGTCTAAGGAAATGAGCAGGGTTCCCATCACCATCAATAAAAGTCATCATAATGCATGAGATGGATTGATGTGGAAACCCTGCCCCAATCCCATATACTATGAGGACATTAGGTGGTTTTATGTGGGGTGCGCTTTTACGCTTGTACTTAAATAGACTGACAGTGTGTGGAATATGTACACATATGTATATGATAGTATGGGGTAGTCATGCTGGATACATTGCCACATACATCTTGCAACAGGAGAAGGACCCCCAGCTGGCCACCAAGGTTAATCCTTTAAGTACACATACTTAAGTCAGGAACAATGGGGTCTATACAGACATTGAGGCACCATCTCTCCAGGGGGTCTACAGGTATTCTCACTCAGAGTGTCAGAGCAAAGTCCAGAGGACAGGGAGATGTGTCTCTCTTGACTGCCAGCATCCAAATGACTCTGTTAGCCACACCTAGTGGGCGGCCCAGGGGAGGGGTCTGGAAGTTCCCAGAGCTTACCTCTAGTCCATTGGCTAGAGGTAATCAAATTACGCTGGAGATTACCCCATTGGCCAAGAGGAAGATAAGGGTTGGACAAAGGGGTAGCCACTCCCTGTACTGTTTTTGTGAGGTGTTTAAATACTTGTGTAAAAATAAAGAAGTTGTTCATAATTTTCATCAAGACTTTGTGTGCAGGTGTATTATTGACCCAAGGGCATATGCTGACAGAGGAGATCGTTTCTGACTCCATGCCAGGTTCTTCCCAGGCACACTACCAAAAGCTGGGACTTATGCTCTTGCATCCACAAGGAAGGTCCATTGGTCTGAGTCATCCAAATCTTAGGTCTAAAACCTACAGGAGAAAAGAGGACTAGGATCCTCTATACTCCATCATCATTGTAGGTTTTGACAATTGGTGACAGAGGTGGGAGACTCTACAGAAAGACCAAGAATGGAACAGACGGATATCACCAAAGAAGCAACAAGACGGTTTAAAGCAGCCAGGCACTTATACCCCAGTAAGATGACCGCACAAGAGGTGTCCAACGTACTAGACCAGTATTGCCAGAGGATCTGGCAGGAGCGCAATGGAGCGAGAACTCCAGCTCAGCAAAGACTTGGCTACAGAGAGACGTTGCGCCTAGAGAAATGGATGGCGATTCTGAATCTGTGGCAGGACGATGAGCTAATGGGCTGGCTGGAAGTACTAGTAAGAAAAGAGGTTGCCTTGGAGAACCAATATCACGTTTTTTGCGCCAGAATAGTTGGTGGCCTTGGAGAGGAGTTTAATTTCCGCTTGGAGATAGATTCTGGCCTCCAAGACATTGTGTATGGTGATCCTGAAGGGGGCATAGGAACCTTTAAAAGGCACAACAACTTGTTTGTGGAACGCTGTCGTGGTCTGGGACTGGAACCGTGGTCCATGGAGGCTAATTTAATGGTTCACCTGATTGAGCAGGAACTGCAGCTGGAGGAGGAGTATTTTGAGTTGTGGGACGAGATCTATGGGGAGACATTTTGCCCATCAAGAGGGGAACAACCCAGTCAAGAGGACTGGTCGCCAGATCGTTACAACACAGATGGTATGTACCAAAGTGATTGTGTGCAAGGGGTCTGGGGAGAACATAGTGATGGAGAATGCGTTCCTTTAAAAAATATAGAGACTGTGTCAGAGCCTAGAAGGGATGGTAAAGTCAGCTTGGGACCAAATCACCAGCTCCAAGAGCCAGAGACCCAGGGGAATGTTCCCTGGGTGGGGTCAGATAACCCATGTTTGTCCCCTGATACCCCAAGAGACTTAATCCCAGAGGAAATGCTAGCAGAGCAGTTTCTCCAAACAGGTCTCACCTGAGGACTACCTTCCAGCACAAATCCTGGCAGAAACCCCAGTAACTGCTCAACAAGTAGGGCCAGATGAACTAAGTCTGCCCTCAGAAGTTCTAGGCAATGTGTATGGGCCAGAACTGCTAATGGAGCCAGGGGCTCAGGATAGCCACCCAAGAGACTGTGGGGAGGGCTATGTAATGCACTCTGGGGAAAAGGCTGTAGAGGTCAGGTTGGGTGGGAAGGATAAGATTCCCCAGCCTACAACAGATAACCAAAATCTGTACTCTGACACCCCAGGAGAGTTGCTAAAAAAGGTGCTAGTGAAGCACAGAGCCCAGGAGGGCTATGTAATGGACTGTGGGGAGGGAAAGGAACTGGTTCTTAGCTACAGGGAACCAGGCCTCACACAGCAAGAGTGCCAGGGGCACCAAGAGAGTGCCAGGGGCACCAAGAGCCCGACAGGGGCAGCAAGCTTGCCAGCCTTGGCAAAGGAGCCGTGGGTGCAGTGTGGCACCATAGAAGAGGGTGAACCAAGTGGGGAGATACCCTGGATAACCAATGTCCAGAGGCCCACTGGAACAGACACCGCTCCTAAGGGCCAGTTAAACCTGGAGGACTGGGATAAGGGTACAAAGCAAAAGGCCATAGAAGAAGAGGGTCAGCTGAGGGCCCCAAAGAACCAGCTGGGTGGGAATTGCGAGACTCCCCAGCCTACATCAGAGAGCCAAAGCACAGTCATTCAACCAAAGGCAAAAGAAGAGGGTCAGCTGAGGGCCCCAAAGCACAGCCTGGGTGGGAACAGCGTAGTTCTCCAGGCTGCAACACAGACAGACCCAGGGGAAGAAAACCAGGAGGGTCTGTCCAAAGATACAGATCTCCAGGAGCCAGAGCAAAGGGAGCATCCAAGTCCGGACTCCATCAGGGACGCTGGAGTCAAGCGCAGACCGGTATGTACTTTACTGCAGTTATGGTGTTATTGGGCTCCCAACAATAATAATTTTGCTGAGGGAAGTACTGGACTGCCCCCTTGCAATCCCATAGGCCCAGAGACTTTTTTAGAGACCCCAGCCCAGCTGTGGGGACTGGCTGGAGGGAAAGGGGTTGCTATGGGACAGGGGTTGTTTTATGGGGCTCCCAAAAATACGGTTTTGCCTCAGAAGAATGTATGGGTGCAACCCACTGTGTCCCCAGAGACTTCCACGCTGCTGCCAAAAACAGAGAGCTGGGATCCTGGACTGTTTTGGGTGGGGGTGCAGGGCAAGAGCAATTTGCTCTATACAGTGGGAGCAAGGCCAAGGGCTGGGGGAGGTCCTTACTCTGCACCTTGGGACTGTGTGCGCACCGACATGAACTTGCCTAGCATGCAGCAGGCCGGGCCAAACCAGCAGATTCATGACTATCAGCGTAGCTGAGAAAATCTTGGATGTTCTCCGCCCGCTTGGGGAAGGATTGTCAGGAATCAGCCAGTGGCCATATTGGATTTGGGTGTGAACTATGCTGGGGCCATTTTGTGATTGGCAGTCATCTGGGACTTGGACAGATGTCTGTCACAGGCTGTTGACACAAGAGACGATACCTGGGGGTTTGGGGCTCCCAGACACCCTGTTATACTGTTATACGGTTATACTGTTATATTATTATGATTATTGTCTAAGGAAATGAGCAGGGTTCCCATCACCATCAATAAAAGTCATCATAATGCATGAGATGGATTGATGTGGAAACCCTGCCCCAATCCCATATACTATGAGGACATTAGGTGGTTTTATGTGGGGTGCGCTTTTACGCTTGTACTTAAATAGACTGACAGTGTGTGGAATATGTACACATATGTATATGATAGTATGGGGTAGTCATGCTGGATACATTGCCACATACATCTTGCAACAGGAGAAGGACCCCCAGCTGGCCACCAAGGTTAATCCTTTAAGTACACATACTTAAGTCAGGAACAATGGGGTCTATACAGACATTGAGGCACCATCTCTCCAGGGGGTCTACAGGTATTCTCACTCAGAGTGTCAGAGCAAAGTCCAGAGGACAGGGAGATGTGTCTCTCTTGACTGCCAGCATCCAAATGACTCTGTTAGCCACACCTAGTGGGCGGCCCAGGGGAGGGGTCTGGAAGTTCCCAGAGCTTACCTCTAGTCCATTGGCTAGAGGTAATCAAATTACGCTGGAGATTACCCCATTGGCCAAGAGGAAGATAAGGGTTGGACAAAGGGGTAGCCACTCCCTGTACTGTTTTTGTGAGGTGTTTAAATACTTGTGTAAAAATAAAGAAGTTGTTCATAATTTTCATCAAGACTTTGTGTGCAGGTGTATTATTGACCCAAGGGCATATGCTGACAGAGGAGATCGTTTCTGACTCCATGCCAGGTTCTTCCCAGGCACACTACCAAAAGCTGGGACTTATGCTCTTGCATCCACAAGGAAGGTCCATTGGTCTGAGTCATCCAAATCTTAGGTCTAAAACCTACAGGAGAAAAGAGGACTAGGATCCTCTATACTCCATCATCATTGTAGGTTTTGACAATTGGTGACAGAGGTGGGAGACTCTACAGAAAGACCAAGAATGGAACAGACGGATATCACCAAAGAAGCAACAAGACGGTTTAAAGCAGCCAGGCACTTATACCCCAGTAAGATGACCGCACAAGAGGTGTCCAACGTACTAGACCAGTATTGCCAGAGGATCTGGCAGGAGCGCAATGGAGCGAGAACTCCAGCTCAGCAAAGACTTGGCTACAGAGAGACGTTGCGCCTAGAGAAATGGATGGCGATTCTGAATCTGTGGCAGGACGATGAGCTAATGGGCTGGCTGGAAGTACTAGTAAGAAAAGAGGTTGCCTTGGAGAACCAATATCACGTTTTTTGCGCCAGAATAGTTGGTGGCCTTGGAGAGGAGTTTAATTTCCGCTTGGAGATAGATTCTGGCCTCCAAGACATTGTGTATGGTGATCCTGAAGGGGGCATAGGAACCTTTAAAAGGCACAACAACTTGTTTGTGGAACGCTGTCGTGGTCTGGGACTGGAACCGTGGTCCATGGAGGCTAATTTAATGGTTCACCTGATTGAGCAGGAACTGCAGCTGGAGGAGGAGTATTTTGAGTTGTGGGACGAGATCTATGGGGAGACATTTTGCCCATCAAGAGGGGAACAACCCAGTCAAGAGGACTGGTCGCCAGATCGTTACAACACAGATGGTATGTACCAAAGTGATTGTGTGCAAGGGGTCTGGGGAGAACATAGTGATGGAGAATGCGTTCCTTTAAAAAATATAGAGACTGTGTCAGAGCCTAGAAGGGATGGTAAAGTCAGCTTGGGACCAAATCACCAGCTCCAAGAGCCAGAGACCCAGGGGAATGTTCCCTGGGTGGGGTCAGATAACCCATGTTTGTCCCCTGATACCCCAAGAGACTTAATCCCAGAGGAAATGCTAGCAGAGCAGTTTCTCCAAACAGGTCTCACCTGAGGACTACCTTCCAGCACAAATCCTGGCAGAAACCCCAGTAACTGCTCAACAAGTAGGGCCAGATGAACTAAGTCTGCCCTCAGAAGTTCTAGGCAATGTGTATGGGCCAGAACTGCTAATGGAGCCAGGGGCTCAGGATAGCCACCCAAGAGACTGTGGGGAGGGCTATGTAATGCACTCTGGGGAAAAGGCTGTAGAGGTCAGGTTGGGTGGGAAGGATAAGATTCCCCAGCCTACAACAGATAACCAAAATCTGTACTCTGACACCCCAGGAGAGTTGCTAAAAAAGGTGCTAGTGAAGCACAGAGCCCAGGAGGGCTATGTAATGGACTGTGGGGAGGGAAAGGAACTGGTTCTTAGCTACAGGGAACCAGGCCTCACACAGCAAGAGTGCCAGGGGCACCAAGAGAGTGCCAGGGGCACCAAGAGCCCGACAGGGGCAGCAAGCTTGCCAGCCTTGGCAAAGGAGCCGTGGGTGCAGTGTGGCACCATAGAAGAGGGTGAACCAAGTGGGGAGATACCCTGGATAACCAATGTCCAGAGGCCCACTGGAACAGACACCGCTCCTAAGGGCCAGTTAAACCTGGAGGACTGGGATAAGGGTACAAAGCAAAAGGCCATAGAAGAAGAGGGTCAGCTGAGGGCCCCAAAGAACCAGCTGGGTGGGAATTGCGAGACTCCCCAGCCTACATCAGAGAGCCAAAGCACAGTCATTCAACCAAAGGCAAAAGAAGAGGGTCAGCTGAGGGCCCCAAAGCACAGCCTGGGTGGGAACAGCGTAGTTCTCCAGGCTGCAACACAGACAGACCCAGGGGAAGAAAACCAGGAGGGTCTGTCCAAAGATACAGATCTCCAGGAGCCAGAGCAAAGGGAGCATCCAAGTCCGGACTCCATCAGGGACGCTGGAGTCAAGCGCAGACCGGTATGTACTTTACTGCAGTTATGGTGTTATTGGGCTCCCAACAATAATAATTTTGCTGAGGGAAGTACTGGACTGCCCCCTTGCAATCCCATAGGCCCAGAGACTTTTTTAGAGACCCCAGCCCAGCTGTGGGGACTGGCTGGAGGGAAAGGGGTTGCTATGGGACAGGGGTTGTTTTATGGGGCTCCCAAAAATACGGTTTTGCCTCAGAAGAATGTATGGGTGCAACCCACTGTGTCCCCAGAGACTTCCACGCTGCTGCCAAAAACAGAGAGCTGGGATCCTGGACTGTTTTGGGTGGGGGTGCAGGGCAAGAGCAATTTGCTCTATACAGTGGGAGCAAGGCCAAGGGCTGGGGGAGGTCCTTACTCTGCACCTTGGGACTGTGTGCGCACCGACATGAACTTGCCTAGCATGCAGCAGGCCGGGCCAAACCAGCAGATTCATGACTATCAGCGTAGCTGAGAAAATCTTGGATGTTCTCCGCCCGCTTGGGGAAGGATTGTCAGGAATCAGCCAGTGGCCATATTGGATTTGGGTGTGAACTATGCTGGGGCCATTTTGTGATTGGCAGTCATCTGGGACTTGGACAGATGTCTGTCACAGGCTGTTGACACAAGAGACGATACCTGGGGGTTTGGGGCTCCCAGACACCCTGTTATACTGTTATACGGTTATACTGTTATATTATTATGATTATTGTCTAAGGAAATGAGCAGGGTTCCCATCACCATCAATAAAAGTCATCATAATGCATGAGATGGATTGATGTGGAAACCCTGCCCCAATCCCATATACTATGAGGACATTAGGTGGTTTTATGTGCGGTGCGCTTTTACGCTTGTACTTAAATAGACTGACAGTGTGTGGAATATGTACACATATGTATATGATAGTATGGGGTAGTCATGCTGGATACATTGCCACATACATCTTGCAACAGGAGAAGGACCCCCAGCTGGCCACCAAGGTTAATCCTTTAAGTACACATACTTAAGTCAGGAACAATGGGGTCTATACAGACATTGAGGCACCATCTCTCCAGGGGGTCTACAGGTATTCTCACTCAGAGAGTCAGAGCAAAGTCCAGAGGACAGGGAGATGTGTCTCTCTTGACTGCCAGCATCCAAATGACTCTGTTAGCCAAACCTAGTGGGCGGCCCAGGGGAGGGGTCTGGAAGTTCCCAGAGCTTACCTCTAGTCCATTGGCTAGAGGTAATCAAATTACGCTGGAGATTACCCCATTGGCCAAGAGGAAGATAAGGGTTGGACAAAGGGGTAGCCACTCCCTGTACTGTTTTTGTGAGGTGTTTAAATACTTGTGTAAAAATAAAGAAGTTGTTCATAATTTTCATCAAGACTTTGTGTGCAGGTGTATTATTGACCCAAGGGCATATGCTGGCAGAGGAGATCGTTTCTGACTCCATGCCAGGTTCTTCCCAGGCACACTACCAAAAGCTGGGACTTATGCTCTTGCATCCACAAGGAAGGTCCATTGGTCTGAGTCATCCAAATCTTAGGTCTAAAACCTACAGGAGAAAAGAGGACTAGGATCCTCTATACTCCATCATCATTGTAGGTTGTGACAGGCACTGTAAAGCTCTGTAAATGCTAGGGATCATAATGGGGGACATGAGGATTAATAGCAACCCCCTCTCAAGCCTGCACATCAGCCCAAGTCCGATATTTTATTAACAGTTTATTTTACGTCCCGCAGCCTGGGCGGGTCTGAGGTGCTCCAAGCCCTCGGGACTTTGTCCACGGATATTTGACATTAATTAAAATAAAAATTATTTGCGGATTTGAGTGTAGGGGAATGTTGTGCTATGAATGCTAACACCTCCAATCACTTTATCGTCTCATCAGAGTGCAGGATGGCTTTATTATGGCTTTATTATGTGCCTAATTGTGTGCAAGTAAGCTGTGGCTCGGTTTTAGCCTTGCCGAGAGGGTTCCCGGAGCAATTGAATAGCAACCAGGGTTTTCTTGCGGCCGAAACTCTTGCGGCCGTTTAAGATCAAAGGCTTTCCTGCGGCTCGTGCGGCCGCAAGGGATAACAAGGTGCCAGCCGCAAGCCTGCAGGAGCCCCCGGCCGGAAGGGAATAGAATAGGCAAATAGCCTGCGGACGGTCCTTGCGGCCCCGCATCTCCTACGGCCGATAATAGAATGAGGTCCATGGTATATAACATAAACACAGTTTTCCATGCTCATTAATAATCATTTAAAATTATTAATAGGAATGAAAAACACTTTCTTTTTCTTTAGTACAATGTTTACTTTATTTTTAGATATATTTGCATAATCTTTATTGATAAAATAGTTACATTGTTATAAAGATTTAAATTGGTGTATAGTAGTAAAACTCATAGGAAATGGAATGTGACAACCTATTCTAGATATGGATGGTGCGAAAGAGCACAAGATTCTATGTTAAAATGATATATTTTTTTTTTTTATTATACTAATAACAGCTACAAATCTAGAGTCTTAGGTCTGTTTACAAACATACTCCTGACTGTTCCATAATTAACAACATCTACCAAAACCAGGAGGCAAGGCTCCATTAAGACATATATTTATTGTTTCTCCCTGAACTTCAGGAATGCAGCACAACATGCTAACCCCCAATTGTCCTTTTTAGCTTATTCAAGCAGTCCTTTTCCTGCACAGATGAATTTGTGAAGGGTTAATTTTATTTCTGCTTACACTCTCTGCACAGAGCTGCTGCTGTGGGTCTGTCTGGGGACACTGTCAGTGTCTCATGCAAACAGACATTTAATTTATAAAACTCTCTGTAAAAAAAAGAATATATTTCAAAAATTCAAAAAGTATTTGAACATGGTTTTATGAGAACTTTATAGTGGTGTGCCCCAAGTTGTACTGAATTAACTGGCCCTTTAACTAAAAGAAAAAATGTCATCTTAGCCTACAGTTAGCTGCCAGCTTGGAATATCATTCCTTGGTGTTTGTGCAGTGATAGCAAATATCTACTGTACATAGTGAAAACAAATCATCTTAAAGGATATGTGTAGATATGTATCTGTTGACTTCATTCCAACTGCGGCTGCACAAAGGGTAATAACAAAAATCCAGTAATCATGATAACATCTCATCAATGTCACTTCACTCCTAAAACACCCACAGTTAGACATTCATTTTGGTTCAACAGAAAAAAGGGGGAAATAAACTAGTAAAAATGTTGTTTCAGAGTGATTGATTACCAATTGGACCAAAAGCACTAAAAGATGATGTATTGGAGATTTCTTACAGAGTCACTTAATTTCTATGTTGTAATCTCCAGTTATGGTTCTTCAACCCTTCACCCTTTAGTACATCTGGTAAAGTGGGAATGCACATTTAGGTGAAACATGGTGTGTGGTTCAATACACCAACACTTAAAGATCCACCAGGTCTTTAGATCAAGGTCTTCAGTGCATCGCTGCTTTAATCGAACATTATCAAAAACTATATAAGGGTAAGTAGTTAGAAACCTTAAATTATATTGAAGGTTTCTGGATTTTACTAGGTATGTAATACTGGGGTATTTATTTATTTTATATATTTAATTTTTTATGAAATGCTTATAAGCTCTGCCTAAATTTAAATAAATAGTCCCTGTATGGGGCTGCCTACTGAAGCATATGAAAATTCTGTATTACTGGGTGTGCAGTACCTCATACTAACCAATCAGTGACCTTCTCTGTAACAGAAACCCATCACTGTTATTATACCAAGGACATTGCATCCTTGCCCAGGGACATTGTACCAGGCCAGGGAAGGGTTAACTGGACTATACGAGGCCCAAGGGTTAATCTTGGCTTTCCATCATCTTTGTTTAGAAATGGAAGTCGGCAAGGGACAGGAAGAGCTAACCCAATTATCCATCTGCTTTATTTGTAAAAGCTCTATTGTGTAGGGAACCAGTCGGCTCCAGTGATGATGTGTTAAGATTATAACCCAGTTGCTAATTAAGTCTTTGTATGGCCAAAGGTGGGAGTATTCCATTGTCCTTGTGGAGACTCTCTCACCCCCCCCCCCCCGTTCTGACTGTATATATATGTGTGTAAAAGAATTAAAAATGATGCCTGTTCGGAAAATCCACGGTGTGTATCGTCTATTGTGGAGAGAGGGACTTGTGGGACCGGGCTACGCTATACTTGGCTAGCTTTGTTATTTATTAGCAGAGATATTGACCTCTGATGTCACAGCTCTGTTACACTCTCTTAGCAACATTCTGCAATTTGCAGCTGAGACATGATAGACTAGGACACTATACAGCACATCCAGCCCTACAGAGTCTGTGTCTGCATACACTTCAGGGGGCAGGCCCATATAGGGACTATTTGTTTGATAAGTCAGTAAAAACATAGAGCCAGATTTAATTGAGCAATCGTAAGTTACTGGAGTCCATAAGTGAGGCAGTAAGTTAATTTGCTATTCAATTGGCGTCTTTTTGCTGGCTACAAATGGGTTACAAATAACGGCCTTGAAAGCTTTGCGGGGGTTAAACCTGGAACTCCCAGCCTCCCGATGCCTTTTATCTTTCACGAGTGCTGATCGCTAAAATCACAATTCACTATTTAATTGTTCCAATTCCCCAAGCCCGCAAATGGTTTCATACCCTTAAACGGCAAATGTAGGAGAAAATCCTGCTGGTGCTAGAGAGGACCTGCAAGGGGGTTTAACCCCTGATCGCAGCACTGTAAATGCAAATAAAAAATCTATACTGGACTGTAAATAACGGGGAAAGTGATGAAAGACTGAAATATTGCACAACAGTCTCAAGCTCGCAAATCTGCAATAAAAAAGTCAAATTTTATTATGTGTCATTTCGGGGTTATATCGATCTCGGGAATCAATGAGTTAATACATATCAGGGTAACAATATGGACTAGAACAGTATTGGCATTCATTATTTTGTATTTTGCGGGTTTGCAAGTCCCATCGCATATCGAACTTCCAAACGTAATTGATTGACATGTAACCTCCATGTTTTACTGCCGTAATGATGGCAGTCTCATTTTCTATTGGCTGTTTCTAAATGAGTAGTTATAGCCTTGCTTAATTGATCATGTTCCCGCCTTTGACTGCTATGTATGAGTGAATGGTTTACGGCTTTGGCGTTCGGCACGTAACTTGCGGGGCTTGTTCAATTGCATAGCATTGGAATCTGGAATGAAGGGGAGCCCGCAGCACGCCTGCATACATACGGCCTGTATCCCACGAGATGCGAACTTGCAATTGAATTGGGCTCATAGCTTATAAGCACTTTTTTATAAAACAAAGTACATACAAGTAAATATATACACAGGGATATTATAAGCCTTATTAAATTGGGAGTTTGCCAATTGAATAGGGCTCTATTTAAGCACACAGCATATTTTTACTACAGAAATTTTTAGTTAGTGAAGACCTTGCTTTTGGATAGAAGTTCACTAACTAAAAACTTCTGTAAACAATATGCTGTGTGCTTATATAGAGCCCTATTCAATTAGCAGAATCACAATTAATTAAGGTTGTTAATATCTAGTAAAACCCATTAACCTTCAATATACCTAAGAAACAAAGTCACAAAAAATACTATTAATTGACCATCCCATGATTTCTTTAGTCCTCAGATATATTTGTATCACTGACTAACAATGTTCAGTGACACATTGCTGTGGAATAACACATGTTCTTTAAAACAAAATAAAATAATAAACATTTATCCAGTGAATCCCACATTTTTTCTGTTTCAGCAGTTACACAAAAAGTTTAAAACCTTTTTGGATAAACTGTGTTTCTTTGCAAAATTATCAGCTATCAGTATCTGTAAAACCAACTTCTAAACGACTCACATTTACAACAAAGCAATTCTTTGATAGTCTCGGCACAACAGATAACAAACAATGTGACTGCGCTTCTCTCTGGAGTAATTAGGAAGTTAGATGAGGATATTAAGAGAATTTCTTATTCATTTTATTATAATTAGGAATGCAAATAGAAAAGGAAACGAGAATAATGCAAACAATTGACTACTCTTTGTTCTTGCTGAGATCTTAATCATTGCTATTTTTCTCTGTAGAATGTTGAACTTGGAATTTGTGTTTTAAGAATACATCAAAACAAGATTGGAAAGAAGGCTTCTTAATATAAATTGGCACACTAGTGAGTTAAGAAATGTCTAAAAACAAACATGTATGAAACCAATATTTAACAATTTCTACAACTTTAACTTTGTGTCCATGACCCTATGGACCTCAGTTTGCCAGGCTTATCTATAGTTATGTCTCTCTTTGTGCTTATCCATTATATTTTCTTGGATACTGAGTGGGCTGCCAGTTCCTTCTCCAGTGGATCGTGATTTGTCTGACCTCTCTGCTATGACCTACATGGTACAGCTCACAGCTTTATTAAAGTTCATAAACCCCTTCAGCACAATAAGCTAATGATCCAGAAGGGGTGTTCATATATAAATATAAATATATATATATATATATATATATATATATATATATATATATATATTGTACTATTTATTTATTATATAATAAATAAATAGTACATTTGTGTTCACCTTTGGTTGTCTAAAACAAGTTTCTTTATGTCCAGAATTCCGAGAAATACAGTTGTTCACTCTGGGAAACTTGGCAGGGACATGCAAATGTGCCCACAAAGCCTTCACTCTTACAATCTATATCCATAATTAACATGGCTTCCCTTAAGCATAGGCCCACTGTATCAACAAAGCTAGGGTAGGACTATACACAAGCTAGGTATCCAACCCATGTACAGCCGTTTCATGGTTCCTGCCTCTCATCAGCGTGGGGTTGGGTCCTTAGCCTATGTAGTAGATATTTTGAGTAGGTAGTTCCCCACAACAATCATTTAATACATGGTGGGCAAAAGAGCGTTAAAAGCTCTCCACAGAACAGTAGTATACTATACAAATAGTGTATTTGTGTTAACATTTGAATGTCTAAAATAAGTTGAAAAACTTGTATCATGCCCAGAATTCTAAGAAATACAATCATTTGTGTTCGTATTCATTCACATTGGTAAAAGTACATAAAGTTTTGAAATAAAGATGATACCTTTAATGCCTATGATTGGGAAAACTAAAGTGAGCTTTCAAAACACTATGGACCCCATTTAATTCCAAGCCCAGAATTAACTTCAAACAGAACTTTTGGCTGCGGGTTATAAAATGTTTACATTTCTAGATCTATTTAATTGACTCAAGCCTGCAATTACATGCTCACAGCCCCAACAGGCAAACCATGAACCTGTACATGGCATTTCAGGGCATGATCATGAACAGTTAAGTAAGCCTGTCAGTTTAAATAGTATTTACATAGTAAATGAGACCATCATCATGATATCAGTAAAACTTGGAGTTTAAACTACACTCAATTAGTGTTTAGAAATCCGATTTGCAATCAGACTCGCAATCCAGAAATGCAGAAATCAATAAAAATCAATGAAGCTACTGTTCTAGTCCATGCAGGTTCCATGATATGTATTAAAGCCTTGATTCCCTAGATCGATATAACACAGAAATAAAATATTAAAAAATCTTTTTTATTGCAGATTTGTGAGCTTGAGACTGTTGTGCAATTAATTCTAATGCCTTTCATTGCTTTCCCTTTTTTTAAATACAGTATTGTGTGTTTATTTGCTTTTACAGTATTACAAACAGGTGTTTAACCCACTTGCGAGTCCTATCTTTTCTAGATTGTTTTATACATTTGCCATTTGCGGGTTTGAAGGCAATTTTGAACTTGTTGAACAGTTGGAATTGAATATGTATTTTGCGTCTTTAGCATTGGTAACAGCTACAGGCTTAAAACATCAAAGGAGGAGTTCGGACGGAGTAAAATTTTTGACAACTGCAGTGATTTTTGAACCTGTAACTTGCAATTGAAAAACAAGTAGCTAAAGTAGCCAATTTACGGGCCCCATTACTGGCTAATGTAATTGCTATTTGGAGGAATGGAAATAGGACCTATGTATGTTTCATCAAACTTAGGTTCACTGTGACATCATTTTGGTGAACTTATATTGGATGAAGAAACCATATTTTTTCAAAAGTTGACTTTGTTTGTCTTATGAGTTAGTCATTAAATATATAATTAAATGCATAATTTTTATACCACTTTGGCTTTGGTTATTTTTTATTGTAAAAGTAGCTGTATCATTTATAGTAGTAGCAACCATATAACAAGATTGTAAGTGCAGTAAGAAAAAAATATATAAATATTGGCAATGTATCCTTCAACCCATATTTTGCAATCCATTTAAATATTGAAAAGACTTGCAGAAAATGGAGCATGATGAACAATGACAAATTGCAAGATTTTGTAAGTTATTGAAGTAGAGCTTTTTAGATGAATTAATCGACTCATCTAATATGGAATGTAATACAGTAGTTGAAAATCGCCACCCATTTTCATGATCATTTGCTCTATGGTGGTACTCATCCTATTTCATAGAGATGAACTCGATGTAGTTAATGAACTTTGAACTCCTTATCAAACAGCTAATTCTCTCTCTTAGTGACTCTGATTAGTAAAATCAGTTACAGCACAATTTGCCACAGTACAAAGACTTTCATCATATTTCATTGGCAATTCAGTGGTGAGGAGGAAGTAAAGAGGATGGATTCTTAGCCACATAATGGCTGAAATCAACTGATATAGTCTAACAAACTCTGTACAAGCAAAACTTCCTAACAGTTTGCATCAACATACACCACAGTAGTGACTCTTACATGTTTTTAATGTGAGGACCAGCTGGTTACCTTCCAGTGCTTATGGGCACCACCTTTTAGATCCAGAACATTTCTAAGAGAGTGATACCTCATTTGACATAATTTCATTTTTAAAAAATTTTGCACTGATTTGAAGAAAGTGCATTTTAAATTGATACACTCAATCAAGCTACGACTATGATTAAGGATAGTGTTGTTGACAGTGTTAGGCTCTCATTGCTGCTTAGGACATTCAGATAAGGTATCAGGGACCAGCACTGGTCCTAAAACTGACTTTTGAGAACCACTGTACTACAGAAAGACTTAGCACCCATTTTAGTAGAGGAATAAAGATTAATTGGGTGAGTACTTACTGTATGGACACCCATACACCTCTATTCTCAGTCCGATTCTGCCGCTGGGATTCCACTCTAGAGGAACTAGTCGCAAGTACCTGGCTTTTATGGAGTGTTGGAACTTGTGCTGTACGACACTGTCTGCATTTATGTTTCCTGCAAATGTCTGAAAAACAACAAAACAAACAGAAAATAATCTTTAGAGCTAGTTAGTTAACAACCTGTAATAAAATATTAGCCACTTAAAAAAGAGCATTTGCATAAAATCAAACGGTTCTTATATAAACAAGTACACTTAGAGAAGTTCCCATTCACTCAATAGTCCTAAAATAAGTCTATTATTACTTGTGAAAAACATTTTTGAGAGAAGATGGGTGATATAAGCTGCAGAGAAACAAATTATAATCACAAATAATATAGCTTAGATGTTGTCTGATTGTATATTTGTATAATGAGCTAATTAGATAAAAGCTTGTAGTTCAATGTGTCTGTAACAAGAACAACACACATGAAAATTATTAATTTAAAAAGAATTCACAAACATGGGGAGTTAAATGACAAATGATACAAGTCATGTTTATTATTTAAAAAAATCAGTATATATTTAACTGACCGTTTGTAGTACTTACAATAAGCTCTTTTCAGGAAATACAAAGGATAATGCAAATGTTCTAGGAAGTAAAAATAAATAACTCAGAACTTAACTCTTTAGAAATTACATGGATTTTTTTTTGTGTAAACCCCCAATCTTCACCAATTTTTGTTTTTGTTTCCTTTTTAACCACCTTTAGTTTTAACAATTACTAAAAAGCCATTCTGCGTGGTAAAACATTTTAGAATATGTTGCTGTTGTCCTTCTTATGGATGGGAGAAATAGTAAAGACTGGGGGGGATGTAGGAAAAATCACATGAGCTGTGTTTACAATGTGTTGCATCTTCAATCTGTTGACTTACAGTGACCTTTAAAACCTGTTTCAGCATTGATTTCTCCTTTTTATAGATCTATGATGCTTTAGCAGGCTGGATTTTCTTCATGAAATCTCAGACAGTTGTAAGATTTGAAAATAGTTGTCTTACATTACAAGTGTGTGTTAAATTACTCCCTTATCAGTTTTTTTTAGTGAAGATGTTTCTTCAAAAGTCTTGGGAACTGCTTCAGCAATATGTTCAACCAATTTTCTTGCAAGATGTAATTGTTACTATT
Source organism: Discoglossus pictus (assembly GCA_027410445.1). Lineage (NCBI taxonomy): Eukaryota > Metazoa > Chordata > Amphibia > Anura > Alytidae > Discoglossus > Discoglossus pictus. The sequence continues at coordinate 74,199,850 of CM050173.1, forward strand.
AGTTTTTGTAAGTTAAAAATTGGATGATATCTCAAACCTTTTTATTTGTATCCTAATGGTTACCATACTTTGGACGTCAACCTACATCTCATTGCCCAATATTCATCTATGGGAACATTCTCCAAGCACCAGAGATCCTACTAATGGATGCAAAGGTCTATAATGCCAATATTCCCCACAAGAAACAGGACCTATGAAAGTGAAAACATCCCGTTCTGTGTGATTCATAGTTAATCCCCTTCTGATGGCACTCTTTGTCAACCAGCTTCAGCTCAGGGTGAGGTTTTGCTGTGTAATTGGTATTTTTGGTGGGTTGGGTTAATAATGGTCCAAGTAGTAACTTAACAGGAGTATGAGGGTAGTAAATACTACATACCTCACGACTTTTCAAATTTTAAAGATTCACAAACTTAACATGTGCACAATGCTCCGCCAAATACATAGATTCTGTAGAACAGCCCCTCCAGGAGCCCTATTAAATTCCAAACCCATAGCGGGAACGTGAGACCTGCAATGGCTGCGGGCTTGAAATTTGTTACAGAGTTGCAGAACTATTATATTAGACCATGGCGTGAGTTACAGGCTTGAGACGCAAACCTAGAAAACATTTGTCGCACATTGGATGTTTGGCCATGAACATGATCAATTAGTCAAACCTGTAGTTACGGGTTTAGATGGAGCCAATGGCAACAGAGATCGTCACAGAAAAAATAGAGGTTAGATTTCAAAGCCTTACTGGCTTCAATTACGAGTTTCGATCGGATCCGCATTCCAGACATAATGCAATATTGATAAAGCCATAAATATGATATTCTAGTCCATGATATGTTTTAACACATTGATTGCCAGGATCGATATATCATGAAAATTACACTGAAAATAAAGTATTTTACATTGCAGACTTGCGAGCCTGAGAATGTTATGCTATTAATTTTAATACCTAACATCACTTTCCCTTTATCTATAAGTACAGTAGTGTGTGTATATTTGCATTTACAGTGCTACGGATTAGACTTTACTCCCCTAGCGGGTCCTTTCTAGTATCAGTTTGCTTTTTGGCTCCGTTTGTGGGTTACGGGCTTGAGCGCCAGTGAATTAGTTGCAATTTAATAGCGTGATTGGAATGTAACAGTTATGGGCTTGACAGATCAAAGGATTTACGGAGCCCAGATCAAAATTCCATGTCCCGTAGCCTTTTCTCACCCTTACCCCACAAGTCATTAGCGGATTGCTTTACGGGTCCAATTTAATAGCCGCAAGTCTTGCGGGCTACGTTACAGGCTACGGTTTTACACATTGAGGGAATTTAATAGGGCTATAGGTTTATATTTTTCTCCTAGATGTTGAGAGAAAACAACAAGAGGAACCAGACATATTACCACATGCTCAGGTCTGGAAAACAGGGGTATGCCTTTAAAATAAGATAGATAAAAGCAAATCTCACTTCTCATTTTTGAGTGCTTCAGCATTATCCGCAGATGGCAAAGTAAAAAAATGCCCCGTATAATGCCACAGCGTATATAGTGTGTTTGGATTACACAAAATTAATTTGTATGTTTAAAATATGTAGTACAAGCACATAAACTAAAAATATTTCTTATAACTAAAATAAGATAAAACATGTATATATATATATATATATATATATTTATATTTATTTATATATATATATATATATATATATATATATATATTTACATATATTTTATTCTTCTCTGTAAATTGTCCCACATGAATATTACAGGAATGTACTAAACAGTTAATTAATTTGATGACACAAATTAGTCTAACAGAGTCAAAATTGACATGAAGAATGAAAAGATGTGGAACTTTTAGTTACTATTTATTGGCAGCAAAGTGCACAGTCATTTAGCATTTCCCATCTCCAGGGGACTGTACTTATATTTATAACTGATTAAAAGGTCATTAGTAAGATTTTATAGTTATCTGTCCCAATGTTCCCTGTGATAAACTGACTGGATAGAATGTGTTGGTGGACTAAAAAGACACACATGGTCTCATGAGTCAACGTATTATCACTTCAAACAATTACCAATATTGTTAGAAATATCACTTGTCCACACGCTTTATAACATATTCTCTAAAAATATAATTCATTAGATAAATGTAATAAATATTTCCCCTTGTGAGACAATTGGCAATGTTTCAATGGCTTTTTTCTGTTTGTCTTCCATTGAATTAATTAACTATTGTTCCACATATTACAGGGATCCTAGGAGATCTGAAAAGGCTGGACTTGATGGACTAAAAATCTTTTTTCAACCTCAATACTATCAGCCTCATTCTATTGCTGTGATTTTGAGATCCAAGCTCGCAAATGGAGGTTGCAAGCTATGTTGCTATTCAATTGCCTTCCGTTTGCGGGCTTTGATAGAGTTACATGCTAGAAAGCTGCGATCCATTGCGATTCGTCAAATTGCAAGTTACTTCCCTCAAAGCCTTTGAACTGTCACGGACACAAGAGTTGTGGCAACTAAAATTGCAAATGGCTATTCAATTGCTTTGATTTTCCCTCATGAATCACTCCGTCAAGCCCGCAAATGGCTAAACTCGAATGACAGGTTACTGGGATAAAAGAAGTCTCACAGAGGGCTTACTTACAAATCAGAGCACTTAACATGCAAATATAAATTCAATCCAGCACTGTAAATGATGGGAACCCAATGGGTGACATTGGAATTAAAAGCACAACATTCACAATCTTGCACATCTCCAAAATAAAATACTTTATTTCATGTTTATTTCCAGTCCAAAGTCCTACGCGCTTCAACCTCCAAGCCCGTAGAACTTTGGAATCCAACCTCCACATTTCATTGCAGTCCTATGGGCTTGAATAAAGAGTTACAGGCTTGGAGGTCATTCAAGCCCGTAGGACTTTGGACGGAAAATAAACATGAAATAAAGTATTGTATTTTGGCGATGTGCGAGCTTGAGAATGTTGTGCTTTTAATTCTAATGTCACCCATTATGTTCCCAATCATTTACAGTGCTGTATTGAATTTATATTTCCTTTTAAAGTGCTCCGATTTTTTCAAGCTTGAACAACGATTTACGGGCTTGTGCCCGCGATCATGTTCTAACCTGCAAATGCCACTGCCGAAAGCATGGTTTCCGATTCTCGCGATCGGCGCCTAACTTTCGGGCCGGGACAATTGAATAGCAGAGTAAAAATAGAGCAACTCAATCGCAGGAAATCGGCTACTTGCGATCGAGTTATGGCCCCAAATAGAATGAGGCTGATTGTAACTATGGAAAACAAAGCTTTTTGTAAGTCAAAACAAAGCTTTTATTCATATTTTGAGGTGAAATCTATCAATATAAAATATTTCTGCAGTGTTGCAAACAGCAATCCTATCAGGGCAAAGTGATGGCAATGTTCATAAAATTGAAATTTCTTCCATACACATGCTGTAGAAATCTTATCAGTCATGGCTCCATATCATGCGATAGAGAACCTTAAAATTGTGCTGAACTATTTTTGTTTTCTTTAAACATTTCATTCAAAAATGAAAACATGTTATTTCCCAGCAAATCCACAAATATCTAGCAATCTCATAACACCTTCACAAAAGGATTTCACAGTGACATAGACATACATGAACAATACACTGAATATAACCTGTTGACTGGTACAGATGTTGGATTTAAGACCACCAAATGGTGGAATTACTAAGTATTAAATAGTAAATAATACCCTCATTTTAGGAAATATAAATAAATATTTTAGACCAATGTTAAAAAGCCGATTAAAAGTTTATTTTTTTAGCATGATAGTAAATATTTAAAATAGTAAAAACAACTAGATATTAGATAAACTGAATACATACTAAAAACAATCAAGCAGGCATATTAGATACTCGCTTTTAAGATGTATAGCAAGCTAAGTAGGAGTAGGTTCTCATTCGGTCTTTTGCATTACCTGAAAAAATTGCATGGGTGAAAACCAGTAATTACCTTCATACAGGCCGTATGTCTGAGGGTTAGAAATTTGCAACAGTTACAGAGGTATTTAATTGACTCAAGCTGGCAATTACAGAACCGAAGGCTAAAACCGTAAACCATGAACCCGTATGTAGCATTTCAGGGCATGATCAATTAAGCAAGCCCGTAAGTTACAATTTAGACAGAGCCAATAGTAAATGAGACTGTCATCATGATGTCAGTAAAACATGGAGTTTTAAACTACAATCAATTAGTGTTTAGAAGTCCTATCTGCTATCGTACTCGCAATCAACCAATGTAGAAATCAATAAAAATAAATGAAGAAACTGTGCCAGTCCATGTGAGAGGCCTGATCAATATAACACAGAAATAAAAAGTGAAAAAAATATGTTGAATGCTGATAAAAATTGCAGACTTGAAAACTCAAAGGCGTAGATAGGACAAAGTTACATTTTTGACAACCACAGTGCTTTTGGGCGTGTAACTTGCAAATGGATTGCGGGTTGCTGCAAGAGGCCAATTGAATATCCGTGACCTTTACGGGCTACATTAAGGGCTTCAGTAATTACAATTTGGCCAATTGCCTGCTGAGATTGACCAAACAAGTACCCTGAATGCTCACTTTCATCAGGGATTGTTCTGCTCTTCTATAAATAATTTTCTTGATTGACTGGGGCAAATCACACATATGTAAGTGTTTAATACAATGATTGTATATCAAGTTCCTCAAACCATCATTCTACATATTTTAAAATTAGGTTTGAAATTACTTTACATTCCACTTTACTGCTAACGTTACTGGGGGAAATATATATATATACACCCGGGTTGGAATTTACATGAATATTTGTTGAATAAAGTAAAAATGACAGTAAAAAGTTCATTCAGTGCTTATCCAATTTCTCTTTGAAAACTTCTACTATTCATCATCTTTAAGCTTTTCTGACATTAATCTGGTATTTCTTTCTTGTCAGCTTGCCTATAACAGTTCTCACAAATGCTTCACATTGTCTTTGTTTCTCACTCAATACAAGATAACAAGAGTTCTCATGAACATTAACCGTATTTCTTTGCAAAACTCTCATCGCTCAACAGTCAAGGTACAGCCAGATGGTACGTGACATGACTGTTGTTTTGCTATCTTGAGTGTTGAGGGGGTTAAAATGTCTGTGAAGGCGTGAGAGCGTTAGGATGTGGTCTGTAAGGTTACAGAATGGAGGGTATAGGACCTGGAGACACTGAATAGGATGGAAATTGATTGATGCCACTGACCGGACACCTTCTATGGAGATTTTAGTTGAAAATTTTTGATAATCTCTGCTCTTTATTATTTTCATATGTTACCAAATTACTCTTTGTCTCTGTTAACTCAGCACATTTATAAAGTTCTTAAAGATATCATTGTGGCAGAGCTGTTATCTTCTGTCTATTTTTAGGTTGCAAACCAAAAGAACAGGCAGAAATCGGATCCTCTTACGGTTCTCTTCTCACTCATTTCTACTTAGTATAAAGAAAACAACACATAAAAAAAAAAGATAGTTTGATAAATTGATGTTTGTATCTAGCAGTAGAAAGGTATAATCTAAGAAAAAGCATGAGTTCTGCCACAGCAATACTTATAAGGACTGTTTTTATATAGTGTCATAGCAGCTCTCTTACATATAAATTTATTTGCAAAATATTATTGTAAAGCACTTTTCTTAACGCTTTTATACATTTATAAAGTTATAGTTTGGATTTTTTTCTACAAGGATACTATGTATCTCACAGAGCTCACAATGATGATGGCAATACATGGTACCAAATATAAAAATAGAATTATAAACTCAGGAAAAATATAATATTATAAGCATATATACTTTTTGGACACTATGGCCCCTATTCAACTGAGCAATTGTCAGTTATTGGAGGCTGTAATGGAGCACATAAACTAATTTGCTATTCAATTGGCGTCTTTTAGTAAACCGCAAATGATCTACTGGTTACAGGCTGAAAATCCCTGCGGTTGTCAAAATCATAACTCCAACTCCTCTAAGCCTTTGATCTTTCAAGCCCGCAAGAGTTACAATCGCAAATCGCTATTCAATTGCTATAAATAGTTTTATGTTCCATTACCATGTTATATCAATCTCGGGAATCAATAAGTAAATACATATCAGGCCACCAATATAGACTAGAACATTTCCTTCAGTCATTTTTTATATTTTGTATATTGCCAAATTGCAAGTCTGATGGCATATTGGACCCCTAAACGCTAATTGATTTTGGTTTAACATCCATATTTTACTGATGTAATGATGACAGTCTCATTTACTATTGAATGTTTCTGAATCGGTGGTTACAGCCTTGCTTAATTAATCATGATCATTATCTGAAATGCTACATACGATTGCATGGTTTACGGTTTTGGCTTTCGGCCCATAAATTGCGGGCTTCTTCAATTGAACTTCAATTGAATCGCTTTGTAATTGTAACAAATTTCAAGCTCGCAGACATACGGCCTGTATAACGTAATCTGCAGGCTTGCAATTGAATAGGGGTCTATGTCTCTAATCTCTGACACAACATTGACATAGTATGTTGTAGATCATTCGGGTTGGTAGGAAGGAATTTTTCAGGCTAGCTATATAATTGCTTCCTTTATTAATTGACTAGAATATTTTATATACAATTTATAATTAATGTGGGTTATAGATTTCTGGACTAAACAACAATTTTTTTTCTGCAATTAAGGAAAAGTTAACAATAATTCCCATCAACCTTGTCACAAGTTGCTGTGAATAAAGGAAAACTGATATTCCATATTTTTACACAATGCACAGAATATCTATGATTTAAACGTTGTCTTGTGAATTTTTTATCTTCTAGGTACAGGCAATATATTTAAAACAAAATAAAATAATGTTTGAAGAAAGAGGGGTATCCTAAAGGTAGATTGAGATCTTCTATTATCTATTATGTTCTATTATATCTTAAAGATGTGACATATAGGTGGCACTATTCTAGTGTGGTGTAAGATCTATCAATGGTAACTATCCAAAAGTAGATCCAATATCACTACAGTATGCACATTATTGATCTTGACACTATATTGGGCACTTAGTTTGTATGCACGTGTAATGTTAAAAAGAACACTATTGTAAATGGATGATTTGTATCAATGTTGCACTTCTGTGAATTATTATCAACAATACTATGCAAATTATTTATTATGATGTGGGCAAAAACTATTATCTACTGTAGCAATGTAGTTTTTTAAAATGACCCATTGTTAAAATGTATTGAACAAAAGTAGAACTCTCTTGAAATTTCTAGACATATGTAGTTTGATATTGTGCTTAAGAGCAAACATATTAATGTTTTACCTTGGGTTTATGGATGTCCTCAGAGGTTTTTGTTGTTTTACATATTGTAAAATAAAATTAAACTTTGGCAACTATTCTAGTAAGAAATAGAGATTTATGAATACAATTTTAGTGTTGTTAACTGAATAGAATTTAACCAGTGTTACAATGTTACCAGTAACTTTTGTACTGTGGTCACTAGCGAAAAGACTATGCACTAGTAGTCTCTCCTACATGAGCTCTATCCCAACAGTCATATTAATACATTGTCAGCTGATTAGCTGTAATCACATGGGTAGGAAACTGGATCATTCAAAAGGTTAACAATTTTACTGATATTTCACTCCACTACGATCAAATTGACTTTGCTATTTATAAGCAATTACAGCACATAGGATTAAGTCACCTCTTCCAGTTTAGTAAAATACTCCTCCTGAATCAATATATCTCAATCAATAGTAACATTTGTGCTGTGGATACACATTTTATTAAAATAACTCAAGCCACAGAACATTTGTGTTTGTTTTTTTCCTAAACATAAAACTATTGAAAGACTCACATAGCAGATTAACACAGTCTAGACATCTTTATTTGTTTATCTAGCTGTAGACATGTCATTGACTTTTGCATTACAATTCTGGCATAAAGGAAATAATTCATGATAAGACTAATTAGCTTCTCAAGCTGGAAATAAAACTGACGGGCCCAATGAATGTTTTATATATATATATATATATATATATATATATATATATATATATATATATATATATATATATAGGGTTTCATGATACAATGGTGTAAATTCTGACTGCCTTGTAGAAAGAAGTTTTATAGCATGTTCATTGCATAAGAAGGTTCCAGTTTGCTCCACACATCTTCTATTTGTGTACGAACCTTAAGTCAAGGTAAAATGTTTGTGGCTAACTAACTGTGGCATTTGCTTTTTCTACAATACAGCTGTGGTGTTTGTAACTCTGCACTTACACAAACATTCATGTAATGAATGAGTGGGGTTATGGACTTTATAATGCCAGGCCCTACATGTAATAAATTGAGACCTTTTTAATCTATCTTGTCTCCCAAGTTAACTCAAAATCAGGACAAGAGAGTGCTTTAAGGAAAAGTGGTTGTAAAGGCCCTCACAGTGTGTTTCCTGCCTTAACAATTTGGTGCCAGTAAAGTGGGGTGTCCTCCAGAATGGTGAGTAGACATTCTATGTGTTCTCACCTGTCTATATGGTATTAAAATCATTGTAAATGGAGGCATGTTTTTTTTCTTGATGTCAGTTAGAGTGCTCAACTATTTTTTTTTGTTGTGATTAGAGACCACAACTATATTTTATGGATCCAAGTCCCTAGTAGTTTATGGGTAGTTGTAGGTAGTTGTAGTCCCTAGTTGTAAGATTTCACCACCTTGCTACGCTCTACTCCTGGTCAAAATGGGTGTGGGATGCTGGGTTAAAATCACTGTATACTTGCATACATAGGCCCTCATTCAATTGCGATTTTGCCAATTGAATACGGCTCTAAATAAGCACATAATATATATTTTTTAAAGAAGTTTTTAGTTATAGAAGTGGATAGATGCTTAATAACTAAAAACTTCTTTAAAAAATATATGTGATGTGCTTATTTAGACCCCTATTCAATTTGCAACATTGCAATTGAATGAGGGCCATAGTGACTGAATCTGCTTAAGAATAACAGGGGGATGCAGCCCACAAGTCTTTTGTAGAAAAAAACAAACAAAAAAAACCTTAAGAGAACCCTAAGTTTGGAGAGTCAGACAATGTTGTTGGAGTTTTTTGCTAACTCCTAACCTTATCTCTCTCACTAAGGGAAGTCAGGATGCATTGTTATATATGTCCTTCCATTATATAAAATCCAGCTGGTAAATTCTGGTCTGAATATATTAAGGATATCGTTTTCAAATTTAAAGTTTTATCACAATGCATTGTTACACTGGAATCACTGCTAGACAAAAGCTATATGTATTTTTATGTTTGTTTTGTCTGAATGTATTTTTATGTGTTTATTGTTATCAAATTATGCAAAAAGATGCCATTGATGAGCTGAGACACTCATTTCATGTCATGTACTTGCAGGTTTGGTTGCTGCAAAATATTTGTTTTTGTTTTGCTTCTATTGCTTCAGTTCAATCATATTTCAAGGTAAAAAAATACGGTATTACATTTTGCAGATCTGTCTTTAATAAGTAGTTTGTGAAGAACTATGCATATAAGTAAGTATATTTATTTTAAATATAAGTATATTTATTTTAAAAATCTTATGCATATATTATCAATTTTGTGTGACAGACAGTTTGATTAATTATTTTTATGAACAATCTAGTCCAGAGCCTGATCCACCTCTGGATGAATATTATAGATTATGTTTATATGCTGTTGGCCATTTTGGATATTTATTAATAAATATTTTATCTAGATGTAATTCCTATTTGTATTAAAAATGACGGAGGTGTTATATTAATAGAAAGAAGGAGGGTTTGTAGGGTAACCAAACCTTTAACCCAAAGTGAAATACTGATAAAGTATCTAATAATTACCAGGTAAAAATAATTTTAGGATTGTGTGTAGAGTTATTGATGAAGTACACTCTATTTACAAAAACATGTAAAAAGACATGCATATAAGATCAGTCAGAAATGTCAATCAAACTGGAATAATTATTTATTTTTAAGTTTTTTTTTTTTTTTGCAGCCTGTTTTGTTGGCCAGGTTATATTAATTTTTGGGCTGTAATTTATTCCAGGGGTGCACCGGGGACCCGTGTGGGCTACAAATGTTCCACGTGGGCCATATGGAATCTGCAGGGGGCTCAGGGGATCTGTGGGGGCTACAGAAGATCCACAGGGCCACAGGTGGGCTGCATGGTCCAAAGGATGGCTGCAGGGGCAACTGGGGGCCAACAGATGTCCGCGGGGGCCACAGGAGACCTGCTGGAGGTCCCCAGGGGCCTCTCAGAGGTAGCTCCACCTGATACACACAAAACATTACTGTCCGCACAACAAGTTTCAGGTCCATTTGAATAGTTTAGGATAGTAGCAACCCAAAGTGCCAGAGTTTCAAATAACAGGGTTACGTGTGGGTTTGCAGGGGAGCCCCAGAATCAGCTATGACAACTGGTTAAACCCTTTCAAGGTATTTCTAAGAAAAATGATAGGAGATGGAGTAACATAAATAAAATAGTTAGTAGTCTATTCTCCAACGTATATCCTATGAAAGGATAAGTCAAATATTGATCTAGATTATTGATCAAGACAATCTTACTGCTTTAGCAAAAAAATGTATATGTAGTTAGGGAGGAGTCTAGGATATTTGTGTGTCATTAGAGGATGTGTATTTGAAAATGTATACAAAGTCTTGTATGACAGATCTTGAATGTTTGGATTTTGTTTTTTCCTTTTTGTTTTTGTCACGCTTGCCTACCCCCAGAAGAAGAAGACTATAAGTGCCTGTAAAGAGGAAGAAGAAACAAAGAAAGTAACAACTATGCAACAAGCTTGCCCTGATATAAGACGAGAGAAAGTCTCTACCAAGTGCTTATCCTGGTGACAAAGATATTGACAGATGAAAGACTGGAAACAGCGTTTGCTGACTAAAAGACCAGACTTGCTGTGATGCTACACCCAAGAAAATGGAGGGGCCAAACTCTTGTTCATTGACCTGGAAATGTGAACATGTATGTATCCTCTGGCAAGAATACGATGCAAAGATCGGTGAGAAAGTCACATACTCCTTGACTTGTGTCTGGAAATCTGCACATGTTTAACCATTGCCTTTACCCGAGCATCTCTTATCCAGAAGCAATATTTTGAACCATTCTACTTCAGAGGGGTCTGGCTTAGTGTGATGCGTAAGACTGGGTTTGTATAAAGATTGTCTGAGCCTATGTTTTCACTGTTTTTTTTTTTTTTACTTTTTCTACTCTTTCCTTACCCTGTCTTCCATTTCTTTTGACTTCAAACTCTTTTGCTCCTTGTTCTGTCAACTTGCTGCATTATAGAATATACTGACATCTGATAAGGGAGAGTAACTTTTTTTTCTTTACATACCTGTCTAGTTGCACTTACATTGATAACTATTGCACCGCAATCCGGACTAACCTTGATCACATGTGTAACATTTAACAGCATATGTGGATTTATTCATCCATCTACAATAAACTATTTCCTGGTTGTATAAACTTGGTCAAACAGATACTCGCCTTTTTTTCATTTGGACTTGTTTTTCTGTTTGCTTGTGCTTTATAATCACTGATTGTAAGGCTCTCATCAAACGTGCTTTTAATATCTGGTCTGTGAACTTTGTGAAAAAAATTCCATTATTTAAAACTTTTCACTTTTGTTGCAGAAACATCACATAATCCTTGTCACCTTCTGTTTCACAGTAAACTTTCCGCATTCAGGACAAGAGTTCCTTAATGTTAGTTTGAAGATGGAGCCTTACCTTTCTTTCGATGACTATTGAATTTTTCTAATTGCTTTGGCCATTTAAGGATACACCTATTGTATTTCTCTAGCATCTAAGACTCTTCTTAGTGTCATGGGGGCTTATATGTGGGGGGAAAGATACACCATTTTGCAGACTGTCTTCCATTTTGTATTTTGTGTACTGTCAGCATTGTTTTTTCATTGTATTCCTACTTTCGGAGCATAATACATACACACTGCTTTGGCTTGTTAGCATAATGTTGCAAAAATAAAACATGCCATGACTTAGATAATATACTAAGTAAAAAATACAGAAACCTCCATAAACTATATTCAGAGATTACCTCAGGAACTAACAGGTCAATGAGAATGATTATGGATCCCCAGAGGTTTCCCCCCTGGAAGTTTGCCTCTCCAGAAAATCATTCTTATGTACTTGTTCTTTCAGCACAAAAGGAAGGATTGCAAAGTGTTAAATGGTATCATGGGTTAAATTCTGACTGCCTTGCACAAATAATTAATATGGAATCTTCATTGAATAAGAATATTTCAGTTTGAACTTGTAACCACACATCTTCTATTTGTTGTTTACTCTCTTTGTGTATGAACCTTAAGGTAAAATGTTTGTGATTAACTAATGGTTTATGGTCTGTGATCTTTGCTTATTCTGCAAGACCGCTGTCGTGTGTATATTTCTGCACATACACAACAAAATATGTAATGAATGGGTGGGGACATTTTGAATCTACCTTGCCTCTGGAATTAACTCAAAATTAGGATGAGAGAGTGCTGTAATGAAGAGTGATTGTAAAGGTCCCCGGGATCACACACTATCCCTTGCACTGTGTTTTTTGCCTTAACAATATATATATATATATATATATATATATATATATATATATATATATATATATATATATACCTGTCTATCTATCTATCTATCTATCTATCTATAAGACTCGTACCTTGGGCTTTATCTGTCAGGCAGTGATGAACATAGACAAGACTGAATTTTCTATGCATAGGAAGAGCCTTCAAAAATTCTAATTTTCTATAAAAAATGTCATGTTCACAGATTGCTGCTAATGTTGCTAGTACCATTTTTCTTGGAATAAAGTGATCTTTTAACAAGCAATAGACCATCTTCCGTATATAAGCCAATGACAGAGAGGAACCACTTAGCCTTTTTTAGCCCCACCCATTAACTAAATGACCCCGTGTAATGTACTGCTGTCCCATCTATCAGATACATGATGGGCAGCACTGAGTAATGACCCTATTAGAGTACAAGAGGTGCTCTTACACCGAAAGTGTACTGTATCATTATAAATTGAAAACTGTTAATCTTCTGAAGGTTGGTAATTCTGATCCCAAAATATGATCAGCACTTTAATAATTCAGTGGCATAATTTATTTATAAAGTCTGCTGAACAGAAGTGGAGCAGCTACATTTTAATTAAATCCAAAATTACCTGATTTCCATTTTGCTCTCAGTATAAAACATATAATACATACTTTACCTAAACACTGAAAAATACAAATATGTCCCAAGCAGGAAGAACAAGGAAACACATTATGTAAGTACACCCACACGTGCACACACTGACACGCGCGCACAAGCACATACATCATTTATTAAAGGAAACTATCAATGGGTATTGATCTACATAAGTGAGGGATAATGTGCAATTTGTGTTGTCTTTTATTAAAAGATTAGTTATGCTTTGGTTTCTAGTGATCCTCTGTTATGTATGATGCAATCAGCAAAACTGTAGACAGATGAAGAAGTTGTGGTTATGCCAATAATTGTGTCATAGATATTACCTGTGAATTACATTCAAATCCAGAATCAAATTGATGCTTTCCTTCACAAAATGGGTGGATTTACTAACCATCTCAAGTGGTTGAGATGATTTGTGAGCGGCTGTGACCTCAGAATTTCCCAAAAGGAAATAGTACACAGAATGTACATTTCATTCCCCCATTATATTTACATAACAAATGTGCAATATGCTAATGTGCAATATGCTAATGTGTCTCAATACACTATAATTATTTTTTCTACAATGTACAAAAATGTGTCATTAAATGAAAATGGCTTTGTCAAGAGAAGGGACTAGCTGGAACAGCCAATGAACGGATACCACTCTTTAGGTCCTTTACTCTGTTTGTTTCTGTGTATTGGTGTTAGGGGCTCCCTGGAAGGAGGCTGCTTCAGGATCTGGGCAGGATAGTAGTGAGTAAGTGACTCTTTCCCAAGCGCTGAACAGGAAAACATTTTAATGCATCATTATATTTCACTATGTCTCAAGCACATAGCAATAAGGAGAGAAGAAGTATTAGGTATCCATAATGTTAGGATAATGTTTTGCTTTTCATGCAGAAAGCTAAAGCTCCCTTTGCAACTGCCACTGTTGCCATAGCAACCCCCAACAGTACTCCCCCCCCCCATCAAAGCTGCCGTCGCAGGCTTACATTTTCAACCACATCTGTTCTAGAAAAGGTCTTTTGTTATCTATACATATACTTTTTAGACAGCTTACTGGCATTATGTGTTTCAAGCAAACCATTAGATGGATCTCCATTTGTTTTTGGAAGTACTAATGGGACAAAGCAAACAAATCTACATCACTGAATGCAAGGCAGTTAGATTTGTATATCTGGGTGAGTTCTCTATTTTTAACATAAAATATATAGGCCATGCAAACGTTACTTGTATTTCCCATGAAAACATGTCTTAGAACATAAATATATTTCAGTGAAAAGTATAAGAAATTGTATTACTAATTCATTGATTCTTAGCTGTCCAATAATATATATATTTTTTAATTTACATTTCAGAAAATCTGTTGATCTCTTAAAACAAGAGAAAGGGAAATAACAATACACTTGAGTGCACTGATGAGAGCAGGGAGCCCAGCAGAAGATTTAAAAGATACTTCTTAGCAACAGTGCCTTATGGAAATTATTTCACCTTTCAGTAAAGAAGTTAACATTTATCTGTATATCCATATTTATGGGAGTGCAATCTGGAAAATTTGCCTCAGGCGCAGAATCACCTTTTGTACCAGTGTGGGAGCCACTATAATATGGCCGGCTCTTTTTTTTTTTTTTTTGCTACTGCATGCTATGATGAGCAGGCCCAGAGGTATATCTACTGATAGAAAATGCCTGACATTTCCCTTCACATTTTCATAGTACAGAATATGCTGATGCTTTATATATATATATATATGTGTATATACAGTATCTCACAAATGTGAGCACACCCCTCACATTTCTGTAAATATTTTATTATATCTTTTCGTGTGACAACACTGAATAAATGACCCTCTGCTACAATGTAAAGTAGTAAGTGTACAGCCTGTATAACAGTGTAAATTTGCTGTCCCCTCAAAATAATTCCACACACAGCCACTAATGTCTAAACCTTTGGCAATAAAAATGAGTACACCCCTAAGTGGAAATGTCCAAATTGGGCCCAAAGTGTCAATATTTTTTGTGGTCACCATTATTTTCTAGCACTGCCTTAACCCTCATGGGTATGGAGTTCACCAGAGCTTCACAGGTTGCCACCTGTCTCAGTAAACAGTGCTCCTACTTTTCCTGATAATTCTGGGTAGTGACATGCAAATGAGGATCAAATCCAACCCTAGGCTATGCTCAAAGCAATGGTGACACTCAAAGGGCTGCATAATTGGCTGCACATTGTTGTTTAGCTTTTTGTTTTATATGTAGCAAAAAATCAGTGTCAAATAGGTAAATTGATAAAGGAGGTATCGATAATTAGGATGAGTGTTTTCGACTGCAAGAGAGAGTAATTTGATAGTTGTGGAGAGATAAAATGGACAGCCTCCCCGCTCTAGAGAACAGAGTGGTGGCCACATGTGAAATGTCTGAGAGCCACAAGAAGCTCTCGGCCACCTGTTGCCCACCAATGTTTAAAAGGCTTTCTGCAGTGCCAGATCTACCTTTTTGGAGCACATAGGCAGTGCAGTGGATGAGTTTCTGAGAGTGTGTTTTCAAGGTGTGCATGCACCTATTTCCCCTTTTCTTTGTGTGTATATCACTCTCTTGCTGTCTAAGTAAATCACAGACATTTCCTAATAGTGGCCACTTTAATAAAATAGCTACTTATTCACATGCAGAGCTATTACTTGTTTATTACATGAATTTGACGGTGGCCCTTATTTAAATATCCAGGCTATGGACACTGGGGTCCCATAAATTGAGAACATAAAGGACAGTTGCATAAGATGCATATAAAGTAGCTCCATCCTTTACCTCAATTGAATACCTGAATAGTATCCTAAGCATTTCCTTATCTTTTGAGCATAAATAAACAGCCAGTCTTTGCCACACAGATACATCAATCATGCCAAAGTGAAGACGCAGTCTGCAAATGACTTCTAGACATCAATGCAATCTTATGGAAATAAGGCTCTGTAGTAATTACCAACTTCTAAAATATAATTCTTCAAATGTAATGGAACATGTGACTTGGCCTCTACAAAATAAATACAAATAAATGCTCTGGAGGGATGACTAGGCTTCAGTGCTTAGCAATTGCATCAGTCCCATTGATATATGATGATAAAGACATTTGGGGATTATATATTCAGCTAAGGTTCTTATAGGCAAATACTTTTCCAGTTAATCCGTTTAGTTCCTCCTTCAAACTCTACAATTTTGAAAATCCTTTGATGAAAAGCTCCTTGAATCACCATTTATCAACAGATAAATATGTCTCCCTTCTGGATTGCTACCTTGTCGTGGTGAAGAGACTTGTGTACTTCAATGAAGCTGTGAGCTATATCATGTAGGGTCATAGCAGAGAGATCAGACAAATTGCTGGAGAAGTAACTGGCAACCCACTATATTGTCCTTGGGAACCCACTGTTTGCATGGATAAGCACACCCAGAGACATAACGATAGATGTTCCTGGTGTGCTGTAGTCCATAGGATAACAGAGAGTTGGACACAAGTAAATGACTAAACAACAAATAGAAACCATTGATGAACATACAGAAAAAATAAATACCAAGCATAACGTTTTAAGACTAAGATTTATGTATTGTATGATAACAGAATAGTAGAAATTGTTCTAAAACAACTATATGCTCTGATGGGTTTAATGTTAATAACAGCGGGACCTCCTGCAAGGACTACTCTACTAGAAATAGAAAATATGGAAAAGGTGTAATTTACTACATATAATATGCACAGAGAACACCTCATTTAAATTTCCCTTTCATGATTTTCAATCACCCTAATACTATTAGATATAATCAGTATTCCTTTTTACTGGAATATGCAAATTTACCAGGTAATAGTTAAATCACATTCAAACAGCTCTTTCAAGACATATGGGAATATCTCTGAATGCTTCTGAATTCTCCAGAGCTCCTAGATACACATCCTTAGTATCATGTTTAAAGGCCATTTTGATTGAACGCCTGGTAGATCTGACTGGATAGTGTAGCACTGCATCTGTCACATAAATTATCACAAGAGATTGCATGAGGAGTACATAAACAGCTCTTGAGATGTTTTTGATGAAGCTACGTACAAGGTGGTTCCAACTCTTTCTCAATACAGCAGGACATAAATATTCAAAAAGTGTCCTAATCCCCCGAATTCAATGCAAAGCATGCAACGCTTCACAATATTTATGCACTAAAGCAGCTGGGAGAGAGAATAATATCCTAGTGTAGTACCAATATTGGAGGACAAAACTATTATCTCATTTAACACATGTAGCAATTTGGAAAATTCTTGTGTCACTGAACAATGGTCTTAAATCTGTTTAATAAATTAACCAATCACTACATTCTTAGGGCCTCATTCAAATATGATTTGGCCAATTGAATAGGGCTCTATTTAAGTACATAGCATATTTTTTTTACAGAAGTTTTTAGTTAGTGAAGACCTTGCTTTTGGATAGAAGTTAACTAACTAAAGACTTCTGTATAACAAATGCTATGTGCTTATATAGAGCCCTATTCAATTGGCCAAATCGCATTTGAATGAGGCCCTTCGACTTCTCAACTCAGTCAACACTTTGACTATCCACAACTCCTAAACAAATTGTGTTAACATTGTTTTCACTTTCATAAACAAAACTTGCATCCATTGGATACATATTATTTATGGATTTATTAGAACAATAATAACAGAGTAAAAGTGTTTCTGTTCTGAAACACTTCCCCATCTCTCATATCTCTAGAGGGAAAGACCACTACAGTAAGCATATTTTTTTACATGGAAAATTAATTTCCTCTGAGTAATATAAGGATGGTAATGGGGAAACCTTTAAAGAACAAATCAGTTTGTGGTCAGGTAAAAGAAGTTCATGAGATTTGAATGAAAGGAAGTTTTTCCTTTGCAGCTTCAATAAGTGGCACCAATCCATCAGCTTCCTAATGACTTTTGGTTACTTAAGAAACTGCCCATTAGAGATACCTCAGATAAAATCCTTAGTCAGACTTTTAATGGTTATCCACAATGGATGATACAAGGCTTCATTGATAGCCAGTGTCGGCAACATTACATATAGTGCTTAGCTGGCGAAGCAGTGGGAAACTCTCTGTTCTAGTACATATGTGGGATGTAATACACTTTAAGTGATCTCGCTCTAAGTGCAGCCTTATAATGTGCAGGTATTGGTCTATGAATACTAATATAATGCTTAAAGAACCACTGTATTTTGAAAGGCATAAAACTAACATTTCTAAGATTACAATTATTTCCCTCCCTGTGTAATAAGCCTGCTTATAATATATAAGGTATGTTTGTTTTACTTATTGCTTGTGTGCCAGGAGTCAAGGTAAATATATGAGAGAGAGGGAGAAAAAGAAAGAAAGAGAAAAAGAAAGAGAAAAAGAAAGAAAGAAATGTAAAGAGAGAAAGAAAGAAAGAAAGAAATGTAAAGAGAGAGAGAGAAAGAGAGAGAAATCACCACACCAACTAGGCCACTGGTACATACAAAAAAAAAAAAAAAAAACATATAAAGTATATATCCATATACATACCCAGAAAACTTCTGGCAGTATACTTACTCACACCTTATAATATAGTATATTCATGGGGCTTTATGATGTAAAATAGAATTGTAGGTGCTTCAAGTCTCCATGTATGTAGGATTCCTTACATATGTGTATGTAGAATGTTCCCCTATTAATCTGATCATGTTGTGGGACACAATTTTTCCTTTCACTCCAATTTTTTAAAATAACACTAAGAATAAGGACAGACTGATTGTAAGAAACTTGTGAATAAAATCCTGATTATGCTTTTGGAGTGTATTTGGTAGGCTGTGCCTACTATTAGCTATAAGTTGCATCTAAATAACTTGACTTTTTTTCCTGTCTCCACTTAATTACACTTAATTTTACTTAAACCACAAATAAAGCAATTTAACCAATAAAAAGAGCAATGTGAATGGGGAATAAAAGAGCAGGGAAATGGAAAAGCTCAGTTACCCTCTAATTTTGAATAAACATCCCCAAGCATCAAAACTATTATTGATACAGTAGAAGAGTATGACCACCATCTCATTGAACCACTTCCATTTATTATTTAATAGAATAGAATCATTCTACAATATTAAGGTTAAATGGTAAATAAGCAAATGGCCTTATCACAGTCCCTGTGATCTTCATCATTGAATGAGTATGTTCATGAGATTATTTGAATATGGTTATATTTGCTCAGAATACATGAGAAAAACAGACGCATCTGAGTAAAACTTGTGTGAGTATGATTGATGTAAGACTGATGTGAGGAAGACCATCAGACTTCCCAGTGGTCCATGAATTTTATCTGCAAAGCATATGGTTTGCTAACAATCCGAGTTCTAAATGCAAACTGGTAAAAGATCCTTAAAGTCAACTGTCATGGTGGCCTTTGGTGGATGGCACTGGACAGCATTGGACAGGAGAGGATTAAAATGTTTAATTAATATTCTGCACTTCTTAAAGTTTTTTTATGTTTTTTTTATGGCCTGAATATCAAAATGGGTTAAACACAAATTCAATTTTATAAACAGACAGTACAAAAACATGGAGATAGTTAAGACTAGAAATTTATAAACTTTATTTATACATTTTATTTATTTATACAAAACAGCGACGAATACATTTTTTTTAAATAACAAGGAAAATAGGGGAAATAAAAAAAGCAAATATGTGGAATATAATAATCCTATTAACACAAAAAAGTGTATTGTATATATTCTCCAATTGGAGGGATACAAATATTCCAACCTTCAGTCAAGATTTAATTTATTCATATGGTAAATCCATGTATTTTCTGTGTGTTATCCCGCTACAGTGAAAATGGTCTAGATGTGGCTGTACTTTCAGCAGATATATGTTAGAGTATATAGAGTTTGGCTTCCTTAATATAATAAATAAACAGGTATGTCCTGAAAATTTGCTATGAATTCCGCATTGGATTAGGAGACCTCAGTAAGAGTTTAAAAAACGCATAATTTAGGGTCTTTGTGATGCTAATTTGAAGTGCTATTGTTCATAGGTGGAGACAAGCTCCTTACACTATATGGCAGGCAGCATCCAATATCGGAGTCTCTCAAGTGAAGGCTCAGAAATTTACTAAGCCAATTCCATGGAGGTCTAGGACTTAAAGCAAGCGAACAGCGAAAGCAGAGATACAAGGGTCATTAAACTAGGCCAAAAACTCAAAACACTCGAGGGCTGCACATTACTTGACTTCCGGGTTTCTTGTGTAATGACGTATGCAGCATTGTTGCTAGGGCCCTGAAGGTTGGAATATTTGTATCCCTTCAATTGTAGAATATATACAATACACTTTTTTTGTGTTAATAGGATTATTATATTCCACATATTTGCCTTTTTTTATTTCCCCTATTTTCCCTGTTATTTTTTTAAAATTATTTGTCGCTGTTTTGTATAAATAAATAAAATGTATAAACAGACACACAAAAAAGCACAGGGAATGCAGAACATTAACTAGACATTTTAATCCCGACCTGTCTAGGGCTATCCAGAAGATTGTTATCCCTACGCTAGGAGCACTTTTTATTATATTTAATAGAACACAAGGGTTGATAGACATAACAGAAAACAGTTTTTTGCTGTTCTTCACATTAGAAAAAAATGAATCATAAATATTTTATTCAGATTTCCAAAACATGTTTTGTAACATCAAAATACATTAAATGTGGACTGTTTTTATTTTTCAAAACATTTTTTAACAACTCAAGTGATTCACTTGAAGGTCTCTTGTGTAATGTGTCAAGTTTGTGCTGAAATCTTGAAGCATCTTTTGCAACAACATTTTTGAATGTGACTTGTGGTGAAGAAAATATATCTTATTGCGTAAAGTTTCATGGTTTATTGCTAACAAAGAAAAACACAGATGCATATATCTATCAAAATGTTGCAAAATAAAAAAATATGGAAAAGTATGCAAATAAAAAAATATGGTAGTATGATAAATTAATAAATCAACATTCAATACTGAAAGCGGAGAACTAAGAAAGTGGGTGAAAAGTTTTAGAAAGATTTACAGCCTCCACAGATCTAGTTGTAACCTTTTAATCTTAGTGAATACTGTGAAGATCATTAACATGATTGGGAACAAATATTTCACAGCTATTCAATTAAAACCTCTCAGCGAGACTTGCCAATAATTTTGATTTAAACCAATATAGATATCATAAATGACTTATGATTTCTTCTTAAACATTATTATTACTCTTTATTTATTATTCATCCACATCTTCTGTAGCATTATTCACAAAAAATACAGAAAATAGAGTGGATACAATGGGTAAATTACAAAGGTAAAACATCATAAGGTATGTAGTAATACAATACTCCATCTTGCACACAACTTTATTTTATCTATTAACAGTTTAAATTTGGTGGGATACAAGGCACCTGCTCTCAGATTTAAAAAACAACTTAACTTTTTCAGAAGAAATGTTGAAGAATACATTGTATAAAAGAGAATTATTGATTGTGTTTTAAAAGTCAATAGGGTTGAGTTGACCTCAGACAAGCTAAAGATTAATTCTTCTTTGAATCAGGAAAATACAGAATTTTTAACAAAGGGGATCGAAAAAAAATAACTACAAAAGTCAATGCTGATTTGCATACACTCCTGAGACATGTTGTGCACTCGTTGCGTTTATTGGGCTGCTTTTTGGCTGGAGCTCACTGTACAGAGAACGCTATAAATAGGAAAGCTGCTAATGTGATTGTTATAAGTATAATGCCAGTTGTAAACAGCAGGTGGTGAAATTGAGCATAATCTAAGCAAATGTTTGTCCTAGAATAGCTGTACATAGAAGCAACCTGGAACAAGAAGCACACATACACATGCTATTATTGTTATGTTTTATTTGTATAGCCCTGTAGGCTACTATGGAATTATACAGAGGTAAAGACAATAATCTAAGGAGATCTACTAAGCAAATGAAAAGGATGCAAAGGGCTTCATGTAGATAGATATTTAGGGGAATAAAGCACATGAATGAACACTGTGGTCCCAGCTACTCATACTAACTATCCCCTTGTGCCTATCATAAAAACTGTGCATGCATTCAAAGAGACAAGAACCCCATACTTGAGAGAGAGAGATAGATAGATAGATAGAGAGAGAGAGAGAGAGAGAGAGAGAGAGAGAGGGAGAGAAAGTAATAGAGAAAGAGAGAAAGAAGAAGAGAAGGGGAGAGAGAGAGAGAGAGAGGGGAGGGAGAGAGAATAAATAAAAAGTTGTAAAAGGGCTAATTTACTAGGGCCCCCATTTCAGTTAGCCATATTGTAATTACTGAAGCCTGTAATGTAGCACCTAACAGGTACTGATATTTAATTGTCCTCTTCTAGCTACCCGCAATTAATTTAGTTACAGGCTCAAAAGCAATGTGGTTGCCAAAAATAGAACTCTGTCCTATCTACTCCTTTGATGTTTCATGCCTGCAATTGTTACCAGTGCTAAAAAGGCAAAATCCATATTTAATTGCAACAATTCAACAAGCCCACAATTGTCTGCAAACCCATAAATGACAAATGTATAAAAAAACTATAAGAGTAGTAGATAGGGTTAAACACCTGTTCGTAACACTGTAAAAGCAAATAAACACACTCTACTGTACTTAAAAACACTGGGAAAGCAATGAAAGACATTAGAATTTATTGCACAACAGTCTCAAGCTTGAAAAATCGGCAAGGAATAAATATTATTTTCACATTTTATTTCCATGTTATATTGATCCCAGGAATCAAGGAGTTAATACATATCAGGCCACTCACATGGACTAGAACAGTTTCTTCATTTATTTTTATTGATTCCTACATCACTGGATTGTGAGTCCGATCGCATATCGGACTTCTAAACACTAATTGATTGAAGTTTAAACTCCATGTTTTACTGACGTCATGATGATTTTCTCATTTACTATTGGCTCTGTCTAAATTAAAACTTACCGGCTTGCATAATTGATCATGATCATGCCCTGAAATGCTACATACGGGTTTATGGTTTACGGTTTTAGACTTCAGCCCTGTAATTGTGGGCTTGTTCAATAAAATACCTCTGTAACTGTTGCAAATTTCTAACCCGCAGGCATATGGACTGTATCAAAGTAATTACGGGCTTGGAATTGAATGGGGGCCTAAGCATCTCAATGGCTGTGATGTGCATCCTGTGTTTACTATGCACAATTTACTACGGGGAAAATGAGATTACAGCTCTTCTCATCTTATCTCAGCCACTTAGATGCTAGATATTTTAGGTCTAGTGATGTTGAACTGAAAAGGCAAATTAATTGGAGGGAACAAGACATTTGCATAGATTTTAATCCAAATTATAAATTAGCTGGAGCAAGAGATGGAAGTAATCATTTATTTGGTGCACTCTTGACCAGGGAAGTACATCTTCTTATTTAAAACATAACTTTTAATTGCTGCTGTTAAAAATGTAAGTAAAGTATGATTATAGACCATTTATATTAAAAACAATTTTGTTGTCTGTGGTAGATCAGGGCAGCACCAATACAATACTATACTATACTAGTATATATATAGATTTTTATCAGGGCACTGGAACCTTTGTTATTCCATTTTGCCCAAGCCCTATACATCTCAATAAAGTAATTTTAGTTGCCATGCAGCCACCCATCCAATGTGTTTCTGGAAGTACAAACTTCCCACTTCTATAAGGAACACTCTATACATTTCTTTGTCTATACAGAATGTACTATTTTTAAGTATTTGCAGTTAAAGGTTCAGCAGTTCTAAAAATGTATTTTATGTCAGAAAACATGTTGTTGTTTTTTTATGGTTCCCATGACATAACTTCCATGACAGTCTTGATGTTTACTGCCATGAGGTTTCCATTCCAAGATTCTGTACAAGAACCAAATAAATCAGCATATCTTAGCATATGGCTTCTATTTTAGGGCAGAATAATGCAGCCCAAGATTTCGATGACTCATCCAGACTGACACTTCTGGGGATATATTATATTAGTTAACAAGTGGATTAATATTTTATCACCATTATCTCTATTGTAATTCACACTAAGTTTAAACTGATGATGCTGGTTTGTATATATGACATGAAGTTGCATCAGAAATATTAGGACAATACAGGATACAATATAGAGATGTTTTCTAATTGAGGAACTCATATAATCCTTACGCAGATATTCCTTGTACATCCAGTGCCTTTGTGCCTTGACCACACTTTATTCTAAGAAAAGTAATTCTTCATAAATATGAAGATACTTTTAATTGTTTAACAGTTCTCATCAAACATTTCTTTCTTTCAAAGAAAAGTAGATGCACAGTATCACTACTTATTGTCCCGTCACCTCCAAAGTAAACAAATGATGTCCTTGAGACTGTTTCTTGTGTGATTTCATAGGACTTGGAGGACTGTGAATATCAAGAAAGTAATGAAACAATGTAATGCCCAGGGGACTATTTATACCTGGGTGGCAATCTGCCAAAGCTATATTTTACAAGCAAGTATCTCCAGATGTTTCTTTTATGAGAAATAGCTGCAGGACAGTATCATTGAATATTCATCCTTATTCTTAGACCATATACTCCTCTAAATTCTGATTTAAGTACGGCAAATGGAAGGAATACACAATAACTCATGCAAATGCATGCGATGTGCAGGCACATGGATGGGAAAAAGGTTAAGATTTTCTGATGACTTTCCAATCTTTCTCCCGTTCACAAGGGAGCTGCCATTTTAACAAAATGTTACCAATTACTTTTTCGTAGATAAATCCAAATGACTGATCTACCCAGGCAATGCCTCCTCACAAACATATCTGTAAATAATATTGCGGGTATCTAAGCAGTAACTTGAGCTGAACCAAACTGCATTAAAACAGTAAAAAGTCAGAAACATATTTCAGATAAGAAAATGTAAAACCATCATATTTTTTACCCAAGGGAAAAGTGACTACTCTAGACAAATGAGATACAGCCTGATATCCTTTCTGTAAATATTCCTTAAGAATATTTACAGTGGATGAAATTAAATAAGAGAAATAGAAACATTTCCTTGATAGTATTTTTTCTTGGTGACCTGCTACTAAAATCTCTTTTGTTTGTTTTATTATGTATCAGTTAATAGAGTATTGTATTAGTCTGCACAGAGAATTTATATACAACTAGTCACTTGCCCGTCACAAAGGAAGGGATAATATTTTATTTTTCTGCCCCCCCAGTCTCTCTCATCCCTCTTCCTACCCTGTGTCTCTTCCCCTCTCCTTTGTCTCTCCCCCCTCTCCCTCCTCTGTGTCTCTCCCCCTTTCCCCCCTCACTCCCATGTGTCTCTTTCCCCCCTCTCCCTATCGTGTCCCCCCTCCTATTTGTCTCTCAAACCTTTGTCTCTCCTGCGTCTCCTTCCCCCTCTCCCTCCCCGGTGTCTCTTCCCCCTCTCCCCTATGTCTCTTCCCCTTTCCCTCTCTCTCCCCCCTGTGTCTCTTTCCCCCTCCCTCCCCTGTGTCTTCCCCCTCTCCCTCCTGTGAGTCTTTTTCTCCCTTCTACCTACCCTCTCCTTCCCCCTTTCCCTCCTGTGTCTCTTTCCCCCTCTCCCTCCCCTGTAACTCCTTCCCCACTCCCCCCCCCCGTGTCTCCTTCCCTCATCTCCCTCTGCCTTATTGCCACAATAACATATATGATTGCACATATAAGCCAAAGCCATTAAGATCTTTTAAGGTCCTTAAAGCAACAGACAGCTTATACCTTATAAATGTGTCTACTTTTTTGTTGTTTAACTTGGAAAACAATATTTCACTACATATCAGAAACAAAATGCCCATTTTGTGTGCCAATATTACGTACCTAAAAATGTGGCTTAGTTTGTATTTGTATTATAAAAGTGACTTAATGGATTTAGATTTGGAAGTACATCTAATGCATTTATTTCACAGGGATGCTGAGATTGCCATGATAACACAGTATAGGAAAATACAGTTTGTGTCACACTCTGGATCTCTAGTGAAACTAGAGCACTCAATCACAGGCTGTTTCTGTATAATTTATAACACTTACCTAATTGTAGTCATATTTACACAGAAAGAAAAGCTGTAATTATCAGAGCTGAGAGTGGCAGGACAGACTTTAAAAAGAACATCTTGATGGATGCATGATCATACAGTGGTTTTAAGAGATCACAGACTGTCATAATGTAGCAAGGATCATAAACAAAATTAAGAAAATACCTGTACAGCAAGTCATTGCATGTCTATTCTTCTCAAAGGATTAGAAACGAGGGAGATGAAAGGAATCATGGAGTTAGATAAGATCTCTAGTCAGTTTTTATTGAAAGACTGCAACTTTATATAGCAACATGTCAACAGAACTCAGTAGAAGAGCAAGTCCCTGTAGGATAACAATTACAGATAGGTTAACACCTGAGGTGGAATTGCCCAGGACGCAAGTTAAATGAGATAAACAAACAATTTTCTACAAAATCCTCCTAGCTTATATAGCTGCTAATAGTTTATTAAAAACTTTTACAAACATGTGCCATTTTCCCAAATTGTAGTGGTCCTTTAAGAGCACATTCGCTTTATATAATATTAGATTACATCTCTGTAACCCTGTTAAACATTTTACTGCATATCTAGGCATTTTTAGGATTGCGTTCAATGCATTAAACCATTCCAATCATTACAAGTACGGCCAGTAAGATCTGAAATACTTCTGGGACCAATGTGTTCTACACAAAATGACTTGTTAAAGTAATTCAGTTTAATTTAAATGAGCTGTAGTGGCTCCCATAAATATATGGCAGTCATGAATTTGCACTCATTTCAAACATGAAATAATTATACTTTTAAAATGACTTTGAAATTTTATCTCTCTCTAAAGGCTACAAAAAGTACATTGACCTTGTTCAAAATAAAAGCTTATAATCCATACTGTGCAGCATATAAAGAATCCCTGTACTGATCATGTGTCCATTAACTAATACTATGCGTAGAAAGAGATTCAATAGTAGATACAAAGCAATAAGATGCATCTAAATTAATAACCACTAACCAGTGCTTTCATACATTGTAAAGGCCTTGTTAACATGACACTTATTACCCAACCTAACTGATGTACAACTGAACAGATCTCTAATGCTGATTAAATGGATATGGACATCTCCCTGTTTTAAGAACTAAAACTACTTAAATGCTTGTATGCTTATCTAAACACCATTTTATTAACAAGTGCATAAAGCTCTCTTTCTGCTCACTGGAATTTTCCAAACAGTCCCTGAAAAGGTTTGCCCCCTGTATATCATGCATATAATAGTGTCTCTATTGGTACTAGGTATATTAACCAATGACAGGCTGTTTCTTAGGCAGCATTTCAAAACTTGCTTTTGAGAAACTGTCTGTGATTGGCTAATATATCTAGTACCAATAGAAAAACAGTGAGCATGAGATGTTGAGGGCAGATGTGTTCAGGGAATTATGTTTAGATGTGCAAACAAACATTAAGGTAGTTTATTTTATCATTAAAAGCAGGGAAACTTCCATATCGCTTTACCAATAATATATGCAAACTCATTAACAGAAGACACAACATTACAACAATCCATCCATCAACCTAAACATACCTTACCCACAGATATGTAGAGTATCCACTTGCACAAATCTGTGTAGGTGACAGTCCTAAACTATTGGGTGGTTAGAGGAACCGCACTCAAGCCCAAGTGGATTTCCAAGTAAGGCTGTCCCTATGGAAAAGCAGGAAACCCTCAGTCTGCACCATTTAATAAGAGGTCATTAGTTTAATTACATCTACCTGATTGAAAATTAAAATGTGACTTAGGCGAAGAATCCATCATCATTTGACCTAAATGCATCCCTTGATAGGCTAGAACATCTACTGATAAACAATGCCTGAAGATATTTGTAAGTCTAGTTTCAACTATGAATCAGACCTTACATGCTGATGCTTTGGCCCTATTAAGGAATGGCCTCTAATGGAACCATTAGTCTTCATGGGCTGGAGTTGAGAAATTCATTTATCTTCATAGAACAATGGGAGATTATTTTTTAAATTGCCCAAAGTTGTAAAACTTGAAGAGGAAATATTTTAGGTTTTCATTAGCTCTGTGTGTAATTAACATATTTTTTCCACCTGGTATTGTATTTAACAGATTGTGAAGCTATTTGGTCCCTCACCTTGGTTCAAACATGGCTGTCCCTGAATACTCATCTGACTAGCATTGAAGCTCTTCCATATGCTCTCTGTATATACTATTCTTGCTTCTAACTAACATTGGAATGCTATTCCGGCTCATCTCTTGTGCACTGTTTTTGTATGAAAAGAGTGAAGCATATTTCAGAGACAATACTCCCCAATCTCCTCCTAACTTAAATCAAGATTTTTGTAAAGTGCTGAATTCCAACAAATGCTATTGCCTTTTGCATAATAAACTTGTGTACCAAAAAAGTCTGAGAAAACTGAATGTAACAAATATTTCAGAAAATGGAATATGTGATATATAAAATGTATAATTTATTTTTTATTATTCAGAGCGTTTTTATCCCAGTTGGCTGACAGAACAATAACACAATCTTTTATTCTATCTTTACATTGTAGCAACAAAGTCTACTCCGTAGTTTTCCTATAATTTCAGCTACAATGTGGACACTGTAGCCTGTTTAGGAAGAATCCATGAAGCAATGTATCAATACATATAAACCAGCATTATCCCTTCTGGTTCTACTCCAAGCAACAATGGGCCACATTCAATTCAAAGCTCGCAACTTGATTGCAGACAGCCGAATGTCTGCCAGTGAGTTGCGGGCACCCGTTGGTCTCCGATTGAGATGCTATTCAGTTGCTCAAGGTCGCAAGTTACGGGCCCCAAGCACAGACCATAAACCATGCACTGTTAAGGAGCACTCCGCAGTGGGAACATGATCAATTAAGCAAGTCCATAACCTCCCATTTCAAATCAGCCAATAGAAAATAGGATTATTAATATTAAAGCAGTAAAAAATGGAGGTCAATCAATTGGGTTCGGGGTTCCGATATGCGATCAGAATCGCAAAACCGCAAAATAAAGATTTATGAAAATGAATACCAATACTGTTTTACTCCATATGGGTGGCCTGATATGTATTAACTCATTGATAACCGAGATCGATTTAATCCCGAAATGACACATAAAAATAAATATTATTTCCTGCTGATGTTGTGCGATTCTTTCGAATGTCTATCATCGCTTTCCCCCTTATTAACAGAGCAGTATTTTTTTATTTTATTGCATTTACAGTGATTCAAATATTGCCATGATATTGCGGATCCTCTATAGCACTCATACTGTGAAAATATTTGTGGGCTTGGGGAAATTGAGCAATTGCTTCTGTAGGCTGTAAGTTACGGGTTTAACCAATGCCATTTTTCAAGCTCGTAACTCGGATGCCATTCCGAGCCCGCAAAAAGACGCCATTTGTATAGCAAAATAGCTTGCAACCTCACTTACAGTCTACCGAATCTCACGAAAGCTCAATTGAATGTGGCTCATAGTGTCAATACATATAAAACAGCATTCTCCCCTTCTGATTCTAGTCTTGTTTTACTTCGCTGTGATTCCTTATGGAAAATAGGGAAGCCACTTTCTCATTTAATTTAAATGACATTAAAGCCAGGCATGTCCTTGAGATTGTGTCTAATTTTTCTCTATGAAGGCTACCATAAATTCATTCTGCAAGGGCTTTGGCAGCTCAAAAATGGAAATGTTGTTAAAAAGTCCTAAATACAACAGGAAATCTTCCCAAGGAGTCATTAGAGAAATTGATGAGGCCTGTTTTTTTTATCATGATCTCTATGGACTCATTATGTAGAAAAAAGCTGAGGCAGAAGTGTGTCTGTGATATAGAGGTTCTCCGAGAATATAGCAGGCCCTGACCTTTTATTCTGGAACAGAAAATAAAAGGTTACTTTTTAAGATATGAGCTGGCAGAAGGTGCCAGGTTCACCTTTTTGTTTTACCTTTTGATTGTCTTTTTTTTTTTTACTATTTAAAGATACATAAGAACATCTAAAGAAAAAGACATATTAATAGAATAGTTGTTTACATTACAATTGGAGCTACTATAGTTGTTTGAAATGAAATTCATTTATTCAAGTGACACTCTATTCTGTATTTGATCAATGTCAACGAGAGATGCAGAAAATATTCTTTTCAACCCCAAAGATTTCATGGTGCGTACACCTGGCTGAACTTGTTTTCTGTAAAATCCAAAAGACCACAAAACATCATTTGCGTTTGTTACAATATTAAAAGTTTACTTATTTTGCAATCGTTCAACTGTAAATATGATTATAAATCTGGTTACAAAATGTCAGAATGCTCCCCAAACTGATTTGAAGGAGGACAGAATATAAGATTGTAACTCTGAACAACTAGATAATTTATTCTGAATTCCAGGGGATGAATGAAGGAAAAACACATTTTGGCAATTAAAATATCATGAATGGAAGCAATTCACAGTCCCAATTATATTTATTTAATGAAAATGTATGAATTATATCATCAGTATTAAAAGTTGTAGATGAACTTATTGTGGTGCTAATCCAAAGCTGTGATGCCAATCCACTAATTTGGGTCATCTTTGCAACTTCCTTTAAAAAACCTCATAAGGTTCAATAAAATAAAAAAGTCAAAAATATATGCCGATAGTCAGCTCACCCTATGGTGATCAGATCCCTTTCAATAAAGACATTATCTGAAATTCTCAGGTAAGATTTTTCCTTTTCTGCCAGTAGCAGGTTTGGGTCTTGGTGCTTTGCACCTGCTGCATCAGCAGTAGCTCCTTCACTGAGCATTTTGCATCTCAGAATGTATTAACCTGTGATGGTTATGTGGGTGCTTCTGGCTTTCCATTGGAGGCTTTGTTAGTGTTGTTAGTGATTCTTCTCTGTATTCATATATTAAACTACATCATCATTTAGCTTATGATGGGCAAAATAGTGACTGGAGCCTCCACCGAATAGAGAACAGTAAATATAGAGTACATTTGTGTTCACATGAGTTAAAAAAACATAGTTCCTGCTCAGAATTCCCAGAAATACAGTTATTGCACTGCATTCTGGGAACCTGGGCAGGGATATGAAAATGCAGGTCTCCAAACACCTGCTTTAAAATTGTGTAATACAGCAGGCATATGCTTAAAAGTTGTCATGTTTAAAATGATACTGGATTAATAAGTGAAAACTTGTGGGCTCATTTGCATGTTCCTGCCAAGGTTCCCAGAATGCAGTGCAATATCTGTATTTCTCCGAATTCTCAGCAGGAAATACATTTTGTAACTTATTTTAGATGTTCAAATGTGAATACAAATGTACAATTTACTTACTATATTAAACTATACATTTCAGTAAAATGTGTGTTTAATTTATTTTTCCTAGTAACTTGCCCATCATTAATGACACTATCATAGAATGTTATCTTGAATTGTCTGTGCTGTCTTTCTCTGTGCTGTCTTTCTCTGTGCTGTCTTTCTCTGTGCTGTCTTTCTCTGTGCTGTCTTTCTCTGTGCTTTCTCTCTCTCACTCTCTGTGTTATGTTTCGAGTATGTTGTCTCTCTCTCTGTGCCATGTCTGTATGATGTTTCTCTCTCCCTAGCTCTCCCTCTCTGCTATCTCTCTATCTCTTTCTGTCTCTGTGTTGTCTCTCTTGTGCTGTCTCTTTCTGTGCTGTGTCTCTCTCTGAGGTTTGTAATGGTAGCTGTTATGTCACGTGCTGTGTTGTCTGGCATGTGGCAGTGCTTGCCTTATTGTATGGCATGTTCTCTCTCTTTCTGTGTTCTTTCTGTCTCTCTCTCTGTGCTGTCTCTCTCTTTGCTGTCTGCCTGTGTGCTGTCTCTCTCTGTCTTTTTGTCTGTGTGATGTCTCTCTCTCTCTGTTGTCTGTCTGTGTGCTGTCTCTCCCTGTTTGTGTGTGTGCTGTCCCTCTCTCTGTCTGCGTGCTGTCTCTCCCTCTCTGTCTGTCTGTCTGTGTGCTGTCTCTCTTTCTGTCTGTGTGCTGTCTCTGTCTGTCTGTCTGTCTGTGTGCTGTCCCTCTCTGTCTGTCTGTGTGCGGTCTCTCTCTGAATTGTGGCTGTTATGCCGGCACTCAGGTCCCGTCCCTCGATGATGTCATGGCACTGCCCCTCGATGACAGCATGGCCCCACCCAGTGTAACAGACAAACTGCTCTTTATATTATTAGATACTAGCGTCTTGCCCAAAATGAAGGCAATAAAAATGTAAGTCAGGGAATGCTATTTGGGCCTGACCATAATTTTTTTGGTGGTCCCAGATCCTTTGGCGCTCATTGCGAGCCTCATTGCGAGGCTGTTGGTTGTTGTATTTTTTTTTTTTCTGATAGGCGCTTTTGCTGTTACTGTTTTGTCGGCAGTGATCTGCTTTTTGCGCTTATTGCAAGGCTTTGTGTGCTATGAGCAGAGCTGGCGGTTGTGAGTAGCGCGGTGAATGGGTTTTGTGTTTATTGTGATCTTTTTTTTTGTGTATATTTGTTTTTGTATGCTAATGAAATAATTAATAAATTAATATACTTTACCTATTTTGTAGTAATATATGCAGGAAGCATTGTGCTGAAGAGCTGACAATCTGTTTTGATGTTCCTGCAGCATACATTGTAGGTTTGCACTGTTGTGGAGCTGAGGTGTAAGTGTCAGCAATTTGTGCAGTGTGTAGTGTAGCCGTTAGGGTAGCTGTGTACTTCTGCATTGTGTAAAGGGCGGCGATTGTGTATGTGGTACGCAGCTGTGTATGATGTAGCGTCCTTGGTAAGAGTGAATCTTGTACCTCGTACGGCTTTTTTGAAAAGCTGTATGTGTTTGGTGGTGTTTTGCGTCTTTAGGGTCCTGTAGCCTCGTTTTCGTTTTTTCGGCTGCCATTTTTTCTCTCGCTTAGGGGATTTTCGTGTGTCTAAACTCTGAAATTTGGACTTTAATTGAGGTGTAACTTCACTTGCAGAGGTCCTGGGTGCCCTCCTTGCTGTGGGTAATTTTTTTAAGTATTTTTTGTGTGTATTTATTGTGTTTTTAATGTTTCCGGGTGCGTGCGGTTCGGCCGTTAAGGTCGTATTTTTGTGAGGTTGTAATGTTTTTTTTCTCAAAGTCCCACGTCTCATATTTTGTATTTATTTTGTGTAAAGACCGTATATAGTGATTGCGTGTTAGATCTATTTTGGTAAAGTCCCGCTTGTGTGGGTGTTTGTAATCGCGTGTGAGGCGCCGTAGAGCCTCCAACTTCCGCAAATGCGGCCCCTCGCTTCGCAAGAGTCCGCATTTGCGGACCAGACTGCGTCCCTCGCTTTGCAAGGGATGCAATTCTTGCGAGCTCCAAAGCGTGACTACGATTCGTAGTTTGACAACTATTATATGTGATCCTATCCTCCACAAGAACAGTATTATAATAGAAGCCATACATTTTATAATCTACTATGTACTGTTAATTCTCTGAATGTCCATCTTCATCTTTGTGAACCTCTGCCCTAAAGGATTCTTAGTCAAACTTCAAGAAACAAGTAACACAAATTTACTTAGAGTTTTTTCAGCATTGAAATAAGGAAAAGCAAAAATAAGGGCCATAAATTCAGTTTAATATACATCTCGTTATTACAACACAGACACTTTTCTTCTTGTTCCTGACATCCAACACATTTGAGGCTGATCATCAAAAGACACAATTACAGAGAAGCTCTTTGATACAGTCACAGTGAAAGACATCAGAAATAGCTTCTTTCTTCTAACAAAAAGTGCAGGTCGTAAATTACGTGCAAAAAAAGAATGTATTTCCACTGTTTATAGTTTGTATCTGATGTATACATTAATAATAACAAGTGATCTCAAGTTTGTAGTAAGACAGGGGGCTACACCTACTAAGGTGAGAGCTAAAGAGTTGAGAGGTTTACGATTCCTATGCTATGCAATGGATTCTATTTAATAGCAATAGCTATTTTTTTGAAAAAAAGGATTCCTAAAATAACCATGAAACTGAATAAATACTAGTTCACTAGCAAATTTAAACATACATTGGCCTAAATGTACAAAACAAAATTAAGTAGGTACTAAATTGTTTATTAATTGAGGTGTATATTATTTTCCTTTACATTTAATTTACACAGACGGCACAAAAAGCACCATGTTTCAGCATAATGCCTTTACACTGAGACATTGTTATGATACTGAATACATACTAATCGGGGTGCTATTTTCCCTTCTTGATAATAAACCATGTGGCATCTCCCTGTTTCTCTAGAATTTTGTCAGAATTTAAGACTTTAGATTTATTAGACCTAAATGTGGACACAATCATAGAGATAATAAATGTTTCTGTCTAGATGTCTGTGTATCTATCTATCTATCGATCTACCTATCTTATCTATCTACCGTATCTCACAAAAGTAAGGTATACCCCTCACATTTTTATAAATGTTTTATTATATTTTTTCATGAGACAACACTGAAGAAATGAAACTCTGCTACAATGTGAGAGCTGCCGGCACTGGGGAACTACAGTTCATTGAGGGAACCATGCATGCCAACATGTACTGTGATATACTAAAGCAGAGCATGATCCCTTTCCTTTGGAGACTGGGCCGCAGGGCAGTATTCCAACATGATAATGACCCCAAACATACCTCCAAGATGACCACTGCCTTGCTAAAGAAACTTAAGGTAAAGGTGATGGACTGGCCAAGCATGTCACCAGACCTAAACCCTATTGAGCATCTGTGGGGCATCTTCAAACAGAAGGTGGAGGAGTACAAGGTCTATAACATCCACCAGCTCTATGATGTCATCATGAAGGAGTGGAAGAGCACTCCAGTGGCAACCTGTGAAGCTCTGGTGAACTACATGTCCATTAGGGTTAAGGCAGTGCTTGAAAATAATGGTGGCCACACAAAATATTGACACTTTGGGCCCAATTTGGACATTTCCACTTAGGGGTGTACTCACTTTTGTTGCCAATGGTTTAGACATTCATGGCTGTGTGGTGAGTTATTTTGAGGGGACAGCAAATTTACACTGTTATACAGTCTGTACACTTACTACTTTACATTGGAGCAAAGTGTCATTTCTCCAGTGTTGTCACATGTAAATATATAATAAAATATTTACAAAAATGTGAGGGGTGTAGTCACTTTTGTGAGACTTTTGTGAGATACTGTAGATAGATAGATAAGATAGATATAGATAGATAGATAGATAAGATAGATAGATAGATTAGATATATAGATAGACATCTAGACAGAAGCATTTATTATATCTATGATTGTCTATCTATCTATCTATCTATCATCTATCTATCTATCTATCTATCTATCTATCTATCTATCAATATAGATATACACTGGTGATACATGTATATAGATTTATATAGACGTGATTGACAAAAACAATCATATGTCAGCAAAAAGAAACAGAAAAAGTTGTGATATGTAGTATTATAGAGTTAAAGGCTTCCAGTTGTGTTTTTAAAGGTACAGTATATATAATCTTCCTGGTTTCTAAATGTTTGGTAAGAAATGGGCAGTGATTATCAGAAAATATCTATTATATAGATAAGTTCAGTGTACTTACAAGGTTAAATGCAGGAGACTAAAATGCAGCTTTGCACACCCACCGGGAGCTTACATAACTAAGTACACTGAAGAGAGCAGCCAGGTACAGAGTTTGACTTTTCTGGTGGAGACCACAGAAAGTAATGCCCCAGGGTAGAATCACATGGTTGGGTTGGGTCTGAGCTCACAGATGAATCAGAGCACAATGAGAGAGAGAGACTACATATCCCAGGCCACCTTGCAACACAGGAACCCCAGAGTATGATAACAATGTATCAATTAACCTGTGATTTCTCCTGATTGGCCAAAACAATTGATGAATTTAATGCTAATCTTAGCAGAGATTTTCTGGGGTGTCAACTAACAAAAGCTGCTGCTTGAAATCTGAAGGATTTAGCAAACATCATGTGAGTTTTTAAATGCTTATTTTAGTATTTATTGTTTTCATACTCTACTGATTTTACTCTATCAGATGAATTCATAATCCAGGACACTTAGATATGCCTTTAAGGGTTTACTTATTTTAGGGCTTACTGTGGAGGAGCAGATAAAAGCTATGTAGCGGTATATTACAGTTGTTTTAGTAACTTCCAATAAATGTGTGTAATGTGCCATTGTTACATAGAATCAGTGGGGAATACATACACTGCTGCACAGACCCTGACACGCGTTTCGTCAGCAGCATGCTGATGTCATCAGGGGGCGGCGTGCT
Source organism: Discoglossus pictus (assembly GCA_027410445.1). Classification (NCBI taxonomy): domain Eukaryota; kingdom Metazoa; phylum Chordata; class Amphibia; order Anura; family Alytidae; genus Discoglossus; species Discoglossus pictus. Next base: position 74,236,417 of record CM050173.1, read on the forward strand.
GGGGTCAGCACTCTGTTGTCACCTATTGTACTGTATTTGTTTATATCTATTCTGCTCCAGCTTAACCCCTTAGTAAATTTGATCTGCACAGTACATGTGGTGGGTGCTAGGTATGGCATGATTTGCACCACAATGGAGTTAGTTATTTTCATTCTGCATTTCTTTTACCTGGATTTTTACACACTGTCTGCCCTGTCATGGTTTCATTCTATCTCTGTCCTTTGTCCTTTTGATTTGATTATTTGTGTATTACTTTTTATTTTTTATATATTAGGAAGTATATATTCCAGAATTAATTTATAGTATTTTAGACCATGTACCATTTTCTTGCCTTTCTTTTAATGGATTCTAATTTGTTTTTAAGAATCAGTCCATGGGCACAAATTTCTAGGTGAGCTCTGGCTATGGAACTATACAGTGGAATTAGTATGTCTCTCATTTTCTGCTGCTAAATCTACCAATATATCCAAACATCGTACTTTCTTTCAGCATTGATGCATTATAATTATTTTACAATTAAGTAAATATTCTACTTCTGAATTTTTGTGACCTAAGTGCCACATGTTGAATTACTCAGTGTGAAATAATAGATCCCACTTTATTGTCCAATGAAGTCCACTAGTAATATCACTAATAAACAAAACCGCACCCAGCACTGAGCCCTGTAGCACATAACCAATATTTCAAGCTGCAAAGACAGTTTAACCAGTGATTTCAAACCCTCTCATCAACGGCCCCAAAACAGGTCATGATGTGAGGCAATTAATGTACGATAAGCTGTGGAGCCTCTAATTGCCTCAGTTATGTTAAATCTAAATCATGATCTGTCTGACAATCACTGAGGAGAAGGTTGGGTCAACTGTCTGGACTGTCTTTTTCAAAATGAAGAAAACAGTGAACTCTGAGAAGAAAACATGCAGATATATAAATGTTAAATATTAACATGCTACACTGTGATGTTTTACTGTGATTATGACAAAACTGTAGAGACAATGTAATTCAGTTCTTTTAAAACTCTGAATACAAAATCTAGTAAGTTCATAATATATTTACAAGCCATCCATCATATATTTACTAGCTTATTTTATTACTAGTCAAACTGAGACCCTTGTGAGATGTCTTTGCAATAATAAAATTATTCCTTATACTGGCCTTTTTGCATCAATTTGAGTGTTTTATGACTTCCTTTTGTATACAAATAGATTTCCACACTGGTGGTGATACTGTAAGAGATGGCGGGATGATTTGGGACAATAAGAGGCACCAAGAAGGAAACATCTGCTTTACTTTACTAAGGCCAAAGTGGCTTCATCGACCTTCAGCACACCAGGACACATCTACACTTGGTTACATCAAGAAAGATGTAGCCTGATCCAATGGTGGTATTTTTCTCTTTTAGTCTAAGCTCACACCACAAATAAACACAAGTTAATCCTTTATTATCAAGCAATTTAGTTTTAGTTAACACTTCCCCTTTAATTTTAAGATCATATTTTGTTTTAGAATTAAACCTAAACCACAAAGCAAAATAAATAGCAACTATCATACCCACACCATATTTTACTGTTTGTGCATTTAGCTCAATAGGAAATACAATTATTGGATTCACCATGCAGTGTTCCCATATCCATTCCCTTCACCGACTCCACACAGTTTCCATATTTCCTTCATGTTTATCACCTACGTATTTTTTCCTTAATATCTTCCTCTATTTTAACCCTGCTCTGGTCTCCGAGGCAGTGCTTTTTCCACCACTCAGCTCTATCACATACAAAATTTGAATTATATCAAAGCTAATAACTGTCTAATATAGACATTGATATAATTTATTTAAGCTCTGGGACACTGTGAATTTGTTTTAAATAGAGCAGAGCTATGCTTTTCAGCTCCAGTTAATTATTATCAATTAGCATTAATTTGATGGGGGAGATCAATTATGAAATAGCTCAGGCTCTGTTGAGAATACTAATACTGTGTTTGTCCCTTGGATTATTATCATTCCTAAACTATCATTAACCTGTCTGTGTTGGAGGCACCTACAATTATGAGCCACTGGCACCTTCAGCTATATGGGCAGTAATGTTGAGAATTAAGAAGTTTGATTATTTAATTATTTATTCATTTCCTCCCTCCTTTGTTAAAACCGTTCAATGATTCAGTCCTGATGGATGACAGAAAATCTGTAAGATAAAAAATGAACACTCCACATGAAAATATCTAATGCACATAAATGATACATTATAATCCCTGGGATACAACAGGAAAATAATAGTTTCTTTAATGCTTTATAAAAATGCACCTGCTTTACTTTATTATTGTCAATTTATCTTAGGAGAGCACCTGCCTAAAGAGAACCTGGCTCCATAAAAATCCTCAAAAGTCCAGACATATACACACGTGATTAATCTTCTAATAAGGAAAGTGTTGAAATCCTATCAGCCATATTAAATTCCAAGCTCGTATCTGCAACGGGGCACCTGCAAAGCCTGCGGGCTTGAAATTCTGCTGCATTACAGAGCTATTAAATTGAACAAGGCCGCAAGCTACGGACAGGAGACGCAAACCCGTAAACCATTCTTGCGCGAGTTGCATGTGTGGCTGTGAACATGATCAATTAGTCAAACCGGTCATCATTACGTCACTGAAAAATGGAGGTTATATTTCAAAGTCTTACTGGTTTCAATTACGAGTTTAAATCAGACCTGCATTCCAGAAATAATGCAATATTGATAAATCAGTAAATATGATATTCTAGTCCATATATGTATTAACACATTGATTGCTGGGATCGATATAACACGAAAATTAAACATAACATAAAGTATTTTATATTTCAGCTTTGCGGGCTTGAGAATATTCAGCTATTAATTCTTATACCTAACATCACTTTCCCTTTTATTATATGTACAGTAGAGTGTTGATAATAGCATTTACAGTGCTACGGATAGGACTTTAACCCCTTCAGGGTCCTCTCTAGTACCTGTTGGCTTTTTGGCTCCATTTTCAGCTTTCTGGTTTGAATGCCAGTGTATTTGTTGCAATTGATTAGTGAAATTGGAACGTAGCAGTTACGGGCTTGGGAGAACAAAGGATTTGCGGGCGCGTGGTCAAATTTCCACGTCCCGTAGGGGTTTTCCACCTGTAACCCGCAGATCATTTGTGGGTTGCTTTACAGGGCCAATTTTATAGCCGTAAGTCTTGCGGGCTATGTTGTGGGCTACGGTTTTACACATTCAGGGAATTTAATAGGGGTGTATGTTATCTTTATTGGGCGTCTGGGTTTGCCAAAGTCAGGGTGCTCTTGTCCTACATTAATAGTACAACAATGTAGAAGCCATTGTGGTAATGTGTTATTTGTGTTTGTGTGCATATAGATTATATGTTCTTATAATAGTAAAGTTCTTAGATATTTTATACTTAAAATGCTTTTGTCACAATTTGCCTATTATAAGCTAAAGTCCAATTGTCCATTTGAGGGTTGTACACAAGCCCCCAAAAATATGGCAAGACCGCAGTAGTAACAATTGTTTGTCATAACCTTCATTTAATCCATAGTGAAGGTAATTTAATGCAGCATATATTTCATTTTAATAATTAAATTAAAGTTCCCCAACTTTGTTGAATAGTGTAATGCACTGAAACATGTAAGAAGATCTACTTTTGTCTGTGGTTTATACTTAAAACGGCTACTTAATTCAGAACTATTTCGACTACATCACTGTAAATATCTCTTAAAAGCAGGTTGAATTATTTTTTTAAATAAGTGAATTTTTCACTAAGAAATAAAATAAAATACAATTTGTATTTATATGTGTGAAAGGCTGCCACAAGCCTGCTCCATCACTGCAACCAATTGTCATGAATCAGCCAGGGGCCATCTTGGATTTGGAACTGTTATCTGCCACATGTTATTGAACAGAAGGTTTTGGGCTCCCAGAGCCACTGTTATAATGTTATATATAATGTTATTGTTATACATTCAGAGAAGAGGCAGTTTACCCCGTCACCACTAATAAAGTCGTCATAAAGCATTAAGTGGACTGACGTGGGAAGTACTGCCTCAACTCATAACATGTGGGAAAGGGAGAGATGCTGTGGATTATAAAATGTTGTAGTGGTATTATCTGTAAATATATTGTATTGTAATGTGGGAGCCATGTTGTGTGCAGTCATCCATATTGGGTCTGATACAGATAGTAACCTGAGTAGATCACCCATCTGCCTTCCAGTTATCACATAAAGTAAACACTTGAAGTGATAGCAAGGCCAGAACAAAGGGGTCTGTACAGACATTGAGGCACCTTAACCCCATGGGGTCTTCAGCCCAATATCAGGGTCATAGTACAGGAGCACATAGATGTTTCTCCCTTGAGAGCCAGAGACCAAGTAAATTAGGTAGCCACACCTAGTGGGCGGCCCATGGGAGGGGTCTGGAAGTTCCCAGAGCTTACCTCTAGTCCATTGGCCAGAGGTAATCAAGTTACTCTGGAGATTACCCCATTGGCCAAGAGGAAGATGAGGGTTGGACAAGGGGTAGCCACTCCCTGTACTGGTTTTGTGAGTTGTTTAAATACTTGTGTAAAAATAAAGAAGTTTTTCTTAATTTTCATACTTTGACTAAGCATGTATTATTGACCCAGAGGCATATGCTTGTAGAGGAGCTCGTTCTGACTCCCTACCAAGGTGCTCCCAGGTACACTACCAAAGCAAGCTGGGACTTATCCCTTTGTACCGACAAAGACTGTCCATAGGTCTAGAGTCACCCAAACTTAGGTCTAAACCTACTGGGAATAAGAGTACTAGGATACTCTAGATCCCATCATCATAGTAGGTTGTGACACCAATCAGGTTGCAGGGGGGTGTCCCCTGTTCAAGTCAACGGTAAGTTTTTTGACAGACTGCCTATATTTACAGTTTGAAGGGAACACACCTTCTAATTAGTTTATTTTTACATACAGGCCGAAAATTCATGTTTCTAAACTCTTGCCTCTCTGGAATTTGAGTTATGTAGACCAACTTAGGAGAAGGGGTGATGGCTGAGTTATTGCTCCATGCAGTGATCCCATGAAACAAAAATGTAACCCTTACAACATCTATCTGTGCAGTCATGGAATACTGGTACTCACCCAAAACCAGAAATATTTGGATTTAGGGGTAAGCTGTGCTATCAATCATAGCCTGCACGCTGGACTTGCCACACTGCTTATTACTTATGCAACAGCCAGTGGGCAGAATAGACTGTATGTAAACAGAAACTTAAAACTTAAAATTGTGTAGCTGTTACTGGTATAATTAAAAAAAATACAGATCATTTTAACATACAATCTTGTGTTCTTTCACATCACGAAGAGGACTTACAGTGAGTTCAGTGGCCCTTTAAATAGTAGACAAATGGATTCCCATTTTAAGCAGCCACACCACTCATTCCCTACCTTGGCTAATATCAATTGTGAAAAAAACAATTGTCCAATACAGTAACATCTTGCCTTCAACTCTATAAAATCAAATGATTGTTGGAATATGATTAATGGTAAATAATACATTATAAGTTGAAAAAAAAAACACTTTGCCTTTGCCTTTTGCCTATGTGATCTTGCAGATTATACCAGATGTTGCTATAATGTAAGTCAATAGAAATGGCCAAATGACCATTGCAAATAGATAAGCAATGTGTTTAATGGTAAATTAAAGAACCAGTGAAGTGTGATAGTATGTTCTTTAAAAGATCTTGAATTCATAACTGGCAAAATGTTTTAGAAAGCTTAAGTGTTTGTAACTATTTTAATTACGGTAGGTTAGCTTTAGAAGGAAGATATTGTTTTTTCCTCAAGGAAATCGTCATCTTTGAGGACTAATCCAGATACAGTTACTGATAAGATCTCTTTTCAGTTTTATTGAAAGTCTGGTTTAGTGTTATGACAAGTAACAATAGTGTTAAATGAAAGTGCTATTTACAAATGTTATCCCACCTTTCTTGTGAGTTTATATGCAAATGAATATATCAAGTGGAGAAACACTTGACATGGTTCGGTTTTTACCATTTATCTTAAAATGTATCTAGGGCGAGATTTCAGTTTCTATAATGAATGGTTTATAGAAGTATCTGCCAAGTAAAAAGAGAATGGTGTCTATGTAATATATTTCATTAATAAAATAGGATATAGCTTCAACTCACAATATAATAAATTATTCAAAACAAATAAAGCAATGTCCTCCCACAGTAAGGAGTTATCACATATACTGTAATAGTTGTCAAACTATGAATCGTCGTCATGCTTGCAAAGTGAGGGACGTAGTTTGGGCCATAAAAGTGGCCCATCATTTCACAAGGGGCCACATTTGCAGAAGGTGGAGGCTCCAACCATTGCAGACCGCAAATGCGGACCCTCACGAAGCGAGGGGTCGCATTTGCGGAAGTGGAAGCTCTACGCCGCCTCACAATCGATAACAAACACCCACAGAAGCGTGACTTTAAAAAAATACATCTAACACACAATCACTAAATACGGACTTACACTAAAAAAATACGAGAAAAAAAAACATTCAGAATTCGCGAAAATACGACCTTAATGGCCGAACCGCGTGCACCTAAAAACATTAAAAAAAAACACTTTTAGCAAGGACGCAATTACATGCCTTACAATTTTATTGCCCCGTCATTTTTGACGGGCAAGTCGCTAGTTGCATATAATACTTAATACATAAAGGCTGTATTTATTCATTTTTTTTACATTCTAAGCATGTCTCCTTAATCCACGACTTAAAACACTGATTTTAATAGGTAAAAAGGATTTTAAATTCATTTAGGTAACTTTAATTTTAATTTAAGAAATCGAGTGTGGCTACTGCTTCTGCAGCATGGACAAAGCTGGCTATCCCTCATGGACATCTATATATATGAAAACAAAGTTGTGAGGGGGCGGCTCAAATTATATTGCACCAGGGCTCTCATTTACTAGCTCCGCCACTGACAGTGATGGGCAAAATACTCTTATATTATTAGCCCTACATTGCATTGAAGCACAAATGGAAAATAATTCTCATAATTTAAAAAGGCTTATGATGACCTTGAAGAAAAAAATAAATTCAGTTCCCTCATGAGATCCAAGAGGATCATATTCTGAAAATAGCCCTTGGCATTCCAGTGATATCCTAAGATCTCTACACATTGTGGAAATAAGCTTCTCTAATATAGTATAATTCTAAGGAAAATACATAAATCAGTGGATTCTAATCCTTCCATTGCAGACGGTATATACTCCCAAGAGTTGTTTTTGGACTTTCTGTGCAAGCAAAGGTTAAACCAGAATAAATTCATAAAAAAATAATGCTGTAAATAAATAAAATACATTTAGCATTTGGATATATGTGCATTTTAACTAAAAATTATCATAATTCACCTAGTATTTAAGGACAACTAGAGTAAAATAGGAGAAAATGGCACTTTTCAGTCTTACTATAATAAATATTAATACATTTTCAGTTGTCAAACTAGGTTGAATAAGAAAAGTAAGTTTTGTTGATGCCTACTTAGGTAGAAGACCTGTATTCTTCTTCTTATTATTATTATTTGTAAAGCTCCTGCATAGTCTAGTGTTAAGTACACATTAACAGAGAGTACAGAAGAATAAATAGTACATAGTGTACAGGAGGAGTTGATTAATGTTTAGAAAGCTTTCACGGAAGATTAGCAGAGAATACAGTGGAGTAAGGGAAAAAGTTGTGGTGAGGACAGCACAAGAAAAGTCCTCTAGGCAGGATTGGAATGAGGTAATTGTGAGTGGAAAGAGTTCAGGGCAGTTGGGGGAATAATTGGAGATAAGACATGAGATGTATGAGCTTGTTGTACTGTTCATGGATTTGTAGGTAAAAATCAAGATTGTAAATTTAGTCAGGTTAGACATGAGAGGGAAGCAGGAGATGAGTTGTAAAGATGGAGAAGCCTAGTAAAAGTGTTTAATGGGCAGCTGAAGTTTAAGAAAATCTGCACATGTTTGTGAAGTAAGTAAGAAACTAACAACAGCAGTGGGGTAAGCCCTGAATAAAATTAAAAACATTTAAAAAAAAAATCTGAATTTTTGAAGACTTTTCTTTGGAGGATCTATCTTGTCTTTGCTGCATTAATTCTTGAGAACTGAAGTATGAGTGGTTTATGTTTATTATCAGTGGAGTCATGCAAGAGATGGAGAGGATAAACAGATAATTGGATTTGATAAAACTCCCTGCATGCTTAGAAACAGGCAGTATGCATCAATTAATGCAAGCTCTACCCTTCAGAAATGTAAATGTCTCCCTCACACAGCCAACCTTCACAAGATAGATAAATAAACTCAAAGAAAGATAGAATGAAAGTAGTTCTATAAACTTACAGCTGTAGATCTGATTAATATTGGTTTTATAGATTATAAGAATGTCTTGGCCTTCTGTGTCAACCCCTTCCCATAAAGCATTTCTGAATTGGCCCACTCTTTTCTTAATAAAATGATCACAAGTTTATGTCCCATGTATTTAATAACCATACATATTTATATCCTCTGAAATTTTAAGTAACTACCTTTTCTATTGAGAACCTGTTCCATAGTACAATCACCATTTCTTATAGTAATACTTCTCATCTCTATTTAGAATGCTATTCAACCATTCAAAATTCAAGCATGTTGTTGACTTTGCCAATATACAGCCTTATTAAATTGTGATTCGTCCATCTGAATAGGGCTTTATGTCAGCACAGAGCATATTTTTTTTACAGACGTTTTTAATTAGTGAACATCTATCCAAAAGCAAGGTCTTCACTAACTAAAAACTTCTGTAAACAAATATGCTCTGTGCTGACATAAAGCCCTATTCAATTGGCTGATTTACAATTTAATAAGGCTGTTAATATCTACCAAATTACTGAAAGCATAGACGTATATCAGTTTATATGTAATAAATATATTCTATGAATTATGGTATTTTTTTCTTAACATTTTTGTTAATTTTTTAAGCAAACACATTGAGAAATCAAATATGTGTGAAAACTCAAGGCTTTTGGAAAAAAAAATACTGAAAAACAAAATTACAATACAGAGTGGTCATATTTAATTATTTTTTCCTGAACTGTGAACTTGATACCTTCAGTCTTTTGTGGGTTTATGATTTATGTGTGTATTTAATAAGCACAATCATCCGTAGACTGAGTCCATTATATCTTTGTAGAAATGTACATTTTTACATTCATTTTAATTAACTCCCTAGCATGATATATTTAATTATTTGGTTAGTGTATGTGTGTAAAAATATTGAGGCCTATTCAACTGGCCAAATTGCAAATAAATGAGCCCATAATGGAGTCCATGAATGTTACTGATATTCAATTAGTTACTCGCATTCAAATTGCGAGTTACAGGCTCAAAATCACTGTGGTTGTCAAAAATGTCCTATCTCCTCCTTTAATGTCTCAAGTCCGCAAATGTTACCAGTGCTAAAGATGCAAAGTCGATGTCCAATTACAACAATTCGGCAAGCTTGCAATTGCCTTATATACCGTAAATCTCAAATGTATAAAAAAATTATACGAGTACTAGATAGGATTTGCAAGTGGATTAAACACCTCTTTCTAGCACTGAAAAAGCAAATAAACACACTCTACTGTACTCTAAAATATTGGGAAAGCATAGAATTAATTGCACAACAGTCTCAAGTTGGCAAATCTGCAATAAAAAATATTTTTTTACAAGTTTTATTTTCATGTTATATTGATTCAATGAATCAAGGGATTAATAGATATCATAGAACTCACATGGACTAGAACTGTTGCTTTAATGATTTTTATTGATTTCTACATATCTGTATTGTAAGTCCGATCAGAAATCGGACTTCTAAACACTAATTGATTGTAGTTTAAACTCCATGTTTTATTGATGTATTGATGACGGTCTCATTTACTGTTGGCTTTGTCTCAAAAGTAACTTACAGGCTTGATTTATTATTCAGTATCATGCCCTGAAATGTGACGGGTTTATGGTTTACACGTGGATGCTGTGTGCCTGTAATTAAAGGTTAGAGTCAATTGAATACAGTGCCTTGCAAAAGTATTCACCCCCTTGACTTTTTACCTATTTTGTTACATTACAGCCTTAAATTCAATGTTTTGTTAATCTGAATATTATGTGATGGATCAGAACACAATAGTCTAAGTTGGTGAAGGGAAAGGAGAAAAATATATACATAAAACTATTTTTTAGAAAAAAGAAAATTGTCATGTGCCTATGTATTCACCCCCTTTGTTATGAAGCCCATAAAAACCTCTGGTGCAACCAATTACCTTCAGAAGTCACATAATTAGTGAAATGATGTCCACCGGTGTGCAATCTAAGTGTCACGGGATCTGTCATAACATATACACACCTTTTTTGAAAGGCCCCAGAGGCTGCAACACCTAAGCAAGAGGCACCAATAACAATACACTGCCATGAAGACCAAGGAACTCTCCAAACAAGTAAGGGACAATGTTGTTGAGAAGTACAAGTCAGGGCTAGGTTCTAAAAAAATATCCAAATCTTTGATGATCCCCAGGCACAACAGCAAACCTGCCAAGAGACGGCCGCACACCAAAACTCAAGGACCGGGCAATGAGAGCATTAATCAGAGAGGCAGCACAGGGACCTAAATTAACCCTGGAGGAGCTGCAGAGTTCCACAGCAGAGACTGGAGTATCTGTACATAGGACGACAATAAGCCGTACGCTCCATAGAGTTGGGCTTTATGGCAGAGTGGCCAGAAGAAAGCCATTACTTTCAGCAAAAAACAAAATGGCACGTTTTGAGTTTGTGAAAAGGCATGTGGCAGACTCCCAAAATGTATGGAGGAAGGTGCTTTGGTCTGATGAGACTAAAATTTAACTTTTCGACCATCAAAGAAAACGCTATGTCTGGCGCAAACCCAACACATCACATCACCCAAAGAACATCACCACACAGTGAAACATGGTGGTGGCAGCATTATGCTGTGGGGATGTTTTTCTGCAGCCGGGATTGGGAAACTGATCAGAGTTGAGGTAAAGATGGATAGTGCTAAATACAGGGATATTCTTGAGCAACACCTGTACCACTCTGTGCGTGATTTGAGGCTAGGATGGAGGTTCGCCTTCCAGCAGGACAATGACCCCAAACACACTGCTAAAGCAACACTTGAGTAGTTTAAGGGGAAACATGTAAATGTGTTGGAATGGCCTAGTCAAAGCCCAGACCTCAATCCAATAGAATATCTGTGGTAAGACTGAAAGATTGCTGTTCACAAGCACAAACCATCCAACTTGAAAGAGCTGGAGCAGTTTTGCAAGGAGGAATGGACAAAAATGCCAGTGGTAAAATGTGGCAAGCTCATAGAGTCTTATCCAAAGTGACTTGGAGCTGTGATTGCCGCAAAAGGTGACTCTACAAAGTATTGACTTATGGGGGTGAATAGTTATGAACATTGACTTTTTCTGTTATTTTGTCCTATTTGTTGTTTGCTTCACAATAAAAAAAAAAACATCTTCAAAGTTGTGGGCATGTTCTGTAAATTAAATGATGCAAATCCTCAAACAATCCATGTTAATTTCAGGTTGTGAGGCAACAAAACACAAAAAATGCCAAGGGGGGGGGGGGGGTGGATACTTTTGCAAGAAAATAAACTTTGGGCCTTATTCAATTGCAAGCCTGCAGATTACATTATACAGACGGTATGTCTGCGGGCTTAACATTTGCGACAGTTACAGAGCGATTCAATTGATCGAACCTGCAACTACCTGGCCGAAAGCCTAAACCATAAACCATGCCATCGTAAGTAGCATTTCAGGGTATGATCATGATCAATTAAGCATGGCTGTAACTAATGATCTAGAAACAGCCAATAGTAAATGAGACCGGCATCATGACATGATTAAAACATGGAGATTAAACGTCAATCAATTAGCATTTAGAAGTCCGATATGCGATTGGCCTTGTAATCCGGCAATGTACAAAATAATAAATTAATGAAGGAGATGTTCTAGTCCATGTGGGTGGCCTGATATGTATTAACTCCTTGATTCCTGGGATCAATTGAACATGAAATTAAAACGGGAAAAAAAAATATTTTTATTGCAGATTTGCAAGCTTGAGACTGTTGGGCTCTTACTTCTCATGTATTTCATCACTTTCCTTGTTTTTTAAAGTGTAGTATTAGTTTTTTATTTGCATTTACAGTGATACGATCAGGTGTTTAACCCCCTTGTGAGTCCTATCTGGTACTCGTAGGATTTTCTTCTACATTTGCTATTTACAGGTGTGTACAATTTGCAGGTTTGAAAGATCAAAGGCTTAGATGGTTTGGAGTTACGATTTTGACAACCGCAGGGGATTTCAGCTAAAAGAATTGAACAGCAAATTAGTTTACGAGCTACATTACGGACTCCAGTAACCAACAATTGCTTAATTGAATAGGGGCATTTGTGTCTGACTAAGAGTAAGTAATTCAACAAGGGACCTTGTAGGCATCCAGAATACATTGGTGGAAGCTGTGTGTGAGAGAGGAGCAACTACCTTTCTGGACAGAAAAAAAATTGCTTTTCCTTATGCCTGGTCTCTGCTTCTGGTTCTGTGAATGGGAAGGGGTTTGGTGTCAATTTCATTCTGATACAATTATCTAACAATGTCTTCTGGTGTTTATTTTTCCCTCCTCCACATCCCACCAGTGAAAAATAAAAACACAGATTTATGATAGAGTTCTGATGAAGTGAAGCAGAAAAAAACATAATGAATTCTTCTACTCATAAACAGACTCTTCCAAAATTCAGATTTTCCCCCAAAATGTTTTATTTCCATAGCTGACAAAATAATGTCATTATTTTTTTTTACATACAAAAGATTTTGTTTGCCCTACAGTGGTGCTTTAACATGTCCATAAAACTTGTTGTGAATGGCTGTGATGCATGCTTAAGATGCAGAGCAACCGGTCGTGACGCACGGCAATCATTTAATGAATCCCCCTACCATTGGCAAGAACCCCCCTTGACAATTTAGTGCAAATTTGGACCCCAATCTATAAAATATTCTATGGAACTATAAAGATGTCATAGAACAAGTAATATAAATACATACATAAAACAACATAATAATGCACAAAAAAAAAAAAAAAATATATATATATATATATATATATAAATATATAATATAATTATTAAGTGCTATTATTTGCTCTGACAAAACAAATCCAACAATCTACACTTCTAATGATAAATCTGTGTAGTTTTGTCTCATGTCTTACTAAAAATTTTTATTTATTTCCTAAACCCTTAATGATAACTCTGCTATTAGAAAATCACATAAACTTGACACTTTGAGGCTGAGAGAAACAAATTTAAGAGCTGAAGGAAAAATGGTAAGTAAATTGCAGACATTCATCAAGAGAAATAAAACAAAATAAAGAATCAAATAAGACTGCTACACTGTCTTATAGAATCAAATACAATAACTGAAAGCTCTGAGAAGAAAGTAAACCAATAATACCCAAGAAAACATTCTGTGTGAATGACTGGCTTCTCTGGGCCTCATTCAATTGCTACGATTTTGACAGCGGGCCAAAAGGGGAGGCCGCAAGCTACATAGCTATTTAATTGGCTTATGTTTGGGGCCTCCGATCGACTTGTGAGCCTCGAGCTGCGATCTCATGCGATTTCCTCAATCGCAGCTTACTTCCGTAAAAAGCTTTGATCTTGCATGGCTGCAAGAAATTCCAATTCCCTATTCAATTGCTACGATCACCCTGCCGTCATGCCTGTAAATCGATAAAATCGAGCCGCAGCTTGCTTACACCCAAAAGGTCCCACAAGGCTCTTACTTACAAATCGTAATACCATTTAAGCCAAATATAAAAAACATCCTATACTTTTATTAGAAGTGAAAGTGATTTTAGATCTTAGAATTAATAGCACAACATTCACTTACTCTCAAAATGGCAAATAAAAAAAGTTTATTTCATGGTAAAATTTCGGCATAAAGTCCGACGGGCTTCAACATCCAAGCCCATAGGACTTTTGAATCCAACCCCCAGGCCCGGAGGTTGAAACCTGTAGGATTTCCTGACGGAAATTTAACATGCAATAAAATGGTTATTTATGCCAATTTGCGAGTTTGAGTATGTTGTGCTATTAATTCTAAGACCTAACATCCCTTTCTCTTTTAATAAAAGAACAGGATGTTTTTTTTTTTTGCTTATGAAATGATACATTTTGACCTACGGCCTTGAATGACCTCCATCACCACATTACACTACTTGATTTCACATTTAAATTATTTCCAAAGTCCTACAGGCTTGAATAACTGCCAAGCCCGTAACTCATTATCCAAGCCTGTAGGACTTTGGACATAAATTAAACGTGAAATCAAGTATTCTATTGTGGTGATGTGCCTTCTTGAGAATGATATGCCTTTAATCCTCATGTCACCCATTGTGTACCCCATCATTTACAGTGCTGTCTTGAATTTACAGTTTTCAGTCCTTGAAACACGAGTTACGGACTTGCGGAAAATGCATACGGCCGATAGCATTGTTTGCGATCAGCCGTAAGAGGGACCTCCTTGCATCACCGCCCAATTGAATACCAGTGTAAACGTAGCACTAAGCAGGTCGCAAGGAATCGCCGATTTGCGGCCATTTTACTGCCCTTAATTGAATGAGGCCCTCTTTGAGAGTAAATATTTACATTTAATATGTAAATAATCGATGGTACATATCTATCTATGGCATAAAGGGCTCAGACCTAGGGCAGCATATTTCCAGGAAGCAGCTGGATGCCTGAAGTATAGAATCATAGAATCATGGATTTTTCTAAATCTATATTACACTAATAAAAAAACAGACACAATAATATCTAATACATAAAATACTCTTTATAGTTCTATTTTTAAGGAATTGTATCTGAAACATTGATTATCTACAGAAAGGAACGACACTAACCGACGACAATGTAAAGCCATGTAAGAGTGTGTTTGAAAGGATATGGAAGGTTTCTGGATTTTATTTGGTATATAATATCCCTGTGTATCTCTTTAACTTTTAACTTTCTTTTTATTAAGAAGTGCTTATAAGCTCTAACTTTACTGTCTAAAATCACACAAATAATCCCTAGCTGGGTCTGCTCTATGCAGCTCATGAAGACACAGACTCTGCTGTACTTGCTATGCCATGTCTCATACCAACCAATCAGTGACCATCTCTCATCAACATTCTGCAACATGTATTTGAGTCATGGTCCCTGATAGGCTAGGAGATTACACTGCACATCCAGCCCTACAAAGCCTGCTTCTGCATATGCTACAGAGGGCATACAGGGACTGTTTGATTGGTTTTAGGCAGTGAAACTAGAGTTTCTCGGCACTTCTTAATAAAACAAACTACTCGAAAGTAAATATATACACAAGGATATTATATACCTAGTAACATAAATTAAACGTGAAATCAAGTATTCTATTGTGGTGATGTGCCAGCTCTGTAAAGGGCCACTTAATTCAGATCAACTGTAACGTCTTATAAAACTACAGTATGTTGAAATACTTTTTGAATTTTTGAAATACATTCTTTTTCACAGAAAACATTATAAATGAATATCTGTTTATATGAGACTCTGACATTACCCCAGAAAGACTCACAGCAGCAACTCCTTGCACAGAGCAGAAGAAGAGTTAGAGTTAACCCTTCACAAATTCATTTGTGCACGGAAAGCACTGCTGGAATCAGCTAAAAATGACCGTTGAGGATTAACATCTCCTGCTGCATTCCTGAAGTTCAGGGAGAAACTATAAATCGTAGTCTTCATGGAGCCTGACCGTTTGGTGTCGGCAGATGTTGTTAATCATGGAACAGTCAGGAGGCAGGACACAGTGTGTTTGTAAACAGTCCAAAGACTGTACATTTTTAGCTGTTTTGTAATAAAAATAAAAAAAGATCATTTTAACATACAATCTTGTGCTCTTTCACACCATGAAGAGCACTTATAGTGAGGTAAATGTCTCTTTAAGGAAAGCTAGGAATTAATTATAACAACAACATAACATTGTTAACAGATTAGATGCAAGCTGTATACACATTTCTTGGTTCAGTTATCACTTTCTAACGGCTCCCAGCTTCCATTAGCCAGACATAAATTAAGTTCCATAAGATACAAGATCTACTTGCTTTTTTTCGTAATGAAATTAATTAGTTTATGTATCACTTTAACATTTCAATGACTTTAAATCTAAGTTGTATTTTATTAATCACATTTATCTGTGCATTGCTTTACAATATCAAGTTTGTGTTCACAGACGATGAGCTTTGATCAAACTGCTTGTCTTATCTGTCAGACCCTCTACTACAGCTTTCACTCCTCATTTCTCACTGTTGACAATACCATCATCACTACCACCGTCCAAGCCCATTGACCTGTGGTTCTATTGGACCCTTCCCTCTCTTTCATTCCACACATACAATCAATAACCAAATCATGTCATTTTCACCTAAAAACAAATCTCAAGACAAAACTAAAACTCTAATCCACTCTCTCATCATATCTCGCCTTTCTCGTGCTGCCCCTTCTCTGTGGAACTCCTTGCCTCGCTCCACTAGACTATCCTCCTGCCTCAAAACTATCAACAACTCACTAAAATAGCATCTGTTTGAAGAAGCTTATCACCTTCATCCTTAATATTCACTGTCATGAACAATTTTGGGGCCATAATGGGACCCCACTGCTCCCCACAAGTAACTCCAATTTTTGGGACTCTATCACATCTAATTGTTTATACTCAAGGCTGTTAAAATGGACAGGAGACAGGTTGTAATGACTGTGTCAATTTGTCTTTCAGTTATGTCTCATTTTTTCCCTTTATGTATTATATGTAATGTTTAAAAGTTATGGTGTGGTTCACTGCTATTGTAATATTGGGTCACCAATAGCTCACAAAATGGAGGCCATAGCTTGTAACATGTATTATGTTTGGCCAAATAAGAATTCTTTATACAATGTTTTGTTTTCAGATTGTGGTTAGTACTTGACACTGCATGCTAATATTATATAAAAACAACTACAAACGTAAATTTTTCTGCAAGAATGTATATGGTCCTCAGAACCAGCCAGGCATACACTCTCTCTGGCCTCAGAGAGTCGTAAAAGTTGATAAGACCACCTGAGAGATAACCCCTACCATTCCTTAAAGCAGAGCCAAACCGGGGAGGGTTGGCTATAGAACTGGGGGGATGGTTGATTTTGTGATTTCTGCAAACAGCAAGTAAGAATAAACAGTGAGTCTGAGTTGGAGATTCTAATAACATGGGGTGGGGGGCAGTAACCTTAGTTACGGGATGTGGGGAGGTCTTTGGTGTTTGTGATATTTGTGTAAATAATATTGTGACATAGAATTCAGTATGCTTGTTGTACTAAGCAAGAGTACAGGTGCTGTTATTGTGTCCTAACCATGGCGGGGGATGCTGAGATCTTGAACACAAAAAGTCACGACGCAGAGAGAAGAAATTGGGTGCACAAGGTTCCCCAAATTTAGGGTTGTAACATTCACAACTGCACGCTCTACAGCATAATATCCCTCACACACACAATTTATACAACTATACACTTTACAGCATAATATCACTCACACACACAATTTATACAACTGAACACTCTACAGCATAATATCACTCACACACACAATTTATACAACTGCACACTCTACAGCATAATATCCCTCACACACACAATCTCCACAACTGCACACTCTACAGCATAATATCCCTCCCACACAATTTATACAACTGTACACTCTACAGCATAATATCACTCTCACACACAATCTACACAACTGCACGCTCTAAAGCATAATATCACTCTCACACACAATCTACACAACTGCACGCTCTACAGCATAATATCACTCACACACACACACACACACAATCTACACACTCTACAGCATAATATCACTCCCACACACAATCTACACAACTGCACACTCTATAGCATAATATCCCTCACACACACAATCTCCACAACTGCACACTCTGCAGCATAATATCACTAACACACAATCTACATAACTACACAGACTACACATAATATCACTCACACACACAATCTACACAACTGCACAGTCTACACATAATATCCCTCACACACACAATCTCCACAACTGCACACTCTACAGCATAATATCACTCTCACACACAATCTACACAACTGCACACTCTACAGCATAATATCCCTCACACACAATCTACACAACTGCACACTCTACAGCATAATATCACTCAAACACACAATCTACACAACTGCACGCTCTACAGCATAATATCACTCACACACACAATCTACACAACTGCACAGTCTACACATAATATCCCTCACACACACAATTTATTCAACTGCACACTCTACAGCATAATATCCCTCCCACACACAATCTACACAACTGCACACTCTACAGCATAATATCACTGCCACTCACAATCTACACAACTGCACACTCTACAGTATAATATCACTCACACACACAATCTACATAACTGCACACTCTACAGCATAATATCCCTCACACACACAATCTACACAACTGCACACTCTACAGCATCATATCACTCCCACACACAATCTACACAACTGCACACTCTACAGCATAATATCACTCTCACCCACAATCTACACAACTGCACACTCTACAGCATAATATCATTTACACACACAATCTACACAACTGCACACTCTACAGCACAATATCACTCTCACCCACAATCTACACAACTGCACACTCTACACATAATATCACTCACACACACAATCTACTCAACTGCACACTCTACAGCATAATATCCCTCCCACACACAATCTACACAACTGCACACTCTACAGCATAATATCACTCCCACACACAATCTACACAACTGCACACTCTACAGCATAATATCACTCACACACACAATCTACACAACTGCACACTCTACAGCATAATATCACTCCCACACACAATCTACACAACTGCACACTCTACAGCATAATATCCCTCTCACCCACAATCTACACAACTGCACACTCTACAGCATAATATCACTCTCACCCACAATCTACACAACTGCACACTCTACAGCATAATATCACTCACACACACAATCTACACAACTGCACACTCTACAATATAATATCACTCACACACACAATCTACACAACTGCACACTCTACAACATAATATCACTCACACGCACAATCTACACAACTGCACACTCTACAGCATAATATCACTCTCACCCACAATCTACACAACTGCACACTCTACAGCATAATATCCCTCTCACCCACAATCTACACAACTGCACACTCTACAGCATAATATCACTCACACACACAATCTACACAACTGCACACTCTACAATATAATATCACTCACACACACAATCTACACAACTGCACACTCTACAACATAATATCACTCACACGCACAATCTACACAACTGCACACTCTACAGCATAATATCACTCTCACCCACAATCTACACAACTGCACACTCTACAGCATAATATCACTCACACACACAATCTACACAACTGCACACTCTACAGCATAATATCACTCTCACACACAATCTACACAACTGCACACTCTACAGCATAATATCACTCACACACACAATCTACACAACTGCACACTCTACAGCATAATATCATTTACACACACAATCTACACAACTGCACACTCTACAGCATAATATCATTTACACACACAATCTACACAACTGCACACTCTACAGCATAATATCACTCACACCCACAATCTGCACAACTGCACAGACTACACATAATATCCCTCACACACACAATCTACAGTGCAAGACAATGTTACAATTCTGTTATCAAATGTGGCACACAGTCAATGCTTTACACATGTTTTGTCTGGGTAACAATTCAATATGCTAACCTAACTTGTGGCTTTTATTTTAATACATTGTGTACACAGTGGCAGAACTACTGATTGAAGGGCCCCAGTGCAAATCAGTTTTGAGGCGCCCTTCTAATATCTGTGTACAAGGTAGGTTCCTGTAAGTGTCTATAAAAGGTAAAAATATATTTATGTGGTCAGCACATCAGTAGGGTGATTAAATTACTTTTCTAATAAGATAAACATCTCCACCTCTCCCCTTTCATAGAAGCCCCAAACCGGTAGTGGTCCTGGTGCTTTGCACCTGCTGTCCTGGCAGTAGCTCTTACACTGTGTGTACAGATTCAGAAAATATGCACTACATCCTTCATTATTATGGATTGCTATGTATGTGATGTCAGTGCCCACTACCCCCAAAGTGGGCAGCATTTCACTGTAGCAGAAAGCCTCCTAGTTCCACAAATCCTTAGATTTTAGTGAATTTTCAACAAAGTATTCTGCCCATGTAAGAATTATGAGGAAGAAATAGCAATTAGAGGATAAATGAGTAATTCTGCCAAATCTCACTAAAATAGGTGTCTTATGACAAATGCAGGAGTGAAAATGAGGTTTTAATGCACCGAGTTCTGTTCATGAATCATTCTCACGTCTCCAAATTTCCTTGGTAGAGAGTTTTCTGTTAATTTGACTTCAGCAAGAAAATAAAGTAGAATAAAACATCTTCACCCAGCTGGAAAATGAAACAAGAAAACGTCTTACAGTTCGATACTTAATATCACTGTGTTGGTGCAGCCATTTCTCTTTTATATCATGGGATGTTCACCTCCGGCCAAGGTGAGAGCTTCAGGGCTGCTATAAAATATCAACTCACCTACATGTCCTCATGACATATTTGACTGTAAATCAGGATTTTTTATCTAAAATAAAATAATCAATGTTATCAATGTGATCAATGGCCTCTCACACTTAATATTGTTAATGAACCACTCAGTTTAATGAACCAGATTTGGAAAGCATAGAACGTAATGCCTTACAATTTATTCAAAAACATTATAATGTTGTTAATTATTTTAAGAGATGTGCAAGAAGACTTACAGGGATAGGTAGGAAGGTTCTTGAATGTTACTAGATATACAAAATTACTTTAAGAAAATTGTTGGTGTATATATTTTTTTCATTTCTGTAGTGCAGGCAAGGAGAATTGCAATGGCAAGGAGTCTGGGGTAGGAGAGCTGCTATGGGAAATAATCTTTGGGAAGAGAGCTGCTATGGAAAGGGGTTTTGGGTAAGAGAGCAACTATGGAAAGGGATCTTGGGGAGGAGAGCTGCTATGGAAAGGGGTTTTGGGTAAGAGAGCAACTATGGAAAGGGGTTGTGGGGAGGAGAGCTGCTATGGGAAAAAAACTTTGGGAAGAGGGCTGCTATGGAAAGGGGTCTTAGGGAGGAGATGTGCTATAGAAAGAGGTCTTGGGGAAGAGAGCAACTATGGAAAGGGATCTTGGGGAGGAGAGCTGCTATTGGAAGGGGTCTTGGGGAGGAGAGCTGCTATTGGAAGGGGTCTTGGGGAGGAGAGCTTCTATAGGATGTGGTCTTAGGTAGGCAAGCTACTATGGGATGTGGTCTTGGGAAGGAGAGCTGGTATGAAAAGAGGTCGTGAGGAGGGAGCTGTTATGGAAGAGGGATGGGGAGTGGGGAAAAAAGTGGAACATGGAGTTAGGAGTGCAGAAACATTTTTTTTTTTTTTTGCATGTGGGCCATTCATTCACTAGCTTCACCACTGAGTATCATCTTTCAGTTCAGGAGGGAAGTAGTCTTCAGAAGAATATAATTACTAACACATTAGGTTAATATTTATCTTTGCAGTCTAGAAGACTTAAAATTAATCCAAGGAAGCATTAGACAGAAAGTGCAGTAGATTAGAGCTGAATAAACCTGGATATTTTAGTTACATAAAAGAACTGTCAGACTATACGTGGGTACTGACTTGTATCTGTTTTATGTTGCTATCACAGCTTTTCCACCAGACTTAACTGAAACCGACACTATATATTTGAGATGCACAAATCACATAGCAAGGAAACTATTAACATCCACAGATAAGAAAACAAATCCATATTTATGTGAAGGGTTGCACAGATCATTTTTGGCTGTTTACAAATTGCTTATCACTGTGAAATAAATTTGCTAATCTTTATAAACTGTTTGCCAAAGGGAAATGAATGATGCATTTGCTTAGCAAAAAGCTTTACATTATTCTGCTTCTTTACTAGATAAGTAAACTTTTCAATCTATTTAAAAATTGTTTGTTTGCCAAGTTTGAAAATATCATGTGTAATTGGTGCTGGTATCTGCTAATATCTAGCAAAACTTTATCAGTGCTCATGAAGGATATCCCTTGTACATTTAGCTGCTTGCTTAGTGCTCACATTTTTTGCAGAGCTACAGTGTGCTGCAGTACCAGATCTGTTCAATGAGCAGCAGAACATCAACAGACTGCATCTCAATGTCACGCACACTGCAGGGCTGGACGCGCTCTCTGAATAATGGTGAAGAACAGTAATAACTCTTTATATAACAGTTCTGCATTGGCAATCTGGTGTGAATTATTTCTGTCTGTCACTGGCTTATCTTGGACACAGCACGCAAATGAATAAAAAAATAAATAAAAGTGGCCGGTAGGTTTAATAACGTTGGCAAAGAGCTTTTTTGTAATCGATAATTTAGATTTCAGACAGAGCAGTCAGGGGGTCAAATGTTTTTATCGGACTCAAGTGCTACGTTATCAAAGTCACCTTGAATTGTGTATTGAGGGATATCTCATTTATCATAGTTTGCAACTGGAATTAGTTAATTTCTTGCTGTTCCTCTCACACTCGCTCAGTTTTGCACATCCACTTATTTTGTCCAGCACTGGGACTTTTTAGTTTTCCTTAAAGGAACATGGGACTTCCAAATTGAATACAATAAATAATATTTTATAGATTATAAAGAAACTGCTCACAAAATTTATTATCTCAATATTAAAAAAATGTATATTTATATATATATATATATATATATATATATATATATAGGTGGTTACAGGTTACTATCTGTAGTTTGTACGTTTCTTACTGAGCTAGCACATTTTTATCTGTTTTGCATTCAAGTTCATCAAGCTGCCCATCATACTGAGATATGTAATGTAGAGGATCTAGAATAAAAGCTTTAACACATCGGTATCTTGTAACATAGACAGTCTAGAGGTCCACTACAATTTTGAAACTGCAAGACCTTCAATGATCAGGGAAATAAATGACCCTTTCTAAATAAATTAAATGGAGAAAGAGGTGCAATGTCTGTCCAAATACTGCTAGATCCAGCAAGTGTGACCCATAGCCCTGTTTAGAATCTGCATCCAGTTTCCATGGCCCATAACAGCTACTTTTAAATATTTTTGCCCTTAGCCATTACCAAAAACAACAATGGGGGAATTTACAAAGTACTTTCTCCCCTAAGATTAGATGAGAAGAGCTGAGATAATGTGAGATGGGCTGTTTTTCCGTATAGGAAATAGTGAATAGTAATTCAAGAGAAAACGTTTGATGCACTTAAGATGCATAGTCATTTCCCAAAATGTTGCAAGTAACTCTAGGCTGCCAGAGGAAACAACTGGCTTCCCTATTAAAAATTAAGAATAAATTGATGGATGCATTTTGTTTAACTGAATACTGTATCAAGTGCAGCAAATTCATTTATTCAGAGTTCCCTTAATCAAATAAGCATATTCTCACACTGAAAGAGTGACTTTTAATTTTATCTTTTTGATATGCTACTTGTGTTCAGAGCCATGTGTCCTTTTCAGTTTGTGCAATTGTTTTGATTAATAAAATTGTGTTCTTTTACAATAAACAATTATTTGCATTATATATATACATTTGCTTCAACTGTAAATTTAACTGTCAATATATCCATTTTTAATTAAATCTCTTCCAACTTGGACTTCTACAATATATATTTTCATTGCTATGTAGTTGTAAAATTAGTTTGATTGTATTTTTCATTTAAATCGCTGCAATTCTATATCTGTATTCATGTAATAGATTATTGTGACAGGGAAAAGAAGGGACTGTGTCTCTATGGATAAATCTATCTTATGTAAATGCATCTGTAATATATAGAATATGGTTTAGAAACAATAACCAAAAATACCATATATGTTGTGTGTGTTTTAATAACACTATTCACATCTGGTGATAATCTGCTCTAAATCCTGTATTGCAGTACACAGGTGACAGTATGGGAGCAAAATAATCCATATTTGTGAGTGACAAACACAATGAAGGAAAATAGGATGTAAAGGAAACAAATCATTCAAAGGATACTCAGAAAAGGCAGATGATAAATAAATAAATAAATAAAGTAAATAAAGTAATGAAATCTGTCAAAAACACCATATGTGATTATATCTAGAAATTTGTTTTATTTATTTTTTATTTTGGAGCATGTTTTATGCCGTTATCTGTGTTGTGGCAGATGATAAAATGTCCCAAAATCTCATGTAAAATGTACATGAATGTAAATATTCTGAGTACAGGCGGTCCCCGGTTTATGGACGAGATACGTTCCTGAGAACGTCTTTGGGTCGGCTTTATATGTAATTTGGATCCCTGATAAATAATAATAATACTACAATGGCTCATATGTGGTAATATTAATACAGTGTAATACCGTAGTAATAATAATACCCCTGCAACATAATATTAAGTTACACAAACTATTGTGTTCTTTCTTTTAATTCAATCAAACAGAACATAAAACCAAACTCATACAAAAAGCTTTAGGAGCAAAGTTCTTAAGTATGGGTCATCTGTAAGACGGGTCGTCTGTAACCCGGGGAGCTCCTGTACAGTGTAGGTGTGCTCAGCACAGGAATGGTTAATAAAAGCTACATTCTATCACTCAATTCCTAAGTCAAGGCTAATTTAGAGGATGCTTCATATTACAGTATATCTTTTCAGATTCAAATTCTTTCAAGTTTTGTGCTGAACAGTAGACACATGAATAGTGCTATTTTTTTTACCTTATACAGCTAAGTCTTTTATGTATCTGAGAAGAAACCAGACAGGTATGTGGATGATATTCTTCCAAATCTGTCAGTGCATTGTTTTCTCTTGATGTTGGCTGCCAGTCCAAGCTTAGGATTGTTTGTTTGTCAGTGTAAACACTATAAATGCATTTCACATTGTTGTCTTAATGAAAAATTATGTCCAAGTAACTCACACAACCTGAAAAAGAAAAATGTATACCAACCTCTGTCTTATCATTAATTGATCAATCTTTTTGTTAATTATCCAGGAAGTTTGAAGCAGATGGCTCACGATTAAAGGTGCAATCATATAAATGCTGTGTTTTCTTAAACAAAAATTACATTCAAGCTTGACTTTTCGTCAATGTAATGTTCCTGCAACTCAAAAGAAGGCAGTTTGGTTAAAATGTTAACCTCTGCTGTACAAAAATGTTAGGTGTATTGGGCTTGATTGGAATATATATTATGCAAGGAATATATTTGATATTTAGTCGCTTATTTATATCCAACTCTTTTTGACGAATGGATGGCAACACCCCAGACACAATCATTATGTCTCTGGTAGTGCTTATCCATAAGGTTATCTTGTCAAAGATACTGGAGTGGGTTGCCAGTTCCTTCTCCAGTGGACCCCGATATGTTTGATCTCTCTGCTATGACCTGCCCATCTTGTGTAGCTCACAGCTTCATTGAGGTACACCAGCTCCTTCACCACGACATGTTAGTGATCCAGAAGGGGATTCTTTCATTACTTTAAATCTACTTTTTATTTTGTATATCCTTTCTATTAATGTCACTATGTTTGCCTATTAAAAGGATAGTGTATACGCATTAACCAATCGATAGCAAGACCTGCTGCTTCAGACGGGTTTCTTTTTTCTATACAAATGGGATTGAAAAAGCTTTTTCTGACATCATAACCTTTTAACAGAAATATTTTCATGATTTTTTACTCACCTCTAACTGATTCTTGTTTGACTTCATTATCACCTTTATTCTAATATAAAACTCAGTTTATGCCTGAAAGGTGAATATAATAGTTGTAAATATCCATCATTAATCATCTTTTTTGTGGCTTTCCATTTTAAAGCAATGGTTATGTACTTAGGATACATATCCCACATCCCCAAACAATACATATTATATAAGTGTAGCAAGTCACTTAATCTCTAAACCGTTCTTTGGCAACCTGCTTCTTAAAATAAAAATGACAAATGTTTTCTTCCAGCTGTTCATTTTAATAGTAAAGTAAGGTTTTAACAGAAAGAATTAAAAAAAACAAAGCAAGATTGAAAATGCAAGAAATCAAAAAGTTGCAGGCATACTTTGAGAGAGTACTTTGTGCACAGTATGAAGACAATAAATAGAAATACAATATTATGTTAAGTTTTTTAGCTGAACCTTTTAGTTGAACTTTAATGAACTTGTTTTAATCATCCCAAGGTAAAAAATAAAATAAGGCATTTAACAGGTCATTAGTAAGGTCAGATCTTTGGGGTATCTTTCTCAAATAGGGCTAAAAGTGGGGGTATGCAGAAATATGTGCTGTAATAAGTAGAGTTAAGTGGAGTTGAAAGAATTAGAAAATAAAATACTAAATTTCCTATATTTTTATGGAGAATGTTTCAATAAATTAAATCTATGGAATGATATAGGCATAACAAAGGGTCAGTTTAGTAGAGAGGAAACTCTCATCTTAGTGTACATAGACCATATAATGTGACGACAGATAAGACCAGATTCTTTAAAACGGCTTTTGGTCATATTCCTGTGTTGTCATTGTCCTGTGTTGTCATATTCCTGTGTGGTCATTGTCCTGTGTTGTCATATTCCTGGTGATCAGGCTTGTCGTGTAAAATTATACACTTGAGAAGGGAAGGAAAAAATCTAAGGGTATCTGAGACAAAAAAAAAAGGATTTAGACTTTTTTTTTTAAACTGAATCAAAACTATTCTCAATGCCAGGCAGCAGCTACAAAGACAAGTAAGGGTTATAGAAGGAAGGGAAATTACTAGAATGCTGCTACTGTTTAAATCCATGATAAGATCTCATTTAGAATATGGAGAACATTTTTGGTCACTGCTACAAAATGGACACTGTAGAGCTAAAAACTGAGAAGGACAAATTAATAAGGAGAATGGAGGGACTGAGCTATGAAGAGACACTAACCAAATTTGACTTATTTTCTCTAGAAAAAATATATGCTTACAAGGTGATAAAAGTACCTTATATAAACACATCAAGAGTCAGCATAAAACCTTGTCAGATATATTTCCTTCTAAGATGTTTTAATTCACTAGACATCAACCTTTGAGGTTAGAAAAAAGATTTCCTCCTAAAGAAAAGGCTTCTTTATTGTAAGGGCAGTCTGATTTTGGAACCTGATACCAAAGGAGGTTGTGACAGCAGATTCAATAGATAACCATAAAATGTGGTTATATGTATTTTTAAATGAAAAGGACAGAAAAGATAACGAGAGTAGGTTGACTATGGATCCAGGGAGCAAACCCATTCTCCTCCCTAATAAGAGGATTGCAACGCAATTACTATATAACTATGGACCTATGCTAACTCTAAAATGTTTAAGTCTCCCTTATTGCTCTTCAAGGCTCCCTAAGAAGCCATGTTTTGAGGATAGGGCTGACCATTGGCTGTACACTATTTTATATAGGTAGGTTAAAATGTCTGTGGATTAATAATACTACTAATAATAATATTAGT
Source organism: Discoglossus pictus (assembly GCA_027410445.1). NCBI lineage: Eukaryota > Metazoa > Chordata > Amphibia > Anura > Alytidae > Discoglossus > Discoglossus pictus. Next base: position 74,264,107 of record CM050173.1, read on the forward strand.
ATTAATAATAGTTTAATTGCAATTGTTATTTTAAATGCATCCTCTATTTTTTTTATGGATATTATGAAATGCTATCTTTTCGGTGGGCCTTGATAAGTGTGGTTGGGAAAATCTGGCTTGCTTTATAAACCACTTCTTGTAGAAGGCCATTCCATATACCTATCACTTTCAGTAGCATAGTACATTTTTATATAGTGTATTACAAGGTGTTTGAATACTTTGTCTTGACTTGGACATTTTGGAATTGCCACACTCTGTTGGTCTTCAAGTCGGATGAAGGAACAGGTTTCGCCTTTAATCATCTCTCGCAATATGTCCGCAAGTCTGTCTCATTTGTAAGTTTTGCTCCTGAACACAAAATCTACAATCAATATGAGGAAGCTCTTTGATGTCTGTCTGTGCTCTGCTCTCACTGTCAAATCTGAAGTCTACGGAGAATCCATTCAGACTCACAAATGAGCTCAGAAACATTTTGAGATTAAAGGAGTATCGCCTGTCCCAACACAAATTATGTCACTGGCAAGAAATCACAGATGAGACAGCAACAAGTTTCATTACCTGACCCAGCCAGAAAAGAAAATATCAGACAAACGTCTCATTACTGTGAGAACTGACCAGTCAGAGCTGGGAACTAATTCCTCCACTGGGTACAGCACCTGGTTCTGCAGATAGGATAACATGTGCTTTCCTTCTCTATTATTGACATATATGGAAAAGGTGGGAGTTATCAGCGTCATTGCTAATTACACTATATTTCAGGATACAGCACAAAATGGAAAATAGCTCAATTTTCTTCTTTTGTCACAATCTGCTAATAACATTTGAGTCATGTTATGTGTCACACATTTATTTCATAGGAAAGAACATTTAAAGGCTTGTTTCTTGTTCTGATTTCTATAAATTATTTAGGTAATTTATAGAAATGACAAACTCTGTAGTCCTATATGTACTGCTTTGAAGACGTATACAAGTACACTAATCATTAATATTTTTATATTTTTATATGTAATTGTGTGCTTTAGTTTGTCTTGTTCAACTTCATAAAGCATGTAGTTATTTTGCATAAACAGGTAGTTTCTACCAGCACAATGGGAAAGTCATATTGGAAGGGTGCATTTGCAGCATCCTAAAACATAGTGCAATTTAGTACTTTATATGATAATGGTGTCCACCTTTTAAACCAAAAACTGAAACTATTATATGTATGAAGAAACATGAGGGAACTCAGTAAATTGTATTGAGATGTATTCTTATTGGTTCACGAATCTGTATACACAGACATCAAGATTTAAATGATCTGGTTAGCAAAGCACTTGAATATAATACATCAGGAAACCATATGAATTATCTTTTTCGAAGGACACGTTTCAAAGGCAGGTTTATTTTAATGATCATGAAGTATACAATTAAAGCATTTCACAAAAAAACATAATAATAAGTGACCTTGACCAACACTAAGTTATTATAATCTATTTTATTAAGAACAACTTCAGTGACATTTAAAATATCTGAGCGTATACAGTTACTACAGAGCTACTCTTCTGAAGAGGATAAACAAACATTAGCTACTCATGTGGGCTTAGCTTACTCATCATATAGTGGGATAAAGGAAACATACAGATGAGTAAACTCCATAACATACACTGAACATTTAAATAGTCACATTTAAGGTGGAAATAATAGTATCTATAAAGGAAATTTATAATTAATAGTTGTAAAACTTAAACCCATTGATATTTGATTTTAAAAATGAACTGCTTTTAGATGTCCTTCTTTCTAGATCTCTATCTTTTAGGACCATAATTATAACTATCATTGGGGAGTGCGATTTGAAGTAAGTGATTATCTAGATAGTTGGATCCTAAAACTCTGTTGTTTAGCCGTTCAGTAGTGACAGGCTCACCGTGACCTTATGGATCGCAGCAAACCAGGCACATATTGTTTCTGGTTGTGCTAATCCATACGGTTTTCATGGCAAACATACAGTAATTGGTTGCAAGTTCTTTCTACAGTGGACCACAATTTGTCTGACCTCATTGCTATGATCTGTCCATCTTGGGTGACCCTATATGGTATAGCTTATGTCTTCATTGAAGTATACAAGCCCCTTCACCATGACATGGTAGCGATCCAGCAGGGGCCTAAAACATTAAAAAGTTCTTAATATTTATAAGAGATTTTTGGAGAATTTGATAAACAAAGCTTGTTGTTTTTAGCTCATACAACCATAAATTAATAATGTGGAGACCCGAGATGAGTCTTGAAAAGTAATTTCTGTCTAAATATAGCAATGATCAAGGGCAATTACTAGCACTAATTTAGATTTTTCCCAAAGCAGGCAATTGCTAATATCTTTGTATATAGGTGAATTAAAAATTATGCCATGTTTAAGACTTGTGCTGTACTCCTTTAACACTTGTGCTAGAAATATATAAGGGTTAAAGCATATTATATTGTGATACCTCAGTGTGATAAGAAACTCTGTTGGCTTGAATTGAAGGAGATACAAAATTGTTTACTTAACCCTGTAAGTAAAATACGGAGAGTAAGTTCTCACCAGTTCTATCACTAAGAACTTTTGATGTATACATAATAATTACTAAGTTTAAAATATGTATTGCCTAATTGCATTTTTCTCCTATCCAGTACACCAACAGTACTACTCAAGTTCTCTTCTTTTAAAGGGTACAGCCATATGCTTATTACAGATGTGAACTGTGATAGTTCTGCTATTTTACACATTTTCCCTTCTGTCATTACATAGTTACATAGTTACATAGTTACATAGTTACATAGTAATTAAGGTTGAAAAAAGACTTTCAGTCCATCAAGTTCAACCTGTTAAGATCTCCTCTGATCTGCAATATGCGGATTAGTTATTAATTAAATTATTGATTAAATAATTATTAATAGTATAGTATTGGAGAATGAATAAAGAGTTAGTCCATCAAGTTCAACCTTTTTAGATCTCTATTGATCTTTTTAATTTGGACTATTTATTATTATTGTTAATTGTTAATTATTGTTAATTGATCCAGAGGAAGGCAAACATAAAAAAAAAAAACATTGAAACTTTGCCAATTGTCTCATAAGGGGGAAAAAAGCAAAATTCCTTCCTGACCCCAGAAACTGGCGATCAAATTTCTCCCTGGATCAATATTCCTTGCTAGTTATCTAGGATAGCCTTGAATGCCCTCTTTATTCAGAAATATATCTAACCCCTTTTTGAAGTTGTCTATCGAATTCGCTGTCACCACCTCCTTTGGTAGAGAATTCCACAGTTTAACCACCCTAACTGTGAAGAACCCTTTTCTTTGTTTAAGGTGAAATCTTTTTTCCTCTAACCTCAACGGATGTCCTCTTGTCAGTTGAAAATCTCTTGCTACAAAAAGTTCACTTGACAAGGCCTTATATTGACCCTGGATGTATTTAAATAACATAATCATATCTCCTCTTAGACGCCTTTTTTCTAGCGAAAATAAGTTTAATTTTGCTAGTCTTTCTTCATAACTTAGCCCCTCCATTCCCCTTATTAGTTTTGTAGCCCTTCTCTGTACTTTTTCCAGCTCTAAAATGTCTTTTTTGTGAGGTGGTGCCCAAAATTGTACTCCATATTCCAAATGAGGGCGTACTAGAGATTTGTATAGTGGCAGAATTATATCTTCTTCCCTGGCTTCTATACCCTTCCTAATACATGCTAATATTTTATTTGCCTTTGCAGCCGCTGCTTGGCTTTGAGCGCTGTTACCTAGGTGGTTGTCCACTAGTACTCCCAAATCCCTTTCAATATCTGATACCCCTAGATTTGCTCCATTAAGATTATAGATTGCTTGGCTATTGTTCCTTCCCAAATGCATAACCTTACATTTATTTGTATTAAATCTCATCTGCCATTTAGCCGCCCATTTCTCTAATTTATGCAAATCCTTTTGTAGGGAAAGTACATCATTATCTGATTTTATTACCTTGCACAACTTAGTGTCATCAGCAAAAATGGAGACACTACATTCAAGTCCTACTTCAATGTCATTAATAAATATGTTAAAAAGGAGAGGACCCAATACTGAGCCCTGAGGAACCCCACTTATCACATTAGACCAATCGGAGTATGTTCCATTTACAACAACCCTTTGCTTCCTGTCTTTTAGCCAGCTCTCGATCCATGAGCAGATATTTACTGCAATTCCTGTATCCCTTAGTTTGCTCACTAGTCTTCCATGTGGCACTGTATCAAATGCCTTTGAAAAATCTAAAAAGACTACATCCACTGAGTTGCCCTGATCCAAGTTCCTACTAACCTCCTCATAAAAACTAATTAGATTGGTCTGACACGACCTTTCCTTCATAAATCCATGTTGACTGCTACCTATGATCCTGTTCAAATAGACATATTCTTGTATTCTGTCCCTTATTAACCCTTCTAAAAGCTTCCCAACTACAGAAGTGAGGCTCACTGGTCTATAATTCCCCGGATTTGCTCTAGATCCCTTCTTAAATATAGGTATCACCTCTGCTTTTCTCCAGTCATCTGGTAGAGACCCTGTAGTGAGCGAGTCTTTAAAGATTAGATATAATGGTTTGGCTATTACAGAACCCAGCTCCCTCAGTACCCTTGAATGTATTCCATCAGGACCTGGGGCTTTATTAACATTTATTTTCTCCAACCTCTTTTGTATTTCTTCCTGCGTTAACCAATTATTTAGTAAAGGTAGTGTAGCCCCATTATGTTGCAGTGTCCCAACCACTGGTACCTCCCTTGTGTAAACCGACGAAAAGAACCTATTTAGCTCATCTGCCTTTTCCTGGTCACTAATTATCAGATGGCCTGTGTCACATTGTAATGGTCCTATCGATTCCTTCCTGGCCTTCTTCCCATTAATATATTTATAAAATATTTTAGGGTTAGTCTTACTTTCCATTGCAACTGACTTCTCATTTTCTATTTTAGCCAGTCTAATAGCCCTTTTGCAAGCCTTGTTGATTTCCTTATAGTCACATAAAGATGCCTCTATTCCCTCCTTCTTGTATAATTTAAATGCATATTTCTTTTTCCTCATCATGATCTTTAAGTCATTGTTAAGCCACATGGGATGTGATTTACTCCTATTTATTTTATTTCCACATGGTACATGCTGATGAGTATGTTTATTTAGTAAGGATTTGAATGTTGTCCATTTATTTTCAGTATTCTTCCCTGTAAGTTCTTTGTCCCAGTCTATATGTTGTATTGCTGCCCGTAGCCCATTAAAGTTAGCCCTTTTAAAATTTAGAGTTTTTGTTGGCCCCTTACAACTTTGTTTTTTGTATTCAATCTCAAATGAGACTGTGTTGTGATCACTGTTCCCCAAGGGTTCCCCTATTTTTACATTTGATATTATATCAATATTACTTGTGATGACTAAATCCAAGATGGCCCCATTTCTAGTAGGTTCTTGTATTACCTGGGCTAGATAATGATCCCTGAGTGTACTCAAGAACCTGCTCCCCTTAGCTGAGCTGCTGGTCTCGTTTATCCAGTTTATATCAGGGTAATTAAAGTCTCCCATTATTAGAACTTGCCCATGCTTAGCTGCATTTCCAATCTGTAACAATAATTGTATTTCCTCACTTTCAGCTATATTTGGGGGTTTATAGCATACTCCCACCAATATGCATTTAGAATTAGCTCCTCCACTATTTATCTCAACCCACAAGGATTCAATGATGCCGTTAGTGCCAGCATAAATATCTTCTCTAACTATAGGCTTAAATTCAGGCTTAACATAAAGACAGATCCCTCCTCCTCTTTTACCATTTCCCCTATCTTTCCTAAATAGGTTATAACCATCCAGATTAACAGTCCAGTCATGAGATTCATCCCACCATGTTTCCGTAATGCCTATTAAGCCCCATTTTTCTTGTACTGCTAATATTTCTAGCTCATCCATTTTCCCAGGCAAACTTCTTGCGTTTGCAATCATACACTTTATGTTGCTATGGCTCTGCTGATGTGAAGTGCCTGCCACTGTATTTGAGGCCCCTATTAATATCTCCCTACTTTCTATTGTAACCCTCCCCCTTTCTCCTCCCCCATGGGTAAATAATTCATCCCTTTCCCTCACTACCCTATTTACCCCAATACTTCTATATAGTCCCTCCCCCCCACCTACAAGTTTAAAAACTCCCCCAGCCGTTCTACCATCCTATTCCCTAGCACAAAAGCGCCCTCATCATTAAGGTGCAATCCATCCCTGCTATAGAGATTGTACCCAAGTGAGAAGTCAGCCCAGTGCTCTAAAAACCCGAAACCCTCTGCACTGCACCACTTTTTTAGCCACGCATTAACCTCCCTAAGCTCCTTCTGCCTCCCTGGGCTAGCACGTGGCACTGGTAGTATCTCAGAAAATACTACCTTGGAGGTCCTTGCTTTAAGCTTATTCCCTTATTCTCTAAAATCATTCTTTAGGACGCTCCATCTTCCACTAACTTTGTCATTGGTACCAATGTGTACCAAGACCGCCGGTTCATTACCAGCCCCTCCCAATAATTTATCCACCCGATCCACAACATGCCGAACCCGAGCACCCGGGAGACAGCAAACTGTTTGATTGCTGGGATCTGGGTGACAAATTACCCTGTCTACCTTCCTAATAATAGAGTCCCCTACCACCAAAACATGTCTGTTGCTTAGTTCTTGTAAGATATTGTGTGAAGTGAAAAACAATGCACATCTGTTATATTAAAAGGACACAAAATTCTCCAAAACTGCAGTGCGCCCTCTGATTAAAAATATTGGTGATTGGTCAATTTGTATGTCTCTTAAAGCACGCAATAAGAGGTTGTGTAGATGGGGATGGATACTTGGTCACACAATTCATGAGCTGCTTCATGTAGCCTATCAGTCAAGTGAATGGAGATGTGTTGCAACATCTAGAAAAGACAAGCTGCTCTAGTTTGCAGCAATCTGTGTCTCTCGTCAGCTTCAGGATGCAACACATATATGACTTCTGTGTCTTATTCTGTGATGCCACTGCAAGAGGATGTGATGATAGTCAATGCTTTTCAAGAGGTGGAAAGTGTATTCAAAAGCATATGCCTTGGAGTGGAATGGGTGACTGTGACTATCAATGCACCACAAAACATATAATTGTTTTCACCTTTTCTCTGTTTGCTATATCCCCTGATTTCAGTAGAAATTATTAAAGAAAAATGAGAAAAGAAAAGAGAACAAGTACTTAAGTATGAACCTGGGACTGCTTTGGGGCATGCAGATGCTCTAACTGCTGAGTTATCTGTGAAGTTGGTACGTACTGAATGCATACAACTAAAAAGCAACACTTGACACTCAACCCAACACAGCAGGTCCCAACACTTCAGTAGGTGTGGCCTCATATTATAATATATGCATGAAACTCATTCAATCAATAATTTTCAGCAACACTCCTATAATACATTAAGTAAAAAAATCAATGTAAAACTGAGAAAAACAGTAAAATGTTTTAATAAAATTGACATATTCAGTAAACTGAGATACAGTGTTAAACTATAGTGCCATCATATCAACCACACATCTGTATGAATGGAAAAAATATAAAAACAATGTATAAATTATACTCTAACATAATAATGGCTTTGAAAATACACATGAATCTAATTTATAGATGCAGCATATATTTGCACACATAGAAACATATATATTACTATTATTCATTGCCTCTCTTCGTGAGTTGTGTAGGTTTGTAATTATTGTTAATATTGTATTTTTCCCTGTTCTCTCCCCTTGTACAGCGCTACAGAATATGTTGGTGCGTTACAAATAAACAATATTAATAATAACAACTGTTAAGGGGATAATAATGTACACAACAATTTATAATAGATACAATGCAAGGATTTACATTACAAAATGCTCATCTGAAGACTAATTTGCTCCTCAAAAACTACATTGTATTATTTAAGAAATAATTCATTTACTGTTGGTTTTCTCCAACAAACACACTGTATCTAAATAAAATATGTGAGAAATAATATTAAAATTATATGCAATGTCTTACCAAAATGCTGTTGTCATGGCGATACAGCTTCCAGTTGCGTCCAGTATCACTAAACATTATGCTGTAACTGGTTACCCAATCAGAACTTCCGTATCTTCCCTGGGTAGCAATTCCAGTGATGTCAACTCTCTCTCCCAGATCAACCTGCAACCACTGCTTTGTGTTGGATACCAGTGGGGACCAACCCCCAGTGCCTAATGTTAAAAGACAAAACAAAAGTTATTGTAAGGTATGGAATAGATAATAGGACAGGCGTACAGCTCAATGTTCTGCTTTAATTTCTGTTAAGATGACTTTACATGTTTTGCTTTCAATTTTGTTATATGTACTAAGACATTCTAATGGTGGATACTAAATGGGAGCTATTTATACAACCACATTAAATGTGAAGCTCGTATCTGCAATGTAAGACCTGCAATGGCTGGGAGCTTGAAAAGTTGCTATTAAATGAGAAAATGCTGCGAGTTACGGGCTTGAGAGGCAAACCCGTAAACCATTTTTCGCTCGTCAGATGTGCGGCCGTGAACGGGATCAATTAGTATGACTCGTAGTTACGAGTTAGGATGGAGCCAATGGAAACAGAGATCATCAGAATTATGTCACAGAAAAATGGAGGTTGGATTTCAAAGTCTTACGGGTTTCACTTACGAGTTATGATCAGACCCACATTCCAGATTTATTGCAATACTGATAAAGCCGTAAATATGATATTCTATTACATGCCCGTTACAGTATATGTATTAACACATTGATTGCCGAGATAGATATAACACAAAAATTAAACGTAAAATAAAGTATTTTTCGGGGGCCGATTTGCGAGCTTGAGAATGTTGTGCTATTGATTCTAAGACCTAACACCACTTTCCCTTTTAATAAAAGTACAGTAGTGTGGGGATATTTCCATTTAAAGTGATACGGATTGGACTTTACCCCCCTTGCGGGTCCTCTCTAGCACTCGTTGGCTTCTTGGCTCCATTTGATACAAGTTTGAACGCCAGTGATATGGATGCACTTTAATAGCTAAATTGGAAATGTAGGGGTTACAGGCTTTGAAGAACAAAGGATTGCAAAGTTGCACGTTCCACGCCCTGTAGGCTTTTTTCAGTCTTTTTCACACCTAACCAGCAAGTCGTCTGTGGGTAGCGTTAAGAGGCCAATTTAATAGCCTTAAGACTTGAGAGCTACATGACGGGCTGCGTTTTAACACGTAGAGGGAATTTAATGGGGCTAATAATTGCCAATTCAAAGCTTTCAGTTCTGTATAGCAAATCATATCTTTGAAAATACAAATATTTGATTTATTTTGTTTTCTATCTTTATAGGTAATGCTGACCAGACAATGATTGATATTACAGAGCACAGTGAAGCTAAAAATCGCTGAATAATTTAATTACATTTCACATCTATTAATATTCCGCAGGGTTTTGTACATTTTTTAAATTTGTAGAATTCAAGTAAATTTAACATTTTACGTAAAATAAATATATAAAGTATTTGTGCACAGATACCATTAACCAGCTCACTGAAGTTTGTAATCGTTGCCTTTGGGTCAACCATTATGATCTTCCCACCACGCACTTGCTTTTATCAATCTGCTAGAATGTAACTATTGATAGAAATTGCTACTTACTCCCTAGAAATGTGCACATGCTCAGAATAATCGAAAAACAAAATAACTAAAGCGCTTAAAATTATTAGAACCCCTAAAACTTATTGCTAGAAATAAATCTACAATCAATAAGAACAGGTGCAGCAAAGGATAGAAGTAAAGACTGATAAAAAAAATCTATAAAAGTACTTGTTACCACCAATAGGATTATATTATGCCATATTCGCAAAACCTGTTGTATTCTACGAAACTGGTTAATCCTGTCATGTATGGCTGAATAAAACCCTTTTCGTTCCCATGATTCCAGTCTCTAACTATATTATTTACATATACATTTCATGATAGTAGATTAAGAAATTATATATGTGCAGATATTTAGTCAATGCGGAAGATGATGTCACTGACTGTACATCATGACAGACACTGGTGGAAATCTGGGAAAATTGTTACAGTTTCCAGATTTCATGACATAAGGGGCCACAATAATTCTTTGGCTGATTAGACTATTTCTTTACAATACCTGTCAGATTTTTTTTCTCCAAAATTGCTCAAATGTAGCTAACCACTACAATTCACATCATTATTTCTAATACAAAATGGTGGTGGTTCTGGAGTAATATATAACAGTATCATAATAAGCCTAGATTATTTCTGACTGGATAGCTACTGGATATTGTACCCAGTTCTATTGATTATACTATTTGTATATTTGTATATTTTTGTTAATTTTAGTTGCTGACAATTTACAGGCTTCTAGCTATTGCTCAACAAGGTCTTACTTTATTAAAACTAATTAGCAGTTTGATTTTTTTTCTCCACTTTTCCTTTGATTTTGCATATTTTTTTGTGCATCATATTGATATTAAAGTAATAAAGTATATATTGTTTAAATGATCATTTCCCCTCCTAAACCTAGTCCTCTCCAGTTAATATGTATAGCTGCTGCATGCTTTCTAATTTAATATAATACAAATGAAGAAATAGATGTGTTTTGGCAGCTTTAGAACCCAGCAATGTATGAAATTAAATGTAAGTTTAGGTTAAATTGACACATTTTGAATATGAAAACAGTGTAGTGAAATATGTGTCTATGAGCATATCAAGGTCATTAACTGTATTGTGATGTATTCTGTTATTATTTGCATATTATATCATTTGCAATACGCCATACCCTTCTTGGAAACATTATCAAACAATGAATGGAATTAATGACAAGAAAATGCCATTAACGACAGCTCTTTTAGTCGGCTACAACACTGGATATCAGCATTATGTTTTATTTATAATGTGCCAACATATTCAGCTTCAATGTACAATTTGAAACAAACAAAGAACAAAACAAACGAAACAAGCAAACAAACAGCGTAAATCAGTGGTAATGAAGCAATTAGATGCTGCTGAAACCCCTGTTCTGCTTTTAACCCCATTGGCTCAGATTGCAGTTGATAATGTTTAAAAAGATCAGAAGAAACTGAGCTAATTATTGAGTGTAGAGAAGCATAATGTGGATTAGTTTGTTTTCTACAAGATATGCAAACAAAATGGAATCAACGCCCAATGGATGCTTGTATTAGATAAATAGATAGATAGATAGATAGATAGATAGATAGATAATATCCAAATATACAAGATATTTACACACCAGCTTTTTTTCAGGACCTAAAAGATATTGGCATTACATTTGACAGTAAGGCATAAGTTTGCAAGTTTGCAATCAGTGTACGTTTGAATTTAAGCTCAAGGACAGGGCCTTCCATTCCTTTGCTATGTGTTAAAATTGCTTTTGTACTTAACCCATATATAGTGATACGGAATATGTTGGCACATTACAAATAAAGAATAATAATAATAATAATAATAATAGATGGACAAATAGACATTCAGACCAGCAGATAGGCAGATACCTTCCAAATAATATTAATAAAAATAAACTTAAGGCTTAAAGAAAGTTATATTTTAAAAAGGCTAACACTATCAATATGTACTGTTTTTTTTTTTTAACCAAATATTTATTTTTGGCATTAAACAAATGCCTAAGTTCTTAGGAAACATAGGATTTTGGTCATGTTGCATCCCGTATTATTAATTATATTGTGGGCTTGTCCCTTTAGGCCTATTAATATAGGTGTATTAGTGTTCATTGAATGACAGGGACAAACCTGTACACAGACAAACATTTTAAAACTTTAAATATATCTGAACAGCTTTAACTTAATCTTTATTAATGTGTTTTTGTTTGCAGGCCTTTCATATGCATGATTTAAACAAGGAGAGAGGGGAAAGGGAGGGGAAGAAGGTAAGGGGAAAAAAAATATGTATGGCAAACTGACTTCAATGTACAATATTCTTTGAATTTTAAAGTGCTTATGTTTTGTAAAACGTGTCATGAAAATTAAATTCAGTAAAAATTTAATGAAGAAAAAAAAAGGGAATCCATTAAAAAGTACAACAATTTCTAGCATTGTTGATTGTAAATTAAGATGATCAAAAAAACGGAATGACACACAACCTCATCTTTACTAATTGATTGCAGTAAAATTCATAGTAATATATTATTATAATAATATGTATATTTTAGATAGACACTGTGTATACTTAAAGAATAGTCAACAGGTCCTGTTCTGTCAGTGGAGGTTCCTAGGTTCATGAACATTCCTACAGATTTTCAAGGAATGAATTATCCAGTTTGTTTGTAATAATTCTTACATAGGGACATGATTCTAGTTAGATGATTCTTGCCTGATGAATTATTCATCAAACTCCATAGGACTGTGACAGATACTTCAAACGGTGATCTTACCATCTCGTCTGTTGAGCTTTGCATAGCTGTGGCTGTGTGTACTGAATAGTTCTGAAGAGCTGTCAAATGCCGTCTGCGGCAGCGGGAACAGCAGTGGATCATCACAATTATCTGCAAAATATTGAAAGCACAAGCAATTGGTCACAAAGTGCCAGGGTCCATTCATGGAACACAAAGTGGCAATGAAAAGGTTAAAACTCTAGTTTCATTCATTATTTTTGAATGTTGCTCTTACATTCTCATTTTTACCTTTGGTTTATATATGTTATATTTATAATTTTTTTATAGAAAAATTAAATCATCTCCCTTTTTACATTTCGTATACAAATGTGGCTCTGCATTGAAATTGGAGCATTTGCCGGTAATATTCCAGACATCTCTGGGACATTCACAGATTTTTGGGGGTAACCCCAATGCAAAAAACAAAATACTAATACCAATATGCAACCTGAAGGTGAGTTAGTGGCTTAAAAACAAGCATACATAATACACTAAAAGGAGTAAGACTCATTTGGCTCATCACAACAGGTTCCATTGTTGCTTAGAGTGATAGACCATAACAGCTGATTGGTTACATTTCCAGAATCTCTCCATCACAGATTAGTTTTCACCACTATTATATCTACTAGGAGGATGATACATGGATCTACTATCATTATGTAAAGTTATCTTTCAACTCATTTACCTTACACAGTGCTTCGCATCTGCTACAACACTCATCAAACCACTCATCAAGCCCTAAAAAGAAATGTAAGATTTACAAAGGTCTGCACCCAAATTATATATCTTCCAATATTCATTTTGCATCTCCTTAATATTTTCCCCTCCGACGTGGTGCATCTCGACGGAGCTGAATCGACAGCGAGGCAATCACTATGTTCGGCGTGGGCACTTGCTCCAGGGCCTTGGGCTTTCCTTTCATAGCTCAAGGCCTCTTCTGTCGTCGCGCCTTATATGCTAAAATTCGGCAGCGGCATCTGTCGGACGGAGGGTGAACTGCAGCTGTCAGATTTTGCAATGGTGAAGAGGGAAAGTACCCCAAATATCCCTATTTCATATGTTTTCTATGGGAGTTATTTATCAAACAAAGTAAAAAATTATTACATTTTGATAAATATATCTCATAGAAAACATAGGAGGTATATTAGATGTGTGGTGAATCTAATAGTTAGAAGTTTGTAGTAAAGAAGACTCTAGTAAATAAATAATTTGCTTTAAATAATACACACTTTTGTTTCTAAATCATTGTGGTATTTTGCCCATTGATTCCAAAATAATGAAGGAAACTTACTACACAATCTCACAGCCATTTTCACCTCTTCTCAGGTGAAAATGCTTAGTAAATTGCCTCCATGTGGGAACCAAATTAAGATGATTGCTCACACTATAAACCTGGGGAAAATGATTGCAGGCTGTATTAAAGTATCCAGTAAGAAGTACTCTCATAAGATATACATTCAACAAGAAGCTGATTAGTATTCATGAGATGCAGCAAAGGATACTTAACTGCACATTCTGCATGTTTTGTAAGAAAGCCAATCAATCCCTGGCACAACCAATTCTGTTCTTGATCATGTTCCGAGAGTTAGAGACGCTAACCTATGGAGGACAGACAACTCTTTGTCATGCAAATTATGTTTCCAGAACTCTCTGCTCTTATTATTAAGTACTTGACATTGCTGTTTCACTCGTCTGTCATTCTTCAGATGCATCAGTGTAAGATAACTATATGACAAGAAGAAATGATTTCTACATATACAGCATTATGGATGTCATGTACTGAAGCAATGCAGTGATCTAATTCACAGGTCCCTGGACATCTTTAGTACATGACTTTCATTCAGACAGTCCATGGGACAACTAGCATTACAAGACAATATAATACAAAATCAATACAAATAATAAAACACATTAGAAAGTACACATAAGTGCCTCATTTACATGTATTATTATTTATTTTATAAAAAGTATGCAGGGAAATCATTAGAAGATCCACCAAGATATTTGAAAATATTTAAATGGACAACCAAGGCTCTGTGTAACCTTTAAGCAGTCTTACAATGTCATGAACGATTTGGGGCCATGATGAGACCCCTTGCAACCCACAAGTAACTCTGCTATTTGGAATGCTGGCACACTGGGTGTTAATGTCAAAAACTATTACAACGGACCTGAAACTTGTTGTTGGGGACTGAACTACAATAATTCATTTGGTGGTTACTAGATCATGTTATATGGACTGAAATAATGCATCTGTGATAGAAGTAGGCCCTAGTGCACTGTAATAATGCATCTGTGATAGAAGTAGGCCCTAGGATGCTAGAATTATCTAAAAAAATACTGTAGTCACTTATGTGACAAAGGATTAATCTTCTATAGAATCTTTATGGCCCTGCAATCGGCCACGTGTGAAGGCTCTGACTTTATTCATGAAAGGGGGAACTAGTTTTATGGCTCGGTAAGAGGAGAAAAAAAGGTGTAAGAAGAAAGCCAGATGCCTCTATACATCTGGAAATCATGTGGGTGAGGGGGGATAGCAAGCTATTTGCCTAGGAGGATGGGCTAGAACTGGGGGAAGGTCCGGTGTTTTGTGTAAGTTTTCTGTGTTTATATATATCTCTGTAACAATAAAGAAGCGGCCAGTCTGACTTTGGACTCACTAAAGAAAGGTTGTGTCAGAGTCTGCTTGTACTAATCCAAGGTACATGGTGTGTGATTCTTAGATCCTAAGAATAGGGGTCTGAGGTGCATGTCTCTGCAGTAATGATGCTGTCATCTGAAGTGTTTGCTTGTGTCGAGATCTGAACAAAAAGTTGCGACCGTAGAGAGAGAGAGATTTGGGGTGAGCGTGGCCCCCCAAAGCTGGCGGTCGTGACATACAAGAAACACTTTTGGGAACCCAGCAAACAAAACAGCAAGTCAACTAGAGAAGTGTATTTTGCTTTAATATAAAATTGTACGCTAAAAAACAAGTAGTGTGAAAAATAGTAAAATTATATTTTTTGTAAGTTTTAAAGCATGCAGAATCCAGCATTATGAAAAAATATTTTCAGTTAAATCCAGACAACAAGGGCCTGTGTATTTGTACTGCATTTATTACTGACTTTAGTAGCAAATTCAAGCTCTGTTATAAATACATTGTAAAAATTGGAAATGAAAGACAATTGCCTTCATGACAATTGCCTGCCTGCCTCTCCCCAAGACCCCTTCCCCTAATTCCCCTCCCTAATACCCTTTCCCATTTTCCCATAACAGCACCCCAACCCAAGACCCTTTGTAATTGCTGCAGCACCACAAACCCCCTTCCATAACCCCCCCCCCCCACTCAGAGGAGGGCCCTGGTGCATTGCACCACCTGCACCACTGGTAGCTCTGCCCCAGAAATGGAGGAACCCCAGTATTCAGATTTATACCTGTATCTGTGGATGCAAGGCTCCTTCCCTCATGTAGAAGCAGATTAGCAGGAAAAAATGTCAGCTTCCACAAGAAAGACATTATTTTTTTATTTTTGTATTCATGTATAAGCAGTCTCATCATTTTTATGTCTTTCATCTCACATGAATAAGTAGCATGTATTGTATTTTAATAATAGTTATGTTGAGTATAAAACAACATTGAAAAGTGATAAATACACATAATGACACTTTAAATGACTATGATTTACTTAAAAAGCAAAGTCTCCAGCTGCATTTCTTATTTAAAATGCTCCTTGTATCTGATTTCTGTCACTAATTACAACTTTACTTGCAAACCTTGCACAATATGTAGAGCAACTACTGTCTGAAAGAAGCAGAGAAAATTGAAGATTAAATAAATGTGTTGTTTATTTAGACTGACAAGTTGATATATGTAATATATATATATATATATATATATATATATATATATATATATATATATATAACATTTCATAACTTTTAAAAGACACTGTAAGGACAAAAGTATGGACTGCATCCAGGATAATGAAAGCATGTTAGCTCAATTATAATGTACAAAGCTATGAATTTTTACTATTTTTTAATTCCCTCTGCTTGCCTTGTTGTCCTCTGTCAAGAGGAGGGAATCCATACACGTTTTAGCTCTCCTTGACAGATTGTGACAACTCGACAAACACATCAAATTCCACTCCATTCATCTTGCAACAAGGAACTCGACAAGCTTGTCCTCTTTCACCCTTTATATTTAATATTGCTTTAGATCCCTATGAAGAGGAAGAACCGGCTGGACCTACCAGTGAATGGATCCCATCAGTTAGGTCCTCTTCTATGTGTGTTTCTGTGTATTGGTGCAAGGTATTCCCTGGAAGGAAGCTGCTTCAGGATCTGGGCAGAATGCAGTTAGTAGGTGATTCTGTCCCAAGCACTGAATGTGAAATGCATGTTTCATGTCTATGTCTTAAGCACACATCACAAGCATTAGGTATCAGTAATATTCTGCTCCCATTCCCTTGGGCTCGTGAACCAAAATAGCACTTAGTCTCATGCAGAAAGCTAAAGTTTACTTTTCAACTGTCACTGTTGCCATGGCAACCCACAACTCCAAAGCACTTCACTTTGCGATTCTCCCCCCATCAAAGCTGTCATCACAAAGCTATCATAGAGTTGATAACGAGCAACATGTTTTAGACATTTAAACAATGCAACTACTAATTTATTAAGTCTTATATGCAATCTTCCTTAACAAAGGCAACTAAAGTTTTGATTTTTTTTGTGATTAACCTTTGTTACCTGTGAGCAAATCTTGCAGACACAGACTCTGTAGGGCTCGATGTGCAGTGTAAAGTCCTAGTTTATCAGGGACCAAGTCTCAGCAGCATTTTGCAGTATGCTGCTGAGGCATGATGACTGATTGGCTAGTATGAGACACTGCTCATCCAGCCTTAAAGTGACTGTGTCTTCATATGCTGCCTTCAGGAATTATTTGTTTTATTTCAGGGCAGTAAAAAGAAAGATTATAAGCACTTCTTAATATTTTAAAATAAACAAAAACAAATATGTATACAGGTATATTTTATATCTAGTAACATCCAGGAACATTCCATATCCCTTTAAAATATTTTACTCTTCACATATTTGAAAATGTAGTATATTTATTTTAAACAGTGAAATACGTATTAGAACTTGCCTGTACTTAACAACTTCAGTAAATGAGGACATAACCAAGTATGACAGTATAAGGCACAAATGGCTATTTTATCATTTCCAATAAGGGAGTAATTGTGAGTGTTTTTGATCTCTCAATGTTAATTAATTCTCGGAATACCAGTATGTAATGACTGTCATAATCTAGGGTTTTTTTCACACGACATCCTCTCTGTGTATGATTATTTGCAGGCATATGACAACATTTTCCATTACAAGTGAATTTGATCATCTAATGGTTGTCCTAAATTGTTGACTGTAGACCACAATCCTCATAATGCAGTCATTATAGGCTCATTAAATCTTACAGAGCATCCTGTCTGTGTGCTAGGAGAGTTTTTTTTAAAGATGTTTGAAGGTGTCTGAAGTCAGGAAGAATTTAAGCCCAACACTCATTTGGATTCTCTGAAGCAAACAAACTCATTAGATTATTGAATCGGGTCCACGTTCATTGTGCTGTTTAACCATTGATACATTACAAGAAAGGTGAGATACAGACAATATCCAAGGTCCCATTCCCTCAAAGATTACATTCCTTTCTAATTATATAAAACATATGTGAAAGGTTTGCTACTAATTGTACAATTCTTAAAATAGATCATTCCTTCTCATTACTGTATATATCCTGAGATTAATTTGTTCCTGTATAAACTTAAGAATCAAACTTTCAAATCTTTTTTGTCCTATTTTTTCCTATCTTATAGACAAGCCTATACATTATACAGAGATGATGAATAAAAATCCATAAAATCAGGTGTATGAAATACATATTAAAATAAATATAGTGTAATCACTAAAATTATATATTTTTTGTTTTGTTTTCATCAACAAAGACATTCACCAGATAGGGTCTGATTATAAAAGTAATAAACATCCAAATACAAAACACTATAACTATTTAAGTCAACAAGTCAGGGAGCCACCAGAATCTAATAAGGATTTAGAGGCAGAAGAAAACGATATACCATCAGAATTGTGCATGTATACAAAGTATAAGAAAGGGAAAGGTATTGTGGATAATATACATTTTGGGATCTTGTACTGATTGGATCACTTAGGAATGGCATCATCAGCAATTAAGGAAAGCTAACAACTAGGGGGAGAAGTCATTTTGTATACCGTCCTGATATCTACAGGGTAAGATAAATACATGTTCTAAGACAATTGTAATCATCTCCTACTCAAATGTGTGATTATAACACATATTAAAAATATCTATAAAGCCCCTTAAAGGAAAATCTATCATGTCTGCCTAAGTGCGAAAAACTAGTAGCAAACTTAAAGAGAATACTAAGCATGCAGTGGGAAAAAAAGGGCTTCTGGTTAGCAATGGAGCTGTCCAGTACTGAATATAAAGTTTAATTTAAATTCAAACGTCCATAGATATGTATTTCAGCATTTAATTTGTAATATTTATGCACCTTATAGTAGTATAGAAAGCTTCTCCACCCACACCGCCCCACTCTTATAACATTATTAACAAAGTCAGTCAACCAATGTGGAAAAACCTGAGATATTTTGTTACATATGTAACTCTTTACAGGTCTAGTAGAATATCGGGGAGCCTTAACCCTGGGTTTGTCTGCAGGGGTTTCATATTGTGTTACTGGTTTTGTTCTTTAGCCTGGTATTACAACTAATTAAAAGCGGAATTACAGAATTGTTGGAAATGCTTTCCTGTTTCACTACAGCACCAAAAAGCAAAACTGACCATTTTAATTAACGATAACAGCTAATTTTCAGCAAAATGATATAAACTGGCAAAAAAAAAAAAAAACCCTTCTGCAACATTTTCTTAATTTTCTCTCTCCTAAGTCGCATAGACTCTGCAAGTAACTGAACCAGCAGAAGCAAAAGGAAAGTGGGCAGGTCACGAAGCAGTGATAAAAACATTATACCACATTATCATATGAGTAATCTGCTAATAGTACACATATGAAAAAAGATGCAATATGGAGATTCACAGCTTGCACCCTATATCATTTAGTTACACTTTGTGAGGTGTGAGACGATTGAAATATACTAGATATAAATGGATTAATAACGTTTTGATAATGCTAAATGCAGCTTATTCTTTGAATACATCATATCTTGATTTAACACTACAGGTGCCTTTTACTGTCTTGAGAGCTTCACATTGCATCAAGACATAGATCAATATACTATTTTGAACAAGAAACATGTTTCTTGTTACTTCAGAGCATCCTTAAAAATCAAGGAGTACATTTCACTAGAAACCTTCTAAAGCCAACAAAGGAAAATGTCACCTTATTATTGTATAAGAGCCGCAAGCTGAGGATGGGAGAGAAAATGTTCTTGTTTTAGTCGCACTCAGTGTATAAGTACTCACCGAGGACTGATCTTCACAAACCATTTAAAGATTTTTCTTTCAATACTTCTTGATTGAGTACTTACAGTATCTCCTTTCTTCAAGTGGAATTTTTAATGTGATGATATTTTTAGACATAAAAAAGCTGTTTGGGAAGTGATTTGAAGATCTCGTCTGATTTGTGTTCAAGCCATGTAGCAGCTTGCACTTTCAGAACGCGCAGTAAAATGAACATCTCATTCTTACAGAGCAAATACATTTTATGGAAATCTTTTCTTAGGATTTATTTATAAGAGTATATGAATGTAAGCATGATTAAATATAGAGTATCGTTCATATACATAACTCTGCAATGGTCACAAGAAAAGGTTCTTAAAAGTGACTATAAGTGCATCAGCTGGGGTCAATATTGGAATGTAACGGTGGACTTGTGTTTTGAGTTAAAGGGCCACTGTACTGCATTTACAAGTAAGGCTTTTACAAGTAAAGCTCATATTTGTTTGTTGAGTATAGACTATTTAAAACAGTATGCAGTTTAAAATAAATAAAAGTTAATATTTTTTCTTACTTTTTAAATTGTCTGTTTTCTCCTCAAGCAGAGCTATCTTTCTCTACTTCCCTGAGGGCTGAATTATGGTGGTTGGAAGCAGGATAAGCCATGATGTCTCTGGCTCCATCCCATGTCATAATTAGCTCCACCCCATGTCCTACAAAGATGTAATGAGCTGTATTGTACCCTGCTTGTGTCTGCCCCACCCAGTGACAGAATATGACCCATCATAGTCCTGACCCCTTTACTGAGCATGCTCAGTTTGTACAAGAATATGGCTGGGCATTCTATTTGTTTATTCCAACTACCAGGCCAATCTGGCCACACCACATGATAGACACAGGTAGATGTACTGAAGAAGCTCAGCTTGAAGGGAAAACTGACACAGTCAAAAGTAAGAAAAAATATTAACTATTTTAAACTGCTTACTGTTTGCAATAGTCCATGCTCCACAAACAAACAAATGAGGTTTACTTGTACTTGCACAACAGAGGTCATTTAAGCCAGGAACATGATGAGAGTAGGGCTTGTTTGGTGATCTATGGTTGGAATACATGGAGCAATTATCAAGAAAATTAACATTTGAATAGTATGTGCGAGTGGGGAGATATTCCTTAGTGGATAGTAAAACTCAGTATACAACAAAATCATGCACTATTTCCTTTACTTATGTAGATTACGTCAATTTATATAAATATTTTGTATTTTTTTCTAAATGTATGTATTATTGAGATGTAAACCACTGCCCTGCTATCACTTTGTTTGAACATGTGTGGGAAAGTGCAAATGTGTGGTATGTATCTCAAGAATGATTTAGATTTATCACAATGTATAGCTATTTTATTGTGCTTGGAAAATAACTAGTTTTTTGGGGTCATTATAACATAGTTGATAAGATATCGAGTGATGATTAATGTTAAGAGATACTGAAATACAGTACACAATACAACTACAGCTATTGTCATCTTCTATACAAATATTTGTCATACTATCATCAAAGTACCCCCATTTTAGCTTCCTAAGAGTACACACTATTTGCTAAGGCTTCCACAACTCACTAAATTGAGAAAAATGTCTAAATTATAAAGATATGTGAATTTATAGCCCCACAGAATATGTTTATGCGTTTCAAATAAATTATAATAATTATAATAAAAAATAATTTACACATGCATATATACACCGCAAAATAAATGAACGCTGAACTCTTAGTTTATTTTACAATCTTGGAGAAAAAGATACAAAGGATTTAGAGGGACATTTTTGGATTAAAATAGTCATTGTCCTTAAATGTTGGATTGTCCGTTCAGGAGAGTAAAAGAGGTTATGTGACTAGGAAATCTCATTTTAAGAGCAATGATTCCTCTAACAGACATACAGTTAGGTGGGATTTATTTGTACATTAACTAATTGTTGTTATAGCAATAACAATATGATTTACCTTAAATAAAAGTTGGTTAATATTCGTTATATCCCTTTAAGCTATTGGCTTTTCCAGTATCTGGATATTTTTGTATCTGTCCAATTGCAGAAGCATTTTTGACTATTACATCCTTAGCTGAAAAATATAGAAAAACTGAGAGGGTGGTTGGATTTGATGAACTATCCATATTTAGTTAATTGATGAAATAACAGAACCAACAACTTTCCACACATTTTGTATAGGAATATCCATTTTTTCTGCTAAACTGGCATCTCTTTGGAAAATGGGCTTGATTCAATTGTCCAATTCGTAAATTTATACACACTTAAAATCACTCTTAATATTGCTACATATTTGGCAAATATAATTTATCGGCACTAATGAATTCCTAAGTCAATGCACATAAACATTCATAAAATAAACACCCAAAGCCAAATGTACGCGTTCAAAGCATTTGCAAGTAGCTAATAGAAGATGGCCCATTATGTCTTCTGCTATTGTATCTGCATACTTTTTACAGATGTTATTACCTTGAAATAGAAAATGCAAACAATATGACATCTACTGCTGGGGATTTCTGAATAATTAAAACATTAGAGAGTTGATTTAAGAATGTATAACCCATCTAAACAAAAAAAAAACTTAGGATCTGGAAAATGTATTAAACATGTTTCAAATGTTATCATCTCTTATTCTTTATTATCTGAAGCACTTGGAATAATGACATTGACTTATTGCTAGATTTGGGGATTTGGTATTAGTAACTAGTTTGACTGTTCCAAGTATGGGCAGATGAAATATAACAGATATAAATGAATTATAAAAGTTTTGATAATGCTAAATGCACCATATTCTTTGAAAGCATAAACGCTTGATTTAACACTTCAGTTTTTTAACTGTCCTGAGAGCCTCATACAACATCAAGATCATAGATAAATATACTATTTTGAACAAGAAACATGTTTTTTGTTGAAGCAGAGCATCCTTAAAAATCATGGATTTCTTTTTATACAGCAAGCTTGTCCAACATTAGTTGCCAGTGACTGATCCAGGCCACATTTTTAGGATATCTTTTTTGAGTGCAGATGGATCATTTATTTTGATCTACTCCCCTGTGCTGATACTGAGATATTCCAAGTTCTAACAGGACAAACCTAACTGTCCTATAATTTCATAATCTGCATTTATTATTGGTGCACTTTTTTTTTCTATAAGGAAAGTTATTAAGTTATAGGGTCAAAGGTTTAGGACTAATGTGCACAGGTACTACTTTACTGAAAGAGTAGTAGATAATTGATTCAGACTTATTGTGATAAAGGAATTCAAGTATTGCTTTGATATGCATACAACCAACCTGAGGGCTTATTTGTAGCCCTATTAAATTGGGGCTACAGTGTAGAACGTAGCACGTAACTTCCGATTTACGTGTTACAGCTATTAAATTAGCCCCATAACGTTGCTCGCAGCAGACTTGCGTGTTAACATGCAGGACGGCCAAAAAATGGCTACGTGCTGAGCAACGTTGAACTTTGCGAAAGTAAATCCTTTGATCTGTCATGCCCATAACCGCTACTTGTTCAATGAAGCTATTAAATTGCAACGTGGTCACTCGCGAGCCAGCACGTAACATGCAAAAGGAGCCCAAGGGCCACGTGTGCTTGAGAGCACCCACAAGGGTGTAAAGTCCAATACCTTGCTCTTCGTAGGCAAAAAAAAACAACACACTACTGTACATTTATTATAAGGGAAAGTGATGTTAGGTCTTAGAATTAATAGCACAACATTCCCAAGCCCACAAATTGGCCCTGAAAATTACTTTATTTCATGTTCATATTTTGTGTTATATCAATCCCTGCAATCAATGTGTTACGAGATATATTGTAACCCGCATGTATTAGAATATCATATTTACTGCTTTATTAATATTGCGTTATATCTGGAATGTGGGTCCAATCGCAAACTTACTTGAAGCACGTAGGACTTTGAAATCTACCCTCCCCATGTTCATGCATGTAAGTTTGTCTGATTGGGCGTCTCATATCAAATCATGATATTGAGGAATTCTGTATATTTGTAATCCAAAGTACATTTTAAAAATCTTGTGTGAGCTCCACCCTCATGGCTCCTATTTAGGCAGAGCTTCCTGGCCAACTAGCCATGCACAGTTATGTCCTAGGAAATTAACTGTCAGTATCATAGCTGCCTCCCAAGCAGCTTTGTCTCAGCCTGCGAGAGGGAAACAGATACATTGTTGTACCTGCCTCTGGTTGGCACAACTAATTATGAATTTTATGCTAATTAACTTGGAATTCAGGGGCATTCTTTCTCAAAATCAACTGCTATCAACTGCTTGTAAACTGAAGAAATTATGCATAATTTAGGTTATGTTTATTAATTTTTGAGGGGATTTTTCATGTAAACCATATTTTTATACACTACTGATTCTCCTCTATCACATGCACCCATAATCCATGAAACTTACATATTCTTTTAAGAAACATCAAAATGCCAGCACCACTTTGAATAGAAGTTTTAATAAAGTAAATGATTTTTCAAATTACTCAAAAAAACATTTTGAGTAGTAAATAGGACTTGCAAAGTGTAGTTACGTCGGTTCTGATTTGTAGCAGCAATTAAACACACACTGTATTTACGTTGTATAGTCGTGTCCGACTCTCCATGACCTCATGGACCATAACACACATACTGGAGTGGGTTGCCAGTTCCTTCTCCAGTGGGCCACAGCATACAGCTCCTGGTATTCCTAGGTGGTCTCTAATCCAAGTACTGACCAGGCCCAAACCTTTTGGTTCCCTGACTGCAATCAAACTCAGGTTGAATAAGTGAAAGCACCAAATCCTAACCACTGGACTACCAGGGAAGTTTTTCTAACACATTTTATAGCTGTAGCAACAATTAAACACATACTACTGTACTTAAGCATGGGTAAGCATGTAAAGATATTGCATGACAGTCTCAAACTCACACATAGGCAATTACAAAATATTGTTTTTAACTGTTATTTCGGTGTTATATCAATCCCGGTACTCCATATACGGGGGTCATGTAACCCATATGGACTAAACCAGGTACTCTAATGCATTGTCTAGAGTGCTAGAGTGCTAGAGTGCTAAGTAATGTTTAGTGTCCCAATGGCAGGTTATTTACTGAAATCATGATGACATTCTCATTTTCTATTAGCTGTGTCTTAGAAGTAATTTGTGGGCTTGGATAATTATTGAGAGCTCATATAATCACTGGTTTAGTCCATATGGGTTACATGATCCCGGTATGAGTCCCGGGATTGATATAACACCAAAATAACTGCAATCTTACTTATGATGAGAGATGCAAGTTGCGGGTTAGAGATAGTAGAATACATCTAAATGTTTAGGTGTGCAATGTTTAATGCTGCAAATAAAGTTTTATATGGATAAGTTCACATAATTGTTACATCTGTAATATAACTGTAAGCGCTCACATTGTGGAATAATGTTATATTCTAATATTTCAATAATTATAAAAGCTACTATAAAATACATGATACATATCGAACAGGTTTTTAATATTAGCAATATCAACCTATTGTAATTCATGCAGTGTCAAGAAGATGTACCAAGACTCATGGTTCACAGCATGCGTTCTGGTAGAGTAAATGAAATGTTTAGTGGTCTAGAAAGAATATATATGGACAAGAATGAATGCATGGAATGTAATAAGGCAGATAAAACAAGAATCAAATGATGACAGCTTTGTTCTGTGACCTCTGGAGGGAATTTAATTTTGGGCAGGCATCTCAATTAGGTAACACACAAGAAATGATTCACTGTGTTTGTTATATGCGAAGCACATTAAAGTCAGAGTATTATGTATTGAAATGCGCAGAGAGCTGGTAGCCACAAAAATCTGAAAAACTGTAACTAATTCCACAGCCAGGGTCTGGACGTGCTGACACATGGTATCATCCAGCGTTCATGGCAGCCATCTGCAAATGTATATGCTCAGTTGCGAAATCAATGTGCACAATCAAAACTGATTTTATTTACTTTATTGGAGTGTTTTCTTTCAGTTGGGACTTTGTGAAATGATGATACAGATGATTGAATTATAATTTAAGAGTCATAAGGAAATGTTTGGCACTGCCTTAGCAATGGTACCTTTAATCATGAGAAATTGTACTAGCAAACGTCAATGACTAATTCAAGTGGGGCAAGTGTATACTTGCCTATCTTTCCACATTAATAATCCACAACCATCTAGTCACTCCAAAACTCTTTCACCATACAGACGTAACAACTAACTTACATATTAAAAGAATCAAAGGAGATTTAAAAAGGCTAAACTTGATGTTACTATGTAACTATTTATCTAACCCCATTTATACTCTGTATGGGATTTCATTTACACAATTTATTCCTCATCACTTGTAAAAACTTGCACTTAATACCAGGCGAGTCTCTGTATGCCTTAGACAACCCATCTCCTCTCTCCAACTACACCAGAAAAAATAGAGAATACCTTTAGTGATCACTGTACCTCATATATGCCACCTTATTGCCCTATCACCTTTACTCCATCATCCAAGCCATCCCCTGCATGACCTGACCTAGTCTTGATTTCTACTAATAAAATGCTTTTTTTGACTTGTTACATTGTCTATATTCTACTATATGCCCCAGGAGTCTCTTTGTCATGTGATCATTTCATCTAAAAGGTGCTCTGTATTGTTCCTGCGTTTGTCAGGATTATGGGTAACTGTTTATGTTTTGATGAATTAGAGGTAACATTTTAAAAAATCTGTATTTTACACCCCTCTGTCCTCATTCTCTTTTTGTAGGAAACTATCTGGTCAATTCAGCTGCCTTATTTTGCTCCATGCTTATATTTTTAGTCCTCTATAGGCATTTTGGATGTTCAGTACTATTATTATTATTATTTTCAGATTGTTCTCCTTCAGTGAAATAAATTGAGGAACCGGGTTTTCAATAAAGCAATACTGACTAAAGTGATCCCCCATAGTGTCTTATTGCTATCCTGGTAAAGTAAAGCTGGCTCCTGAGAAAACAAAAAATATATTTTTTTTTACTTTCTCCTGACATACTGCTGCCAAAATATGTACTTCAAAATGGGTTATATTGTCACAAACAAAAAATAAATAAAAAGGAATGCAACTACAGGTGTTTGTCTGACATGGATGTGTAGGTGAAAGAGTTAACCACAACGTTACTATCAGTCATCTACACCCTAAAACATAAAAATATAATGTTGCCTCCGCAAACACAATTAAAGATATAACTAAATTAATGGTAGCTCGCACTATGAATGATATGCTTTGGAATAATTCCTTACTTGTATATGGACTTTATTTGCTTCTGATAGGATTAAATAACTGTCAATCACTTTTCAGACAGTCAGTGTGAAGGAATGGACAATTTTCACAATGTGATTTGTTGATCTTATCAGAGAAGACTACAATCCCCTCTTCTAATTGGTTAACTGATTATAATCAATCAGAACAGAGCATACTTATAGGGTTTCCCATCTGGCTAAGATATTGTGGAATGCCATAGGTGTAGCAATAGGGTTCATAAGGATCTGTATGGACTCCCATGGGTGTTAGAGACCATGGAAATAATGAGGGATTGCCAGTGGAGTAGGTTTAAGAAACATGGGAATCCTTAAGGTCCTCCATGGGGAATCTGCATAAAAATAGTTTAGGTAAATGGTGAGGGTTAGTGGCTCATCTAGCCTAGGGGTTAGGGTAGTGTTATGGATCAGGATCTACAAGAAAATGCATTTTATGTTTGCCCTACTCATAAATTTTCTCTTTTCAGCATTATGTAATCTTATTAGCAATGTTGATTATTGGAGACTCTAAGATGGAAGATTTGCCACTTCCGCATACAAGATGTCGGCAGCACTACTTCCGGTCTGTTAAAAGGATGACGATGACGACCACACCTTGGACACAAGAAGGAGAACGCCATCTTTCCTTTGTCCTAATATTCTGACCAATGAGAGAAAGACTCATCCCATTGTGGGATGACACCTTGAGACTCCTTAATGCATTAACCCAATGCCTTGCTGAGATTCTGTAAAAGCGGACACCTCAGAACCAATGAATTACTGAATAAACCTGATGTTTTGCTTAGTTGCAACAATTATCTGATTGTTAAATGTTACATATGGTGGCTGATTCAATAAACAGGGGGCGAGAGAAAGCTTTATACCAGAACTCTGTGTTGGTGTATTATTTCTCTAAGGTGTGCACACTATATGTATATTGGTAATTTGGCCAGGGACAGATATCTCCGAGAACTATTTTGGTTTTCTCCAAAACAGTAGGTGTTAATTTTAGGGGGAAACCTCCATCTAAAACACAAGGGTATGGGCCTGATGGACCCCCAGTTGTTGAGGAGTCCCTAGGTACCCCAAAACAAGTTTATTAGATCAGAAGGGGGATAGATGGAGGGTTATTAAACATTGTTCAGAATATGGTGTTAGTAAGTGAAACTAAGAAAAACCCTTTAGTGAAGACTTCCCTTATGTGAGTGAACATTAAAAAAAGCAACTAGCAGCATTTAATGGAGCTGCACACTTACTTGTAAAAAAGCAATGCAAAAGTAGCATAGGGAGCATTTTTATGTGGGTCAAGAAACTAAGCCCTTTGGCGTCACTTTTCTCTCCCATTGTTGCTAGGTTATTTGAGCTGCTAGATAGTAATAAATGATAAATGAGAATTGATTCCACAGACAGCGTATAAAAAGTTCTCCATGGCACCACCAAACGGTCCTTATTTACAAAGAACAAAAAGTTTACAGGAATATGTACCCTCGTAACCACCAAAATGCAGCAAATTGTTAACTTCATCACATATAGTCTGTGACAGTAACAATGCCTTTGTCTGTCCTTGTTTTGACTGAAAGGACAACATGATCTACTTAAATAGGACATTTTGGATCAGAGGGTATGTGTTTAAAATTACCTGTGCTGTTA
Organism: Discoglossus pictus; assembly: GCA_027410445.1. Taxonomy (NCBI): domain Eukaryota; kingdom Metazoa; phylum Chordata; class Amphibia; order Anura; family Alytidae; genus Discoglossus; species Discoglossus pictus. The sequence goes on from CM050173.1 coordinate 74,292,988, forward strand.
AAATGCAATACTGTTTTTTTGTGTTTTGAAAAACCTGGTGCCCCATTCAATTGAGCTTTAGGGAGATCTGGAAGCCAGTAAATGAGGTTGCAAGCTAATTTGCTATTCACTTGGCGTCTTTTTGCGGGCTCCGAGCAGCTTCCGTGTTATGAGCTTGACAAAATGGTGATGGGTAAACTTATAACTTACAGCCTCCAGAAGCCTTTGATCTGTCACTTTCGCAAGGCAAAATCGCAAATGGCTATTCAATTGCTCAATTTCCCCAATGTATTCACACCTGTAAATGGCAAATGAAGGAGAAAATCCAATGAGTGCTAGAGAGGACCCGCAACGGAGTTAAGCAACTATTCGTAGCACTGTAAATGCAAATTTAATTGCACAACAGTCTCAAGCTTGCAAAGTGGCAGAATAAAACATTTATTTTTATGTGTCATTTCGGGGTTAAATCAATCTCGGGTATCAATATATATCATACCACCCTTATAGACTAGAAGAGTATTGGCATTCATTTTCATAATTCTTTATTTTGCAGGTTTTGCGAGTCTGATCGCACCCCCAAACCTAATTGACATGGAACCTCCATGTATTTCTGCCGTAATAATGACAATCTCATTTTCTATTGGCTAATTTGAAAAGTCAGGTCACAGGCTTGCTTAATTGATCATGTTTCCGCTCTGAAGTGCTCCGAACCAGTGCATGGTTTACGGTTTTGGCTTGGGGCCCGTAACTTGCCACCCTGAGCTATTGAATAGCATCGCAATAGGAGACCAAACGGGAGCCCACATCTCAGTTGCAGACATTTGGCTCTCTGCGATCGAGTTGCAGGCTTGGAATTGAATATGGCCCCTGGTATCTATGGATATTGGTATATTAGTTTAATAAAAGGTAGCACCAAATACAAACAACAAGAAGCCATTGTTCTCGATCAAATGTGAAGCATGCTTACTTAAAGGACCATTATTTAACTTTTACTGTGCATTTAAACAATTAATGACTATTTTTCAATCCTGCCTGAGTCTTTAAAAGATCCACATATCACCACTCCCTAAACAAACCGCTGTGTTTGGAATGGAGCCGGCCACGTGGAGGTGCCAAAATGAAAACCTTTTAGTGAGTAGACAAGCGACCGGGATCTCTGCTTTTTGCTAAGAGAGACAATGGGGAAACCTGTGCCACTAGAATCTACACACACACACTTTCTAGTCACCATCCACTACCATTCTGCAGTTATTGTATGCAAATGTACATGGTCCTCTCCCTGACTAGCTTGATTCCTGGCACAATACATATTTCAGGGGGTGGAGAGATCAAGAGCTTATAAAGCCTGGAGGCACGATTGAAAAATACTAAATCATTGTTTAAATGCACAGTAAAGGTTTAATTAAGAATTTTTTTTTTTAATTTTTGTACCAAGCTCTACCTAACTATACTTTATACCACTACATCTGTGGATTTCAAAGAATATTACTTTAGAAATAAAAGTTCAAAACAGAGGACATAATTTTCATAATATATAAAACATATTATATATTAAAACAGGCAACATTCCAATGACTAACAATGAAATTCAATCAGTCATATTCTGTATTTGCCATCAATAAAATTAGGAGCCAATATATCCATCCATTTATTTTGTTAGTTATTATCATTGTGCATTTATAATATACCAACATATTCCATAACATTATATAAAGCGTATACTACCTAACAAAAAATACAGCTTAGTCACATACTAAAAGTTTTGAAGGGCCCAATTGTGAGCTTACAATCTAAAGTATAAAGTGTATTGGTCCAATGTACCTTATGAGGACAAAAGTCTCACAAACTTACACTCTTATCTCCTATGCTTAGAAATACTCAACACACTAATTTTCACTTGAAAAATCATTAATATTGTTCCCTTTTTCACACACAGACACACACACAGCTTCACTCTCCTTGAAATATAATGAAACTAAGGTTCATGTAAGGCAAAAAACGTGCAAACCCAGGCTCAGACACACACACAAAGATTATTAAGCACAGTCATATACAAAATCAGGCTCACTTAATCATAGGACAGTGACACACACTCAAGGCAATGAAATGTACTAATATATAGTAAGGCACACACAGGCACTCATAAGCAGTGACTTAGGCTCATAGCAACCACTTCACTAACACACAGATTTAGTCAAAATAGGAACAGCTATAATGTGTTACAAACCGAGGTCCCTATTCAAGTGAGCAATTGCAAGTTACTGGAGTCCGTAATGGAGCCCATCAACTAATATGCTATTCAATTGGCGTCTTTTCGCTAGTCGCAAACGATTTGTAGGTTAGAGGCTCAAAATACTGTTGATTGTTAAAATCGTAACTCCGACCCAGCTAAGCCTATAAATGTTACAATCACAAATCGCAATTCAATTGCTACAATTCCACAAGCCCGCATATGTTTTCGCTCCCGTAAATGGCAAATGTGGAAGAAAATTCTACAGGTACCAGATAGGACTCACAAGAGGGTTAAACACCTGTTTGTAGCACTGTAAATGCAAATAAAACATTAATACTGCACTTTAAAAAAATGGGAAATTGACCAAAGATATTAATCGCACAACTGTCTCAAGCTCGCAAATCTGCAATCAAAAATAATCTTGTTTTATGTTTTATTTCCGAGTTAAATCAATCTCAGGAATCAATGAGTTAATACACATCAGGCTTCCCACATGGACTAGAACAGTATCGCCATTCATTTTTCATATTTGGTACATTGCCGGATTGCAAGCTCAATCGTATATCAGACTTCTAAAAGCGAATTCATTGATGTTTAACCTCCATGTTTTACTGACATAATGATGACAGTCTCATTTACTATTGGCTGTTTCTAAATCAGTAGTTATGGCCTTGCTTAATTGATAATGATCACGCAATGAAATGCTACTTACGATTGCATGGTTTATGGTTTCGGCTTTCGGCCCTGTAAATTGCGGGCTTGTTCAATGGAATCCCTCTGTAACTGTAGCCGGTATAACGTAAACTGTGGGCTTCCAATTGAATAGGGGCCCCATTGCCCAACAAACACCCCTTTCTTTCACTCTCTCTCTCTCGCTCTCTCTCGCTCTCTCTATCTCACTATATTCTGACTAAAAAACAGGGATGTTCTTAATGTTATATATTGCATTACTGGCATTCTCTGGAAGTAACCAGTCATCTTGTGGGTACTGTATTTTTGGTGGATATCCAATGATGTATAGTCTTATAGACTCATCAATTAAGTAAATTTTAATTATTGATAAAGAAGGTGCCAGCACAATGGAGATATCATTACAAATCCAATCAGTTTCTCTCTCCCAATACATCATTGTCCATTAAATAAGCTTTAGCATCTTTCTTAGATAATTAAATTTGGTCTACTGCTGCACTTTGTTTCAGTGCTACATATTAGTTATATATGGTATCCAAGAACAGACAGATGTATTCACTCTGATGTTTAATCCCATTTTTGTATAACACTACGGGGGCTTTAAGATCTGGTATAGAGCAGACAGGCAGATAATTTGAAGAACATAGGGTATGCAGATAGTTTAACATGAAAAGCTTAAATAAGTGAGAGAAAAGTAGGCTGGATGATTGAGGGAAAATGGAGGAAGAAGGAGAATGAATTGAACAATAGATAAGTGAGATGTGGGAGAAGTAATTACAGGTTTTATTGGGAAATAGAGATTGAAAATATGGAATAGAGAATGTAACATGAAATAAGAGGTAAGGTGTGCGGGAACGAATAACAATAAAATAAGGAGGAAAACATGTTAAAGATTGGAAGAAAGATCCAGAATTAGGGAAAGAATTTTGGCGATTTTGGAGACTAAAAGGTGCTAAGAGAGATGACAAGGGGCTTATTTGCAGACAAACCTGAGTTTTATCTCACCTAGGTCAAAGCTCTGTTGTTAAGAAACAGCATAATATCATCCATTACAAAAATGTTAAATTCCACAATAACTGAAAAATGTTCTGGTAAAAACAAGTCGATATAGATCCAGATAGTTATGGCACGAACTCAATTTCCCTTTAATGTATCTCTTGGATCTTGAATTAATTATTTCAATTATTCTCTTATTTTAATAAAATTTCTTAAAAGCACATAACTTCACTAATTTTACTTTGACACATAAAAATATATTCATTATTACAGTTAGACCCCAAACATGTTGTGTTGCCTTTCTGTATAACTTCCAGTTCTACTATATTATACCACTAAATGAATTAAAGATACAGTGTAAAGCCAGGTGAGTGTTTGTTTTCTGGACATGAATACACCTGGCTTTGATTACAAATCTAAAAAGAGCTCAATGGGTCCTTGGAGAAGTAATATGAATGAATTTAAACTGAAATACTGCTGCCAACTGTGACTAGAGAGATGTCAAATCTGTGTCAGGAAACTTCTGTTAATCCAAAAGAAGCCTTGGGTTAGGAGGCCTGATCTGAATAAATGAAGCCAATAATGTGATTTGCCATACAATATGTTAGAGCTTGGTTGTCCTACCAGCTATCACACTGAGCAAACACAACCCTTACAACTGGATCGAAGAACAGCACTTGACAATTGTACACAATGAATGTGAATAGTGTAAAGAAGATTAAAGGTTTTACTTGGGACATGCTTGGTGATATTTAAACAAGACAATGGAATCAAATAAGCATATTTTATTGGAATAAACCATTCCTTCTTTCAAAGTGCACTATTTTGTAAGGAATACATTGAGTTATGTTGTTTCCATCATTGTCTGAAATAATGTCTTGCACAATAGTCTTACACAGTAATTTGTTAGCTTGTCCATTTGTTAATCTGTAATGATTAAATATTTTAAGGCAATACTATCTAAGTAAGGCATTAATGAAGAGAGAAAGGTTAAAGAGGAAGAAAATAAATAAGGCAATAATTATTTGGCAGACAGAAATAAAGGAAGGAGTTATTTGGCTAAAAGGAGTTGCAAAATGTCTCATTGTAAGATATTTGAAGCAATCCGAGGTACCAACAATGAGTGAATTGTGCAACACTATTAATTTAAATAGGGAGTTGATGCACAACAGTAACCGTTCCAAAGTCCAGAATTTCGTATGCCGTATTAACTGGCAGAAATGGGACAGATACCGCCAAATTATCTCAATTCTTGTCTTCTTGTAATAGACTGAAATCAGAAGGAGGCCTCTGTTATACCATTTGGCATTGTTTTATTTGGTATATAGATTAACATCATCTGAGTCAATATCTCTTTTTGATCTAGAAATGTAATTTCTGATATTAAAACTTTGTTAGTAGACTAATATTTATTTATTTTATTTTTTTAAAGATAAAATGGGGTAATTTAAATATGACCCATATCTGAGTACAAATCAAACTACATTTTTCCTTAGAAGTTAAAAGGATATTATGAAATGATCCTCCCTCCTGAGGTACTGCTGATTTAGAAAGTTTTATTCCATAAGCCAAAAATGATTGTATATTTATAAATGTATATCGGATTGGCTTGCCTTGTTCCTCCTTTTTTTCCCTCTTGTTATGTATGTGTATGTATTGTATGAAATTTCTTTGAATAAATTATATTTAAAAAAAAAACAAAAAAAAAAATGGAGTTTTTAGTCCAAGAAGATCAGAGCACTAATCTTCCCTGGGGAGATGGAGTGAAGATGAAGCTGCAGGTGGCGAGGGGGTACTGCTTTATTCTGTCTTTGAAGATATTCTCATATCACTGTCTGAAAACCAAGGGGCTCTAAGATTTCCTTGTCTTTTATCACCAAAATAAAGATGCAGAACTCTGATCTGAGCTTTTGTATTGATTTTTCCAATGAAGTGACTGGATATATTACCAAAATGTTACATTAAGGTGATAGACACCTCAGGCGTATATGCATCATATTTTGTTTCCATATTTATTTTCTGATTTACCTTCTGTGTTTAAGGCTGAATTACTTTTACATTTCTACATTGACATTACTATGGTTCTAGTTGTGTTTTTTTATGTTTTTTCATACTGTTCTTGATTCAATTAGTTTATTTACCCAGTTAGAGAAGTCCAGTCAGAAGGTTACATTAGATAATCAATGACTCTGCGTTACAATAAGGCTTCCTGAGTAGCTTTAACTAGTTTGCACATGCTCTGTAGTTAAAAAAAAACAGATTTACAGATGAAGTGCCATTATAATAAAGTATGTGAGCAGCTAAAAACAGAAATCTGTATATGTAAAGTACATAAAGAAAAGATAGTTCTGAGTACACCTCATACAGGGCAGAGTATCTGGTATACCCACAGAAAATCTCAACAAACAGTGATTTCACTGCCACTAATTATTATGGGTAGAGACAAGCAAATAAGGCTCTAGTGTACCACCTTTTTTGTCTCTAGTTCACCTAACATGGGGATCCATTTAGGTGTATGCATGCTGCTCTCAGCCGAGCTTCAGAACAAAGCCTTGGATTAGGATGCAGTGCCAGAATCCCACTCACAGATTGCAGTTTTGCCTTTTATGGGGCTCATTGTTCTGGCAAATGCAAAATGTGACTGCAGAGAGTGCTTAGGTTATGGTGGGTAGAATGCCATTAAAGTGCCATCCACTGTATAAAGTGTGATTCCAAACATTTTTAGGAAATAATTATTATAAATGTAATATTGTTTTATTCAATAAAGCAGTTTTCCCAAGAAATAGAAAATATATTCGACAACAGATAACAATAACATGAACAATCTGTTTTCACACCATCAATATAGTCTGAAATATAAGGAATGTTTCAAGATGTTCATAATACATTTTGCAATATCCCCCCTTACACACTGAAAGATGAAACCTGTCAAATCTCATAGAAACTAAACTGTGTTTCATCTTTGATTGCCTTCTTTCTTTGTAGTGGGCAGATTTTTCTGTCTTTGCATCTAATTTAAGTATTCATTTTCATACTTTCTTATAAGAAATGTTCATTTGTAATGCATATGTTTAAACAATTGCACAGAGCTTGCCAACAACTCTAAGATGTGCAACATATTTTAGATGCCCTATCATACGGAGTCATCCCTGAATATATGCAGGATAAACTTGCAACACCCAAAAATCACATCAAATAATGATTGGAAGAAAGGAAATTACAAATCATTATCTGTCTGTTGTGACTTAGTATCTATGATTCTGGGGCTGTGACACATAAACACTGTTGTTATTGTATGACCATTTTAGTTTTAACTATTTATGCAATACCTCCATTCATCTACAGTATAAAAGCTTAATCTATCAGTTTAGAATGAGCAAATGGCGGGGTCCTATCTCTTAATAAAGTAGGGAATAGTACTGAATCTTTGGTATTTAATGTGAGCATTAGCTGTGGATCGACAGGTTTACTGGATATTACTTATCTTTATACTTATGAGATGCCAGGGAGTGTAATACAAAATGCCATATACTGGTCAAAAGATAAAACCATATCAGACATTCTTAAGGGAGAGTGTTAATTTAATGTTGGTTCTTCCTACAATTTTCATTTAGCTGTCTTTGATAATCATTATATGAAAGTCAACTCATGGCTCTGCCATACTTTCCAGGTCCATACCTGTATCGGAATTGTCTATATTTTTGCAAATGAATGATAATTAACTCACCCACTATACTTTGTACCAAGAATAACATGTATAGAGATCTCCTTCATTCTGATATCACTAGGCTAGACTGACCTATCACTTTCTTTGGACTCGGCAGTAGTGCACTATTAGTATTTGTAGTGTCTTTGCTTATGATTCTGGTATTAGTTAGGGTTCCTTCTACCTGGGAAATCTAGCATATGTTAGGGAACACTGAAACATTTATATTCTTGTTAATGCAATTCAATGTTTTAATGTAACACTATCATGTTACAAGCACATTGATTTAATTTTTAGGAAAATTAAAATCCAACCTTATGGATGAGCATAGCACAAACACCGCCTGCAAACATTAGGAAATCTCATAGATATGTATCAGAAATATTGTTGTATTTGCACTTAATGAAAATGTAACAAATTCATGTTTTCCATTGTAAAGCCTTAAAGCCTTATTAAATTGTGATTCTGCCAACTGATAAGGGCTCCATATAAGCACAGAGCATTTTTTTTACCGAAGTTTCTAGTTAGTGAAGACCTTGCTTTTGGATAGAAGTTTACTAACTAAAAATTTCTGTAAAAAAATATGCTCTGTGCTTATATAATCACAATATAATAAAGCTGTTAATAAATATGACTTAATTTGAGAGATCATGGGCTCAGATCAGTTTAAACAATCCAGTAAACAACTGCTACAATACAGAATACCTAACTTACAGTATGTGTGAAGAACATACTGTACCACATCATTAGTTTGTCTGGACATATCCTTGTCAGCAAAGCTGATTCTGTTATCATGAAGGCTGCCATTTTTACATTGCCTTACAGCCCAAAGCCTCATTCAAATTAATTTAATAGTCTGTCTTATGTTGGAAAAGGTGCAGGTCAGTCAGATTTGTTATGAAGTAGTGAGATGCTGACCAGGTCCTGTGTGTATACCCAAGCAAACATGAAATGAATAATAGTCCCTAGTTATTTAGAGCATCAGTTTAAGATGTCCTCTGTATGTTGTCTTCAGGCAACTCATTTTACTTGATCCTCTGTACCTGCCTAGTGTATTGTACATACCTATCTTTCTGTTGAAACCATGTTGATTTGATTGTCAGTTTCATCACACAAGGATTCATTAAATCTATGCAATGTCCATAAGTCCTTGAACTGTGGAACTTAATCATTTAAGTCTAAATAAGCACCATATCAGCTCAAGTCTTTGATATCTTCTATATCATCTATCATCCTTCCAGTCCGTTCTATCAATTTCTTGAGCATTCTGCAACCTGGCTGCCATACTTTTCTTTATTGAAGTGACCACTATCATCCTAGGTGACATTACCATTTCCAATAACAAACAGGATGCATCAGTAACTTACAATTTCTCTCTCACTTCTCCATTTGGGGCCTCATTAAAATGCAATTCGGCCAATTGAATAGGGCTCTATATAAGCACAAAGCACCATACCCATTATAGATACATGCATACACACCTATATTTATGTATATGTATGTGTGTGTCTGTAGGCAAATGCCACCATCAATAAACATGACCGATCACACCACCTTTCCTATATACAACACCAGGGGAAAAAACACATGGTGCCTCATTCAAATCTGACTTGGCCTATTGAATAGGGCACTATATGTGCACAAAGCATATTCTTTTACAGACGTTTTTAGTTACTGAAGACCTTGCTTTTGGATAGATGTTCACTAACTAAAGACATCTGTAGAAAACTATGCTCTGTGCTTATATAGAGCCCTATTCAAATCGCATTTGAATGAGGCCCCTAATTTTTACCCATCATTGCTCAGTCTACAACTTTGTCAATTCCCTATTCCCACTATCTGAAAATCACCTTTTAATGTGCAGTCTCGTCACTTCCTCCGCACACACCCCATCACCAAGTCCACCAAAAAAAAATACTAAAACCTCTAAACTATAGGCCTTCAAACCCTTTCCACCAAACTAAAAAAACAGGTCAGGTTTCTATCCATTTATACCTGTCCTGACTTAGCTACCTCACCTTATAACATATTTACTACCACCGTCAATCAGACTGCTCCCAAAAAATTTGGCCACAAAACTCAGACACATTGCCTACAAAAGTGCATTAGCTCTGCTAAAAGAGTCTGGGGGCAATCACAAACCTCAGCAGAATTCTTCCACTACAAGTTCGTTCTTCATATGTATACCTCTGCTCTCAACCTCTCCAAATAAAATGATTTCCACGTCTTTTCTACACTCTATCCTCCATTCCACAACCTATTTTCTCTACTTTTAACACTCTTATCTGCTCTCCCCCACCTCCCACAACAAATTGTCTCACAGCCTAAGAGCTCACAAAACTTTTCAAATCCAAATAGATATTAATAAAGACTTTTTCCTGTATCGAACAGCCTTATTAAATTGTGATTCAAACAATTAAATAGGGCTCTATATAAGTACAGAGCATATTTTTTTACAGAAGTTTTTAGTTAGAGAAGACCTTGCTTTTGGATAGAAGATCACTAACTAAAAACTTCTGTAAATATGCTCTGTGCTTATATAGAGCCCTATTCAATTGTCCGAATCACAATTTAATAAGGCTGCAAGTCAGGTCTCCCTTGAAACTTAAACTCACAGGGCCTCGTTCAAATGAGATTTGGACAATTGAATAGGGCTCTATATAAGCACAGAACATATTTTTTTACAGAAGTTTTTAGATAGTGAACTTCTATCCAAAAGCAAGGTCATCACTAACTAAAAACTTCTGTAAAAAAATGCTTTGTGCTTATATAGAGCCCTATTCAATTGGCCAAATCGCATTTGAATGAGGCCCACACTCTGTTCCTTTAAACCTGTACAAAATAATTTTCTGTACTTCTATAATTCTCCCACTCAAAGTTTGCCCCTTATGGTATTCCAACCCAATTTCTTCTCCCCTTCTAAGCCACAAATATCCAAACCCCAATGGATTAAATTACATGTCTCTGCAGGGTATGCATCAACAGATTACTAGATCCACAAATAAATATCTAATTTAGTTTAGCATAACTCAAAAAGTGCAATTTGAACAGATTAATTTGCATTTCCAACAAATGTGTCATTATGCACCTGCCTGATTATGAGTTATTGTCAAGCCAGAACATGTGATAAAGAGAAAAAAACATTTCTATTGAAATTGTGAAAATCTCTCTATAGAAGGCAGGGTGTGCTATAATTGAACTTCCCCAGTTAATTCCCACTCTCATTGTTGGGCAGACCTCTTCAGAAGCCCATGAACGCTTTATAAATACAATATAAATAAATGAGACCATTTTTTGGACTATTATTGTTTATTTGTTATTAGATTGTTTGGAGACAGATTGTTTCCATGGAGATACATTATCAGTCTTATTAAATTAAGATTCGGCCAATTGAATAGGGCTCTATTTAAGCATATAGCATTTTTTTTTTTACAGAAGTTTTTAGTTAGCTAGACCTTGCTTTTGGATAGAAGTTCACTAAGTAAAAACTTCTGTAAAAAATATGCTATGTGCTTATATAGAGCCCTATTCAATTGGCCAAATCGCTATTTAATAAGTTGAATTTGACCTGGATGGGGAGAGTTACAGCGGTTAAAATGTTCATTTTACCCAAAGTTTTATATATATTTAGATGTATTCCAATGAAGATTCCCAAAGAGTTACTCAAGAGATTTCAGGTCATAATACATAAGTTTATTAATAAAACAGGTAATTATAGAATGAAAAATCAGATTCTAAATAGGAATTATGGGGAAGGGGGTTTGGGTACCCTGAACCTTGGACAATATTTCCAGCCAACTGCGCTTTTTCCTGGTATTAGATTAATATATGGTAATTCTGAATTGAAATTTTTACAAACAGAATATACTCAGGCTTTGAAAATTAAAGTTGGGGTGTACTATTTGGAGTAACACAATGGATAAGAAAGGTATTAGCGATTGTCTAGCAGTCACTAGATTTTGTCTATGAAGTTGGTTTACTATAAATAAGATATATAATTTGGTTGCTTTCCCCTCTCCGATAATTCCTCTATCTACATTGCAGAATAAAAAAAGTCATAGAGAGAATATAAATTGGGTACAATGGAGTCTAATATCGTTAAGAGATGTTTATAGAAACAAGGAATTTGAACCCTTAATGAGGGAAAGAGGATTTGCAGCCTCATTTGTGGCTACATTTCAATTCATTGAAACAACAGGTAGGGAGAACAATAGGCAAAATAGTACTACATAGAGAACTTACTTTATTTGAAAGGAAATTGGATAAAGGCAAAGCTAATTTCAATATATCCAAATGTAGAGCATTTTTGCAAACTGCTGACCCCCCTGGAAAAACCAATGATGAGGTGGGAGGAGGAATGTTCCTTTGAATGAACAAATGATGTTTGGTTAAAAGCACTTCAATTTGCTAGCAATAATTTAATATGTGTTCCATTTAGGGAAGTAAATTTTTAAAATCTACAAAAGATGGGATTAAGATCCATTGAAAATATACAAGATAGTGCCAGAATAGAATAACCAATGTTGGGGCAGATGTGGACATATAGGTACGCATTCCCACAAGTGGTGGTTTTGCCCAAGGATACAAGTGGTATGGGCAATGTGTATTTTGAATCTTTCAACTATATGTAAAGAGGTTATATCTATGTCCACTGAACTAGTCTTATTTAATATATTCCCATCTCATTTAGATGCTAGTACCATGGTGGTTGTATTAAATATATTATTAGAGGGTAAATGGTTAATAGCCCTGAAGCGGAAAGAGGGAATTATGCCCACTTGGAAAAGATAAAAAATATAATGGAAAGGAATAGGCAGATAGAGATTTTGCCTGAATTATTATAAGTAAGAGCAACAAGGTCAGCTGAACAGGCTGAGATCTACAGGTCATAAAGAGAGCTCATTTATTAATAGGCTTTTTTAGCCAGATTATTATGATAACCCACAACTATGTTTGTTTTTGCTGTATTATGTGATTTGTAATGTGCTATGTAAATGATGTGCTTGTATTCTTTTTTACTATTTCAATAAAATAAAAAATAAAAGAATAAAAAGAGAAATTATACCAACTAATATATTCTTTGATCGAATAGGAAAATATATAAAATATATTTCTTACAAATGACATATAGAACAACCATACACAAAATGCTTTAATCAGAGATCACTATTTTGTCCTAATTTGCTCTCTTTTGCATACATCTGTTGTTTAGCATGTCAGTTGTGTCCGACTATCCGTAACCCTATGGACCTCAGCATGCCAGGCACATCTGTCCTGTAAGCTAACTCAAGTTCATATTCATCATTTCAGTGACCTCATCTATTCACCTCTGCTGTCCCCTTCTGTGTCTTCAATCTTTCCCAGCACATATACCGAGGGCTACATGTGCATTTCTGTTGTTAGAGGCATACATTAATAAAGAGGATTATAGAATAGAACTGATACATTTGAATAAGTCTGATACACTATAGAGAATACAATTCCATTCAATGTAGACATGTTTGCAAATTGAGAACACACGGTAGCATGGGTGTAGGAACTGGGGGGGGGGGGGGGGGACATATCCCCCAAAGATTTTTCAATCTGTGTGTTTACATTATATGCAGTATGCTCCAGATTTTCTTTGGCTCCTACACCAATGCACGGTAGCACTTTCTATTACAATTGCTCTTTAGTTAAATGATAAAATACATACTAATACAATATATACTAGAGAAATGAATTGTATTTTAACTAATTTAATGTCATCAACTCCTAAATCTTTTATCACCAAATTATAGAATTTGACCTATTATTCCAATCTGATTTTTATTACAAATAAAATTCTGTTCTGTTTTTTTATTTAATCCATTTGTAGTAAGTCATTTAAAATAGTTTTGTTTAAAAGGGCAGACCAAAATAAAAGGCTTTTGATTTCATATCATATTTTATCTGACTATGGCTCTATATATTGCATCTGTTCTCAGACTAATAATTTATGAATTCATTATGTTTTATTATGCATCTATTAATTCCTGGCTCGTGTTCAACCCCTAATATGTAAAAATCTAATAGCTGATTCTCATATATTTATTTTGTTTGAGGCTATTAGATTTAAACAGTACTTTTAAAGGAAAATCATGCTTACTTGGAGATTATTTAAAGTGATAAATAAAGTTTTAAGTACATAAAAATATTCATGAGAATGCATTGAAATGTTTAAATATTGATGCCTTCATGTAATTTGTGTTGCCGCTGAAGGCTGAGTGAGTGGAATGATACAGGACTTTGTTAACAGCTCACAAAGGATTTAATGTTTTTTTTTCTGCTTTGACACTTAATATCCTCCAGAGAAAAATCCTTAGAATAGTTAGAGAGAGATAAGGAAACACCAAAGTTGAGCCATGAAAAAAGGGAAAAGAAAAGATAACAATGTTTATGTAACAAACATATAGGATGGGCAGCTAATGGAATTGATAGGATTTAACGGTGCAAGATGTGCCGCTGTTGGAGGCACATCAAGGGCTTCCTGGTACATCAAGTACCAGACAGTGGTGGAGCTAGTGAATGGAGGGGCCCAGTGCAAAAAAATAAAAAATGTGGGGATTTTTTTTTTGTATGACCCCTCGGGCCCCCATAATAATTTACTATATATAATGCAGTGTAATAACTGTATTTCTCAGAATTCTGAGCAGGAAACACATTTTTAACTTGTTATATGTGTTCAAATGTGAAAACAAATGTACTATTTTTGTACTGTACTATAGTACAGTGGAGGCTTCTATCGCTCTTTTGGGAACCATAAATTAAATAATGGTTGTGGTTAACTACCTCCTCAAAAAACCTACTACACAAGCTAGGAACCAGACCGACTCTGATGAGGGGCAATCATCTTGAGTGTGTAGGTTTTCTAGCTTTTGTATAACCCATCCTGAGCTCAAAGCTGTGTAATACAGCAGGCATGTGCTTAAAGGAAGCCATCTTTAAAATGGTAATGGATTACAAGATTGAAGCCTTTGTGGGCACATTTGCGGGCCCAGGTTCCCAGAATGCTGTGTATTCATTTTACTTCTCAGAATTCTGAGCAGGAAACACATTGTTTTACTTGTTTTAGATGTTCAAATGTGAACACAAATGTACTGTTTATCTCTCTCTCTCTCTCTCTCTCTCTCTCTCTCTCTCTCTCTCTCTCTCTCTCTCTATCAGTCTCTCTCTCTCTCTCTCTATATATATATATATATATATATATATATATATATAGAAAGAGAGAGACTGATAGAGAGAGAAAGAGAGAGAGTAAATAAATAGTACATTTGTGTTCACATTTGAATGTCTAAAACAAGTTAATGTTTCATGCCCAGAAGTCTAAGAAATACAGTTATTGCACTACATTCTGGGAAATTTGGCAGGGACATGCAAATGTGTCCTCAAAGGCTTCACTCTTGCAATCTATAACCATTTCAAACATGGCTTCACTTAATTATTAAATACAAATTATCAAATAAATGATTAAATAAAATTATAGAAACATATATCATTAGTGACGTTTTGATAACCTCTATAAAAGTGATCCAATATTTAATTATTTTTACATAGTTTATTAAATGATGTAAGAGACCCATCTGGAAGGAACAGAAGGAATCTTTTTGACATACGTCAGCATCTACAGTTTGCTTTTATACATGTGTTTGTCCTCAAGCTGTACATATAGTAATCCCTTTATACAGAGAGCATCCTGCAGTGTCCCCACTACTTGCCCTTTTCCATCAGTGCTCCAGGGTTTTCCTATTGTACTTTGTAAAAATTCTGCTTGGTTTACAAGGCGGAGACGGAAATGTTGCCAAATTATTGTCCCGCAGGAGTTAACCAGAGCCAAAATGTTCAGGGCACTGTACCAGTGTGATTATACTTGGATTCAAACCAAATTAAATGTTGATGTTGTTTTGTAGAAGTAATTGGAAGAATAGAAAGAGACTTGTAAAATATAATTATAACTTGATATCAAACTTCTCTTGGTTAGTGAACTTGGACCCTAGAGATATGTGTCAGATGGATGAGTACATCATATGCAAGAAAGATGCAAACTACACACAACACTCATCAGAGAGTAAAACGATCATTACTAAAGAACTTTCTTGACTGCTCGCTTAATGTTTCACACACTCCTCAAGAGTCACATATTTACAGCATCATTGTTTTGATAGAATAGGAAGATAAAGGACAAAATATTTTTAGAATCTGAAGAGTAAAACATTTACTACCAAATAATTTCCATGGTCATTGATTATTATATGGTGTTTTCTTCTAAGTCAATCATGAGAGATCACAGGGAAAATGCATCTTGGGATATGGCTTGTGGTTGGTTGACTTGGCTTGGCTTTTTTCATATGTTTCATATGTTGAATTTGTATAGAGTTTAGTAAGGTATTTTCCATTTTCTTTCAAGGATTCCAGTGTAATCACAGGGACTTACAATATTTGGGGTTACAAAAACCAAAATACTAATGGTAACATTTGAATAAGAGTTTGTTAGCCGGTTATCAAAATATCAATCTTTTTGACAGATATTTGCATATACACCAAAATTCGGTGCTCTTGTCTCTAGAGACCTAAGAGAATTTGTAGAAAAACATGGATTTTTGGCATATAGGTATGCCTGTAAACATATTTTGTGGGAGGCATTCCCTATCAATATAAAAAGGAAATGCCTTCCACAAAAGAAACATTGCAACATTTTTCCAAAGGTGGTAAGCTTCTAGCATCCATACAGCCATGACCTATTATTGCCTAGGTTTTTTAATATTGATTCACTGTTGCTTTAGGCAATGGCTGGAGACTTAGTTGGCCATATGTTACAAAAGAGTGATGGGCTGAAGAAATCTTGGGAAACTCTACATTCCTATGTTAACATATACTGTATGTACACAAATATTTCACATCTCTCAAAATTTTGAAACATTTAATTATTTAGTACATTAAAGTCGGAAAACTAACAGTCTAGTAGCCCTATGAAAAGCAGATGCTCTTAGTTAGGGCACTGCCGTAAATCGGCTGCAGGAGTTTTTTTCCCCCCTAACTACACTAATGTAAATCTTTTACTCCTCCAGATTAGAGCAATCAGTGCACAGTTGTAAAACATGCTTAAGACGCAACAGATTTATTTGCAGGGAGCAGCCAAACCAGGCTTTACGGATGAGATAGGGCCTCAGGAGCCAATAGGAAATCTGTACGTCATAAATCTTATAATGAGTGAGAAGTGCAGTAACAACTACCCATAACTGGCTATGATAATGGAATAGATATATATATATATATATATATATAAAATAATTGTTTTTTATTTATGAATATATTTAGATAATAAAAAGATGGGACAATTGTATTTACAGCTTCAATAAGTAAAATGTGTTTATTTTATGTTAAAATGTGATATAGTTGTAGACAATGTGTCAGAGTACTTGTTCCTTGGTAATGTGGTTTTGTGACGTGTATTAACCCTTTGAGTACTGGGTTGTTTGCTACCCTGGATTTTGTATCATTAAACAGACTTAATACTAACATATCATATTTTTTAATTGCACATATGTTTATATAGTATTGTTAAGTGTTGGACTTTCATCGTTTTGTAGTGCTTTTTGTGATATACTGTCACTTTAAATGCTTCTGGTGGACTCAGCAAAGGTTTAAAAACTACTTGCGAGTATTCTTTGGTACACATACATCTTTCTTCTGCTTTTTAAATTATGGCAGTGCCCTGATTTGCGAGTGATCTGTAAAATCTTATTAGCATAGGGTTTGGGTGTCAATGTGTAATGGAGTAACTCGTAATTTATTGTCACTGCAAAACTCAATGGATTTAATGCCTTGCTTTTTGACTGTGTCGTGAAGTTCACTTGAAGTAGTGACCCAAAGGAGTTCTTGCGCATTGTTTTAGGGATGGGGGTTTAACATAGCTATGTAGGATTTACTCTGCAGTTAGGGCACTTTTTCAGGGATTAGCATAGGGCTCTAAAATGGTAGATATATTGAGTATATATTGAGCTATGGAAGTTAGTAAAAAATAACATTCAAATTAATATAGATGACTGGGTTCAAATACATACTATACATACAATATAATGTATGTACATGTTATTTATATGTGTACATATAAATTATCTAACTGTGGTTAGGTTGTATTAATTGAAGAGTTGTATATGATGTACAATATTTATACTAGGGAGATGGATCACAGAAAACAGATGGATGATGACTCATCCTGCCATTTTGTAAGTGAAGTCTCCTCAGCTGTGTGGATGGCTCCATCCCAACTGTTACATCATCTTTGCATACTATGTTGCAAGCTCAGCTAAACAAGATGGAGGTTGATATTAGTGAGAGGGGTTGTGAGTTAGGAGATGGTAGTTCCTATATAAGAGTTGTAAAACAAAGCAAATAAGCCCAAACTATTTAATATATTTCTCTGAAACATTTATAAAAAGTATAGAAGAGCTTCATTTAGATTCAATATAAAACATTTTCTCTAAAGTTCAGTGGTCCTAAGAATCTACTTTTTATACCTTTATAAATATACACCAATGTGATCCATAGCGTTATGTGATACTACTCCTCTTTAGAGACCCCACCTGAGCAGTATATATATGTCCAAATGCAAACGCTTGTCTTAAACCTAAGCTGCAAAGACAGCCTTGTTCTATGTGTCTAAATACAGAGTCACTTGGGACCTCTTCACAGCTGTCAATAGCTCTATTAGACAATCCATACATATAAGCAAGATAATTGAAATTAACCCAGTAGGTTTGGTGACATTTTTGATATTTCTATGCCATTTCAACAGCTTTCTGTAAAAGGATAATTGTTTCTTTTCCAGCTGTGTCTTCTCAGTTGTGTTAATGAAACTGAAAAGATTGCTTGTTTGAAGATGCTGGCCACCTGTCGAGGTTCTGACTTCATCTGGGAGTTAAACAAGAAACTGCTCCAAGACTGCATTACGTCTGAGCAGAAATAAAAGTGTTTTTACTGACGGCTATATTTCACCAAATATAAATATATTTTACTCTCCATGTCCTCATAGTCTGGGCAGTCTACATTATGTGTTTTTAATGAAAAAAGTTGCTTAAATCGCATTGTAATGATTTTTAAGACTCCAAAAGAATTACAAGAGCTGCATCAATATTTTATAAACACCTATCATATTCCATGCTTAACACAAATGTTTTGACATCAGTGATGGATATTGAGTTTAAGAGAACCAAACTATAATATGCTGGTTAGTTTACTCTATTTAACAAATATCTTGTGGTATTTTATTTATTTGGCCCTCACAACCACAAGAGCTTTGTACATTCATTTTCTCAGTCACCTTCTTCATTTAAGAGGACCACTATAGACCAAAACTGAATTCAGACAGAAATGAGAAGGTTTTTTATATTTAATTCATAATGATTTATGTTAATGGCTGAATATCGGTGATATAATTGTTTGGAGCTGTAAAATATACTCCTATAGATTGTTTGAAATACTCAATGCTGAGTACACGCATCGCAGGTTATTAAAAGCAAGTTTTATCTTTAGCACATTACTAGAACTTGTGTTCTCTCAGTATGGCACCCAAACCATGGCCCTTAACATGCTTTAACAGGCCCATTAAACGCCCTTTTGTGATAACACTCGATGAGCCTCGTTCTGTAGTTTTTATATTGATTTGATAAATTCTCTGTTATTATTATAACTAATAAGATATATGTGACTTTG
This sequence comes from Discoglossus pictus, assembly GCA_027410445.1. NCBI lineage: Eukaryota > Metazoa > Chordata > Amphibia > Anura > Alytidae > Discoglossus > Discoglossus pictus. The sequence continues at coordinate 74,312,325 of CM050173.1, forward strand.
ACGCAGGATAAGCAATGAACCAACCTGCTTATTACTTAATATGTGTAAAGAGCCAAGTTTTAAATAACTAGTAGTATACCTTTATGCAAATCTAAGCCAATTTTGAATATGCAACATAACATATCTTGATGGAACTGAACAGAAACTTAGATTATGAGGGAAGGTAAAAACCAAATAGGGCATTCTGCCCATTACATCTCCCTGAAAAGATAATATGAATGTCTACATTGTATTTGAGGGGGAGCTTATCTATATTTACTTTTTTGTACTTTATTTTATTAGGACGTGCTTATAAGCTCTGTTTTTGCTGCCTAAAATCAATCAAATAGTCCCTGCAGAAGTCAGCCTTCTGCAGCATATACAAACACAGAGTCTTTAGCCATATATCTGCAGTGTAGTGTCTTAACCTACCAGGAACCACCTCTCAGCAGAATGTTGCAAAGTTCTGCTGAGAGATGGTCACTGGTTGGTTAGTATGATATACTGCATACCCAGTACTAGAGAGTCTGTGTCTTTGTGAGCTGCAGAGAGCAGAACCAGGCAGGTAATATTTGTTTGATTTTAGACAGTAAAAACAGATAAAAGTAAATAGAAACACAGGTATATTACATGTATATACTGTGATTTCTCACAAGTCTCCATTGCTAAAGTTAAACAGAGGTTCAGTTATCAATGTAATCCAACACAACACTGGAAATGTTTTGGCCAAAAGATAAATTAAACTGGTGACAGATGCATTAAAATTCCATTTGTTTAAGACTGCAATTCGATGTCCTTGACATTATGTTAAACATATTAATAAAGAAGGCCATCTGATTTCCAGACAGACATTCATTACCAAAAGTACATGATGCAACTGAGAAATGGGAAAAAAGCTAATTCACAATGGATATGTGAATGTAACATAGCCTTATCCACAAGGTCAGTTGATGCACAACGTGCATCTATAATAGAAGACTCCCCTTTAAAACATGGTATTAACTTGTCATGGTGAAGGAGTTTGTGTACTTCAATGAAGCTGTGAGTTTTACCATGTAGGGTTACCCAAAATGTGCATGTCACAGTATTGATGTCAGACAAAAATCTCAGTCCACTGTAGAAGGAACTGGCAAACCACTCCAGTATCTTTGCACAATCAGAGACATAACAATAAACGTGTCAGGTGTGCTGCTCTCCATGTAGTCATGTAGAGTCAGACACAACTGATTGACTAAACAACAACAGCTAAGATAGCAGATATTTCAGAATTTAAGATTGCTAGTTTTTCTAAGAAAAGATAGGTGCAAGAAATGCAAATGAAGTAGAAGAATACAAGATCAATCAGTGTTAGCTAGAAGATACCCCACTGCAAGGATTCACTATGTTACTCGGAGGAATCAAAAGGACTGGAAAACCTGTTCTGCTGCCTGGAGGCTCTTCTTTACCACCATTCCCTAGATTTTATCTTTTGGATGTAAAGCACTAGTGGTGGTATGAACTAGATAGCCTTAGATTTTACAATTAACCTATTATATAACTTGATGAAATAACGATAGTTATTAATTTCCAGATTAATAACTAATATAATATTAATTGTATAATGCCTTGTATTATAATACAAGTTGCCATGCGCTCCATGATAGGTATTACAATGGAGCACATGGCATTTTGGATGTAAACACTAGTGTTTATAAATGAACAGATAACAAACTAAGGTTTTTTCATATTCTCTCTGAAATCTGTTTGAAGTTGGACTAAAAATGTTCTACCTTTATTGTGTATACTGATCTCTGATGTTTATGAATTAGGTTGAATCTAAATAGCTTTGTCTTTTCTTATTAGCAAACATTACCAGTCAATATTTGTTTTTAAGTTGATAAGATAGTTTGAAGGCAAGTGCATAATTATAGCATTTTCGTTGTCATATCGTACAATAGTTTTTTCCCTACATAATTACTATGACTGACAAAAAAGGAGAATGGGGAAACACTTGCAAAAGCCACTTCCTAGTGTAGATCCGTTAATAAATGTATGTAATGATCCAATCACAGCATAAAATCAAGTGCCCCTTTATGGTAATTTCATATATGAGCACTTGTGTGACCAAGTACTTAAGAAAGAAACCGTATACCACGGCCACAGATATTCTAAAAAAAAAACATTCTCCCACAGGGAACTTTGATCCACCTGTGAGCATTTGGAATCCAGGAGATTGTATAGCATACCTGCATGGCCGGATTACCCATTAGGCCAACTAAGCAGCCGCCCTGGGGCACTTACCTGTGAGGGGTGCCACTTCCTAAAAAAAATGGTTCCTGGCTTAAAAAAAAAAGAAATGTTGAAGTTTATAGACTTGCTACTAGAGGGTAACCACCGAGGACAAGAGAGTTACAACAGGAAAGGGAACTTACACATATCGAAAAGGCAAAAATGGATCCGTGCATAACTTGCTTACTTACTCGCTGGGCTCCTCCTCTTCACTGCCTAAAGGCCCCAAAAAGGTAGATATGGCCCTGTATACCTGAATATTCATTATATTCTTTGATATACCTATTTAAATATATGTATGGTGTTTAATTGGATTTATTATGATTGTATGAAATGGCAGCTATTTCAGTGCTATAGCAATGTTACTTCTATTGTTCATATATTATTAATGATACATGTGATATTTTATCAATTTTATTATTTTTCCATCTGATTTCTTTGTATTCAGCCATTCTGATGGGATTTTAGGTATCACCTAATTATTTATCAGCTTACACCACTAGCACTTAGGTTTATATGTTCACTTATATGTGATCTTATTAATTACTGAAACTGTTTGGAATTGTTTGTGACAAAGACCAGTACAATTTAAGTTCATTCCAGCAATAAACAATAGAAAGTGTAGAAAATTGCGCATACTGAGAATTTTCATCTTAATTCTTGATACCGTTGATTCATTGAATCATGGACATTGTGGACAGGGCTGGCTCAAGATGAATCAGTGATCTTGGTGAGCTATTGTTACAAGTATAGGAAAATGGCCCTGGAAACATGCAAATATCAGTGTGGTTAAAGTCAAGGTCAAGTTTAATTTTACAAGTCAAAATACAGCAATTTTATAATCATATGATAGTACAATGCTACTCTATATAACAGTAAAGGAATAATAGGCTTTTTTACATAAACTTAAAATGTTTAATTCAATATTCTTTACAATGTAATACATTTATTTCTAGAAAAAACAACTGGCACAAAGAAAGCTGAAGAAAAAGACAACAAAATACTGACTGAAGAACAGAAAAAACAATTGGCACAAAGAAAGCTGAAGAAAAAGACAACAAAATACTGGTTGAAGAACAGAAAAAAAAAAGAAGCTGCTCATAGGATGGAGTAATTGATGGCTGCCCAATGTGCCCAAAGAGTAGAGCCAGAACTAATGACATAAAAATAAGTTTCATGTAACACTCAAATGCATTATTTATAAGTAAAAAAACATAACTATAGATGGACTCTATAACAAACTTTCATATTAAATAAACGTGCAATGGAGAAACACAAATGCAATTAGATTTTGGTATAATCAGTCTGACCTCTAAAGACTATCATCTGTACAAAAATGTTATTAAAATATCATATTAGCAAAGTGGATAGCTATCATAGCAGAGAATGAAATAATAAGGCCCAACAACTTGTTTAAGAGAGGTCATTTAATATTTCCCAAATATTTATCTGTAGAAAGATAAAGCAATTTTTCATATAAATGCTAATCAGGAGTATAAAATAACATTTCAGTGGCACCATAGGATTTTTAAACCAGTTATTTACAATCTAGCCTTTAGATGTATTGACAAATATATCACCTGTTAATGCTTTCATTTGTTAAGTATAATAGAGGTATTCATTGAAAGGCAGTGTTTGAGTGCATGGGTAGGAATGGAATATTGGAGCATTTTATTTTTGGGAGGGTATCAGGTCCACTGCAATGCCCCAACACCTTACAGGTTATAATATACAACCTGCGATCTCAAACTCATATTAAAAGTCCACTGAAGTGACATATTTATAGCATGAGCATGACTTGACACGTTTTTAGACCGCTAAAAAACATATAACTGTTGCAAAACATGATAAGTAACCTGGAATGAATGAATAGAGCCTATGGGACAGATAGCACCTATATACAGTTCTATTGAAAGACTCCCAATATGAATATCCCCTTTGCAATTAAACTAAATAGAACAGCTTAACAGGGGGATAACCCTGGATGCAAGTCAAGAAGCAATCGAAGATGGAAGAATGTATGACACATGCAAAATCTAACAAATGTATTATGTATTATTTTTATTTAAAATGCTTCCGAGGTCATGGCTTAGACAATTGCTAATGGTTTTAAAAACCTAATGGTCCTTTAAATTTTGCAACTATTAATACTGAGTTAATCCTGAGCAATATGATGGACCAGTATAAAAAGGGGCTTTTAAAAAACGTATAGAGAGTTGTATCTGTAGCAATGTTATCTAACCACTAGTTGACTTCTTCTCAACAAGTACAACAAAAAGGAGACATGCTTTAAAACTAAAACAAATGCCATGTCTCATGTATGATACATATTTGTTTGTGTGTCATTCAGTCTTGTCTGACTCTCTGTGACCCTGTGGATGGCAGCACACCAGGCACCATCGTTATGTTTCTGGTTATGCTTATCTATAAGATTTTCTTGGCAAAGATATAGGAGTGGGTTGCTGTTTCCTTCTCCAGTGGACCATGATTTATCTGACCTCTCTGCTATGACCTGCCCACCTTGGGTGAGCGTACATGGTATAGCTCACAGCTTCATTAAGGTAAAAAAGACTCTCCACCAGGACAAGATAATTTCAGTATCAAAAAGCATTCAACAAGATGTTTTTATCAGCTCTCTGTAAAAAAGGGGTTTAAAAGAAGTAACATTTTCATTTTTATATTGTTATTCCACTGATCACTGTCAGTACCCTGACTTACACTTACTTGCTAGCACTTTTATCTGAAATATACTTCCGTACCATACTTTTTTTAATTTTATTTGATGCATTTGAAAGTTTCTATCTCACCCAACGCTCTTTCCTTTTCTCTCTTCAAAACTAGAGATATTAAGGATATTACGGATAAAAGAAGGGTGCTCTCATGCACACTAGATGTGTAGAAGTTAACGAGGAGCCTTATAGTCTATAATATCCGATTACTCTGTTGTGTTATGTTGTTTTATAATACAATAGAATGAAAGTGATTGGAATCAGTAAAAACTCTTCATATGCATTTTATTATGTTCAATTATGTTTACCTTCTGCATTTTTTGTTATATTAATAGCTGTTTTCAATGACATTTACACGTTTTCACTTTGAAAATACACTCCAGGTATTCTGGTAATCTACTTTCTTTGGTATATGTTCACCCTGTTTGGTATATGTTCCTGTGCCTTTGACTGCCAAATTACTCTCATAGCCGCCTCTCACGAGATGATGTGCAATAGTCTTATGTGATCTTGTGAGACCGGGCTATCAGACTAATCCAGGCAGCCAAAGAGACAGGAGGTAAGTGGGAGCTAATGGGGACTGCTGGGGAAGGAGAGGAATAGATTACAGCGTGATGATGCGTACTTTGATCTCTTTCCTCCTACTAGACACCAGGGATAAGGTACCTACCTTCTCTAGTAGGTATTGTTGTAAACATATAAACAACAAATTATGTGTGTGTATATCTGTGTATATATATATATATATATATATTTTTTTTTTTTATATACATAGTAAATAAATTGTACACCTGTGTTCACATTTGAATGTCTAAAACAAGTTTAAAAACCGAGAAAAACAGTTATTACACTGCATTCTGGGAAGCTGAGCTGGGACATGCAAATGTGCCCACAAATGCCTTGCCCTTCAATCCATAGCCAAAGTAATATAGTATATATATATATATATATATATATATATATATATATATATATATTTATTTTTATCAGTATTGCTTTTGACTTGATAAAGAGAGGATTATCTCTTGAAAGCTCATTGTGAAAACTATGAATATGTCTGTCCAATAAAAACGGTATCACTATATACTGCAATACTTTGATTATTCATATATATATATATATATATATATATATATATATATATATATATATATATATATATATATATATATATATATATATCTGTATAAGTGTGTGTGTGTATGTGTCCAGATGTTTTTCTATTCCTTGGCTTAAGTCACTAAGGCACAGTAATGATTAGATTTTTTTCATAAAATGAAGTTACATTTTGTGAACCAATCTTATTTGAACGGACTAAAATCCATAGTCTGTTTTAATAAAATCACTATATTTGTACATAATATAACTATGCCAGCCTCCATTTAATACACTATGGGCCTCCTTTCAATGCGATTTGTCCAATTGTATAGAGCTCTATATAAGCACATAGCAATTTTTACAGATGTTTTTAGTTAGTGATCTTCTATCCAAAAGCAAGGTCTTCACTAACTAAAAACTTCTGTAAAAAAATATGCTATATGCTTATATAGAGCTCTATTCAATTGGTCAAATTGCATTTTAATGAGGCCCTATATAGGTAATGAACAAGACTATGCAACTTCCACTGTATTTATTTACCATTCAGTTTATTTCATGTTCATTCCATTTTCTCTTTGTTATATAAATTATTCCATGAATACACTAGCTGAATATAGCCTTTTTATCACAAGATCCATTCAACACACTACATATTGCTTTTAAACTTATTTTCCCCTGAGAAACATTTTAATGGTAGCTTTTCACGCAATCTGTTACACCAGCACAATGCATTTTAAAACACTCTTTAGAGCCTTTGAAACTAATGACAACCTTATTAAACTGCTGTAAAATTGCTTTCCATTAGTGAAATAATTATTTTTACCTCTAATCTAAGTGAAACTGTTGTCAAAGATGTTTGCACTTTTTAATTTACATTTTTATATTAAGAAGTAGGAAAAATAACATTATTAGAGTTTATCTATTGTAGCTTCCTTATAAGTATGGTAAACATCTCGTAAATGATAAGTTAATGTAAAAACTATGAATAAATAATACTTAAATATGGAAATCGAACAGAATTCTATATGACATTTTTAGATCTTTTTTTTAGCAAAGTGTTTATTTGTTTTATCAATACTTGAAAATATAGGCCAGTTTACCTCAGACGCTGCAATTAATTTGTTATGAGGGTGTAGGACTGTCTTATCGCCACTGGATCTATACCTGAGTGCAGATAAATGGGGTTTAAAAGGATGCTATATTCCCATTTCCTACGCTTTTTATGGACTCTATTTTCTTTCTTTTTTTTATTCTTTATTTACAGACAAAGAGAAAAGAACTTAGTAAATAATGTTTACATTAATAATACCTAGGCCCTTATTAAATTAGCCCTCTTAGTTCCCTTGGTCCTCGCAAAAGGCAGTTTTTCTTTGCTGTTTGCGAGGACCGATTCCCCAATACGTCCCTCGCAGCCTGCTTTGCGAGATGACTCAGAAAAATGGCCGAGAATAAGCTCCGAGAGAGTTACGGAGTCACACGCAGCCTTAAATCTATGAGGTGAATCTCGCACCTCGGAAGAATCCCAAACGTGCACAAAAAAGTGCCAGCAAAAGATCCTAAACCACATACGTGCTGCCTTGGAGCAGCCCGAGACAGCCGTGTGTTGCTCCCCCCTGCTCCCTAAACACATCACCATGCTGCTGGGTTCCCTTTAGCTCCCCCACATTAACCCCTTGCAGCGGGGGTCCCCGTACAGCATAGATCAGGTCCCGTTGCTTTTTAAACTTTTAAATTCCTTGCCGCTGCTCCTTAAAAGGCTTACGGCACACTATTAGCCAATCCCGGCCGCGCCACCTAAAATTAACCCCCTCTATGATGGGAGTCCCCATCGGGACTCCACGAAGTGTCCACACATTAACCCCTTGCTGCAGGGGGCCATAGGGACTCCCGCAACCCTCCCACTTTAACCCCTTGCAGCTGTGGGCACCGACTGTGACCCCGCTGCTTTTAGAAATGTTTATTAAATTAAAGGTCCTAAAAATGACCCGCACTAAAAAATATTAACCCCCGGCAACTAAAATTAACCCCAAAACTCATGGGGCTCTAAACACACTCCCATAAGCCCTTAATTAACCCTGTCACTCATGGGGGTCAATACTGACCCCCATAAGCCTTCATTAACCCTATAACTCATGGGGCTCTGACAATCACTGGCTCTGCATTCACTATCATCACATTCTTATTTTTTGCAGTTTTAAAACAATATGGCTGGGGAGCCCTCCAATGGAGAGTGGGCGGGGAGGGGGGGGGGGGCGCTAAGCCTCCCCTCCATTGCCAGAATATTACACTTGGGCCCATGCAGATGACCCAAAATAAGCCTTTCCCCCAGAGTTTAGTACATTTTGACCCCTTGCGCTTAAGTCCCCTTTCTGAGTGACATCATTTTTCTAGTATTTTACCATGCTTTCAATTATTTGCGTTTTTTCAACATTCAAGGGGACCTTGGGAACAGAACCCTTGTGAATGTGAAGGGCGACTAAAATTACCAATGACGGTAGATTTGAAAGAGAATATTCCTTCCACAGATACTTAACAAAGTCTCCACAGCAATCACATATCGGTCTGACATCTCATGACATGATCCTGGCAATGAAGCACCAACAGCCGCTCTACTTATTATACAAACTGAACAGGTGAGACTCTTGTAAACCTGGAAACTAAACTGGAAAATATAGTCATCAAAGCTGCGGCAAAATCAGGTTGGCATGACAGCAAACATAGATTAGATTAGAATTCTCTTTACGTTATTGAGACATGTTTGTCTTTCCACTTCTGGTTTGTTGAAGACCCAGATTTCTGAGTATACAGCCTAATGCAGACACCCTGGAGAACATCTTATAATAAGATACCATTCTGACACTTAATCTTTTGTGCTTGTCACTAGGTATGAATATCAAACCTCCGGTCTACAATCTACACTTTGTGTATTCAGCACATCCAACGCATCCTCTGTACTGATACAACTCAGACATTTAAGAATATAATATAGAAAGTCATAGAAGAATTAGCATTTCATTATTTTGACATCACTTAATTTCCCTTCTGTCGTGGTACATTATTTTCTAGTAGTTTGTGAAACAATAAACTGAATCACCATCCCTTGTTTAAAAACTTTACTTGGTTAAAATCCAACACTAGATTCTCATTATAGTTCCTTAAAATGTAATAATTTCCAGTAATTTTGGACTCCTCGAACAATGAGGTTTTGAACTTAGACTCCAACTACTGTCATTTTTTATGTGGAAGCACCCACTATTTGGATTTCCTATAAGAAAAGTTGCCTCATTACTGTTCTCACTGGATTATATTTGATTCCCATGGTTTAAGATACAGTCAGGGAAAGGTTTGTGAGGTTTCCATTTAGTACAGGGTGGCCATCCATTATATTTTTTCTGGGGACTCAGGATTCTAGAAGGGATATCATATGAATCTAATAAATTGTTTATGTTACACCTTTAGATCTCTGGTGAGCCTTGTTCTTCATAGCTCTACAGTGCTTTGTTCTTAATTATTTTATTCTAAGTTTGACAAGTGTTACAAAGCAGATCTCTGAAGACTGGGGGTTATATCCTGTAGGGAAACATTGACATCGTAGTCAGTCGCAGCCCTTGTAATTGCTTTGTTACTGTGCTATTGAAACACACAAGCACATTCAATATGGGTGGATGATGTTGAACCATACTTCAAAATTTGCAATAAATTGAATGAAATGTTAACAAAATGACTAATTCTAATTTATTATAATTGATATGCAATTATGTTGCTGGGAAATCTAGGATTTTGGTTTCTGGTCATCAACTTTTTGAAGTGGGATGAGACTTTAAACACACAGAAAGTTCATATCTGCAAAATAGCAATGTGGCATCTGCAACTGCTAGAATAATTAGGTCTAATGGAAAGGTCACTAGTTTACAATGACAGAAGCTACCCAAAAAGTAGCAGGTCTTGTTTGCGAGTGCTAAATACTCTATAATTCCCTATTAGTTTTCATATACAATAGCGTGTACTGCTATAACATGGTACTCTCTAACTTATAGTGTGTGATTGCTAAGATCTGCGTCCACTCATTATGGGTCGAAGAACAACATATATTTGGAACATTCACTAAGTTTATTCAAGGTTTTAATGAGTGCACCTAAAGCTCCCTAACTAATACTTTATTTATAAAGTGAGTTTGAAGTTTGTAGAAAAAAAGTCAACTTTAGGGTAATTTTAACTTAAATTGGGTCATTTTACAGAAAACATTTTCACAAACTCTCATACAAGTCTTTCTTTATGGACAAAAACTGACACCATCTTACCAGTAATAAATTGTAAAGATTATTTTAAAAAAACTAATCTAAAATAAATATAATATGTAAAGGGAGACCAGATTTAGTGTTAACACATTGGATGTGGCCCAAATGATTCAAGGCACATACTGTTCTTCATACTCTCAAAAAAACATGTGTAAAAGAGAATATTTAAGCTTCTGAGCCTCCAAAGTGCTTTATTTGAGAAGAAGTCAATAAAATAGTTTTAATGGTTTAGTTTAAGTTGTCAAGAATCCCTTTAGGAATCATTAAAAATATACTTGGGCTAACATTTAGGGAGATTAAACCAAAATATTTCAGCAGTGGCCATTATTAATATTTACCAAATGACAGTAGATCATTTGGGCAATTTGCATGTGCCAAATTTGTGGATATTTTGATCCACTAAAACTATGATTTGGTAAAGCTATGCTGTATTCTACAATACTCTGCATGGTTGGTCCTATATTAAATTAGTCCTCTAGAAAGAAGTACCTGTAGGCACCTGCTTTTAGCTGGATTCTCCCATAATACAGACTCCACTGATATATATATGTAAGAGTGTGCCCCCTCTTTCAGGGTGAAACACGAGGAACGTCCAACGTTCAATGTATAACTATAAACAACTCTGGGATACTTTTATTGGTTGCATTTACTTTATTAAGGAGTCAGAAATGTTGCTTTTTCTCAGTTTCATACTGAAAGCAAGCTGTGCATTTTATATGCATGATATATAATATTTGTATCTAGAGTACAATAATTTATCCACTAAGGATTGTTCATAGATAGTCAAAAGCTAATGGGTACTCTGAACTCTTTCATGTGTGCTTTTAGTATATTTATTTGAATGAAACCTTAATTAGTTATGGCTATGTTACCAGTGCACTTCGTAAGCTCAAAGTCACAGATGGTCATCTGGGGTTTTTGTTTTATACCTCCCAACAATGTAAATGCCCAAGGCGAAACACATATTCATGAAAAATCTGGAACTATTAAGAAGTGTTACTGACATTTTGAATGTAAACTACATTTTAGAGGATACACCAGGGGTGTATTTCTGGCTAGGACTAAAAGTTCCAGGCCTAGAGCAGCACATATACAGGGGGCAACAGGATACATTATATATATATATATATATATATATATATATACACAGTATATATACACATACATTATGATTTGAGATGTAGAAAATGGAAAGGAGGAGCTGCTAGTAGGGGTGTATGAGCCAACAAATATCCTAGAGCCGCCAAAAATCTAAACAGGCCCATGAGATACACACATCTAATATGTGCATAATGCTTCTACATACATGTATTCTGTAGAACTGACACTCTAGGGTTTGAGAAAAATAAGGAGCACTATTAAGCACTATTAAGAAGTGTTCCTGACATTCTGTAAGTAAACAACATATTAGAGGATTCATCAGGGGTTTATTTCTGACCAAGACCACAAGTTACAAGTCTAGGGTGGCACACTTATAGGGGGCAGCTGGCTGCATGAAGATGCAGAGCAGTATATTCAAATATGTTTGTATATGCCCAGAAATGCTTATATGTGGTGATATTTCTTTCTGCAAGTGTACTTGACACTTTCTGACATATATATATATATATATATATATATATATATATATATATATATTATTATCTTTATTTATATCGCGCTAACATATTCCGTAGCGCTGTACAGGGGGTTAGTACATGGCAAAAAACAAACTTAACACCTTAAAGAATGGAGGGCCCTGTTTTTGAGCATATAATCAAATGTACATAGTGCTTGTTTCCAAGACACGGACACACAATTGAAAACTCGCAAACTTACAATCTAAGGGTTTAGGTGTGATACAAGAGGGTGACAAATACAAATTTAAGGGGGAGAAGGGGAAATGGAGGAGGAGAAGGAGGCAGTATGATTATGTCAGTATTTTAGAATGTACCGCTTTAACATTCTAAATACTGAAATAATCATACCGTCAGGCGGTTTAAAGGGAGTGCTCCTAATCTCAACCTTTTACCTGTATAAAATACACCTGTCCACAAAAGCAATGAATCAATAAGATTCCAAACTCTCCACCATGGCCAAGACCAAAGTGCTGTCCGAGGATGTCAGGGACAAGACTGTAGACCTACACAAGGCTGGTATGGGCTACAAGACCATCTCCAAGCAGCTTGGTGAGAAGGTGACAACAGTTGGTGCGATTATTTGCAAATGGAAGAAACACAAAATAACTGCCAGTCTCCCTCGGTCTGATGCTCAACGCAAGATCTCACCTTGTGGAGTTTCAATGATCATGAGAACTGTGAGGAATCAGCCCAGAACTACATGGCAGCTGGGATCAGAGTTACCAAGAAAACAATTGGTAACACACTGCGCCGTGAAGGACTGAAATCCTGCAGCTCCCGCAAGGCCCCCTGCTCAAGAAAGCACATGTACAGGCCCGTCTGAAGATCTCCAATGAACATCTGAATGATTCAGAGGAGAACTGAGTGAAAGCGTTGTGGTCAGATGAGACCAAAATCAAGGTTTCTGGCATCATTTCAACTCACTGTGTTTGGAGGAGCAGGAATGCTGCATATAACCCCAAGAACACTATACCCACCATCAAACATGGAGGTGGAAACATTATGCTTTGGAGTTGTTTTTCTGCTAAGGTGACAGGGCAACTGCACCACATCAAAGGGACAATGGATGGGGCCATGTACCATCAAATCTTGGGTGAGAACCTCCTTCCCTCAGCCAGAGCATGGAAAATGGGTTGTGGATAAGTATTCCAGCATGACAATGACTCAGAACACACAGCCAGGGCAACAATGGAGTGGCTCAAGAAGAAGCACATTAAGGTCCTGGAGTGGCCTAGCCAGTCTCCAGACTTTAATCCCACAGAAAATCTGTAGAGAGAGCTGAAGGTTCGAGTTGCCAAACATCAGCCTCAAAACCTTAATGACTTGGGGCCTCATTCTATTATCGGCCGTAAATCGGCCGTAAGGCTGCGATTCCTTGCGGGGGTTCAGTTAACTCGCGATTCTATTATACGGCCCCGCAAGGATCTCCTTTTACGGCCGGCCGCATATCTTGGAACCGGCCGTAATCTCAGAAATATAAAAACGCAAAAATAAATTCAAGCCTGCACTGTACAGCTCTGTAAATGCTAGGGATCATATTAGGGGACATGAGGATTAAAAGTAACCCACTCTCAAGCTTGCACATCAGCCCAAACCCGAGTTCAAATTAACTGTTTATTTTCCGGCTGCAGCGTGGGCGGGTCTGAAGTGCTCCAAGCACTCTGGACTTTTTACATGGATATTTTACGGATATTAAAAATAAAATATTTTACGGATTTGAGTATAGGATAATTATGTGCTATTTTTTCTAACACCTAAAATCCCTTTATAGTCTTCTCAAAGTGCAGGATGGCTTTATTTGAGCTATTTTATGTGCTTAATTGGTGCTAGCGGGACCTCTTTCCTGCAAGTAAGCTGCGGTTAGTTTTTAGCCTTGCAGAGAGGTTTCCCGGAGCAATTGAATTGCAAATAGGAACTTCTTACGGCCGAAACTCTTGCGGCCGTTTTAGATCAAAGGCTTTCCTCTGGCGCGAGCGGCCGCAAGAGATAGCAAGGCACCGGCCGCAAGCCTGCCGGAATCCCCGGCCGTAAGGGAATAGAATAGCCGAATAGCTTGCGGCCGGTCCTTGCGGCCCCGCAACGGCGGCGGCCGCTAATAGAATGAGGCCCTTGGAGAGGATCTACAAAGAGGAGTGGGACAAAATCCCTCCTGAGATGTGTGCAAACCCAGTGGCCAAGTAAAAGAAAGGTCTGACCTGTGTGATTGCCAACAAGGGTTTTGCCACCAAGTACGAAAGGGTCAAATACTTATTTCCTTCATTGACCTGCAAATCAATTTATAACATTTTTGACATGTGTTTTTCTTGTTTTTTTTTGTTATTGTCTCTCACTGTTAAAAAACACCTACCATAAAAATTATAGACTGATCATTTCTTTGTCAGTGGACAAATGTCCAAAATCAGCAGGGGATCAAATACTTTTTTCCCCTCACTGTATTTTTCTCAAACCTTAGAGTGTCAGTTCTACAGAATACATGTATGTAGAAGCATTATGCACACATTAGATGTGTGTGTATTCCCTGGGCCAATTAAGGTTTTGTGTGGCCCTAGAATATATATATATATATATATATATATATATATATATATATATATATATATATATATACACATGCATTATGATCTCAGATGTAGAAAATGGAAAGGAGAAAATGGAAAGGAGGAGCTATTCAAAGGAGCACAGCTATTCTAGGGCCACATGAAACCTTAATTGGCACATGGAATACACACATCTAATGTGTGCATAATGCTTTTACATACATGTATTCTGTAGAACTGACACTCTAGGGTTTGAGAATAATAAGGAGAAACCAGAGAAATTGGGATACGATCATAGTGAGAAAAAAGAATTTTGGCCTTAAATGTGGGAAATCCAGTAGGCTAAGGAAGACAGGAGAATTTCTGTAAAGAGGGATTGTCCTTCCACAAGATAGAATAACTAATATGATTCACTAGATTGCATTAGAGTGAAGATCTGTTGAATTGTTTAACTTTATCCACTTACATAAAATAGGCAATATTTATAAATTAGTGTTAAAATAAATAAAATATAAATGCTGATCTATGGTAATCATTACTATATTCGTTGAAAACTGAAAATGTAAATTGAAATAATATTATGTATTTACTGATACGGTGGTACATACATGGGGTTGCTTATTATTAAGGGCGGGATATAATCTAAGTAAATTATAAATTATTGAAATATCCAACATTAGTCTGCCATAAATGTTCATTGTCTATATTCTAATAAATTCCATCCTAATACGTCCAAGCCATGGAATTATCAAAACAACTGTAACCTAACTGCTATTTTAAGTACAAAGAGCTAAATGCTGAATGCTGCACTGCTATATGTCTGATCCGGTTTGTCACATGTGACTGCAGTATTCTAACTTTCAAGTTAGGGGAATGCATACGTGGAAAAATGGGAGGGGATTCATAGAAGTATATTGCAGTGAAACAGTTAAAAATTTTTCTAGTGTTAACATTATGCTCTTGGTGCCACCAAGATTGGTGGTTGTACAGACTGAAACGGTAAAGTGTATTTCATTTTAATAATAAATACACTTTACTAGAAGACAGGTAGATTTTACTGTAAATTCTAACCATCATCTCATTCAAAACCGACCCACTGTCTTTAAGTAGATAGCATATATATATTTTTAAAAAATGCAAATAAATGTATTGAATATCATTTTAAGTGGTTCAGCAGGCAAGCTATAAGGAGTATTTGGATATTCAATTGAAATGGGTTGGACCAACCAAAAACAGAGAACTTTCATAACGCTGTACTGGCTGTCATCTATTGTCCAGTTTTCTATTTGCGAAACAAATTTGTCTTCAGCAAACTATTTGGATTATGGCCACTTTACCCTTAAGATGTTTGTTAGGCCAAGAGCATTATGTTTTTTAGAATGTCTTTTCTTTGTTTATTCTACACTGATTGGCTCATTTATGTTGTAACATCTGTACTAATAATCTATAAAAAGTGTTTTTCATATCCTAATTAGCTGTATATACAGTATTGTTTCTGAGCTTGGTCAACTGGCACTTCTTATATTTCAAGCTGTCATCGAGCCATGAAATGGAGTTACAAGAATAATGATATAATTAATGCTTTGATTTATTACTGTGTGACTATGTTACAGCCAGACCCCATTATGTCAGGTATGCTGTGGCATTAGCATTTTTGATAGATCTTAAATAGTTAATGTGTCATCTACTGGTTAGCAAAAACTACATAAGATGAGAATCACATATTTGCAGTCACTGTTACTGGAGAAGGGAAAGAATATTTCAGTACATATAACGATGTTGTCTCTCCCTACATCTCTGCAATAAAATCTACATACTCTTCATCATAACCTATTTTCTCTGTACTGACCTTCACCTAAGGAGTTCCCTGGTGGCCCAGTGGTTAGGGTGCAGGTGCTTTCACCACAATATCTTGGGTTCAAATCCAGCCAGGGAACCAAGAGGTTACATTGTTGGTCAGTACTTTGATGGGAGACCACCTGGGAATACCAGGTGCTGTATGCTGTGGCCCACTGGAGAAGGAACTGGCATCCCACTCCAGTATCTCTGCCATGAAAATCAAATGGACCAGCATGGTTTGTTGTCCATGAGGTCATGAAGAGTCAGACACAACTGAGTGATACAATGTATTCACCTATCAAAGACTTCACTTGTGCTGTCCATTACATTGGAGACTTAATTTTATGATAACCAACCAGATTCTCTGAAGAGCAATACAGAAATGTAGGTTTTGATTGTAGATATCTAATATCCAGTATGCTCATTCTGTGAAACTAAAATACTTATTCTTGGTACATCTTCAGGATCCCCTAAATAATATTTTTGTTAATGACTAATTACTACATTCTCCATGTTGCTTTTGTGTTTACTTTTACAGTATTGATGAATTACTCCATTGCAAGTTTATCATAGACATTTCAAACTTTAAATAAAATGTATTAAATTTCAATTCTAAGTTCCACACACAAATATATATATATATATATATATATATATATATATATATATATATATATATATATATATCCTATTATGCTCTAATTATTGAAGTATATAAAATGTCTTTAGTATGCTACAGTATCATATCTTAGGCTTCATTTAGATTACAACAGTACTCTACTCCAGCAGTGAAGAAAGGAAATGTGTAGACTGGCAGCACAATTCATCCAATCAGAGAGCAGGTTTACTGTTCCCATGCCCAAAGCAATAAGTACTTTTAGCATGGAGAAGTGTTTATATTGCAGTAGCATCTGGCCATATTTCTACTCTTTTTTAGTGCAAAAACACGGCACCTCCTGTAGACAGGCACCCCTAGGCATCTGCCCATTTTGCCTAATGATAATTGTGTAGTGCCTACAATACAGTTCTCATTCAGACCACACTAACATACTATTAAAATAATAATTTTACATTGTTGTATTCCATTGTTGGGTAAAACAGCAGTGTAAACAAAATTGTGCCAACAATAGTATAACCATTAAAAAAATAATAATAATAATAATAACCCAATCCAACAGTAATAAGACCATAATTCCATGTAGAATCAGAATATAATTAATTATATTTCATATTTGATGTCATTATTATCAAAATCTATGAAATATATAGAGATTATGTCATGTTTTTTATGGACTTCATTCTGTCTTAAAATTGGGGCACAAATGGAGCAACAATTGCATCATCATTTATTAAAGTAAATGGCACCCTATGGGACCCTTATGTTTGAAAAATTGGTCCAATTACTTGCTTGGATGCTGACCCAGTTTTAAAATAGGGAGATGACAACCTTTGTGTTTCTTCAAAAGTGCCCCAGACCACTCTTCAGTACAATTTAACACTTATGATAACATTATGTATCTCTATTATAGACTGTACTACCAGTTTATACCTTAACCTAATATTTTTTTTATTATTATGTCCAAGCCATGTTGGACTTCTGTACTCAACAAATCTGTATAGTATGCCATTATTTTATAAAAATGTATGTTAATAAAATAAATATTTTCAGCCTTTTTTATACAATTGATATATTAGAAGCAGGATGCATTTGTCATAGAGGAAAATAATTTGGGAGTGTTTTAGATGATAAGAAAATGATTCATATAAAATATATGGAATATATGTCAAATTCATAAATTTTCAACGTTCGCACATTTCTTTTTCAAGTTTTATGATGAATCCTTTGTGATTTTAACAGCTATTTATCTATGAATCAAATATGCAATAATCTTTAATAATACAGCTTTCAGAAGAGAAGGGTGATAAGAAATATACTTTCAAACATATTAAGGAATTTAAGAAAGTTTGCAAGGAAAGAATCCTGCATGAAAAAGTGAAAAAAAAAAGAGAGAAGTCCATTGTTTGAAGCTGAAGTAAAGAAGATTTTATGTGCAAATGCATTACTTACAGAAAGGGTAATAGAGAGGAGGAACAGCCTCTCAGAGGCCCTCATTCAATTGCGATTTGGACAATTGAATAGGGCTTTAAATAAGCACATAACATATATTTTTTTAAAGAAGTTTTTAGTTAGTAAGCACCTATCCGAAAGCAAGGTTTTCACTAACTAAAAACTTATTTAAAAAAAAATATGTTATGTGGTTATTTAGAGCCCTATTCAATTGGCCTCATTGCAATTGAATGAGGCCCAGAGTAAGTAGGAAGATAAATATGGTAAAGGGATTCAAGCGTAGAATGGGCAGAGTATAAGGGCATATTACTTCCAATCTACTGTCTCATCTACAAATAATCAGCCTTATTAAATTGTGATTTGGCCAATTGAATAGGGCTCTATATAAGCACATAGCATATTTATTTTACAGAAGTTTTTAGTTAGTGAACTTCTATTTAAAAGCAAGGTATTCACTAACTAAAAACTGCTGTAAAAATATATACTATGGGCTTATATAGAGCCCTATTCAGTTGGCCGAATCGCCATTTAATAAGGGTGAATATTTCTGTTGATCCTCTTAAAGGTATCATTCACTAAAAACAAAGTGATATATAAATAGCAAATATTATAATGGCTGCACTGTATATTACTTAGCAAATTAGTTAATAACAGTGATACAGATTTGTTTTACAATATGGGCCAATTATAAATAAATTTGTGTATGTCTTATGCTATCAAAAACTACAATAATTATTTGCAAAGCACCAATATTTTCCACAACAATGTACCAAGGGCTCATTACATGAGGTAGGGGAATGCAGATTTAAAGGTGCAGATATAAAACGAGTCAAGCCTGTTGCTTGTGAGAATAATGTTCCACAATATCATCTGTATCTGGAAATTTACTGTATATTGCATTTATAAATTAAAAATATGCCTTGTCCCCATTTAGTGTAGATTGTTAATGCCTTGAAATAAAGAACAGAAAAGCACAACTATGTATCATTGTAAATATATGTAACAGTTCTGATTAACAGGTAGGGAGCAAAGATACATGTTTAACAGTGAATGGGAACATTTTTCCTTCTATGGTTTAATAAAGTAACCAATGTGTGTCACAAGTATATAACTGTATCTCACTCAAAATGGAATGTCGATCAAACAATATCCAGTCCTAATGCTTTGACTTTACAAAAATATATTATTAAAATAAATTCTTATTTATTTTCACACTCCCAGTAGCATAGACATCGTAGCATAGACATAGTAATACTGGTCTTGAATATGAGTAGCAAAAACATTGATGACAGCCGAAGATGCCTTAAGTGACCCCATTCCCACCCAAAAAAAACACAACAACAACATTACAATAAGTTTCTCCAATGGTGTCTTCTTTAAGATAGCACTACTAGGGGGTTACAAGCTCTGTCATTTGTTTTATTGGTCAAGGTATAGGTTAACATATTACACATATTTTGGTCTTTTCAAGAACCAATACAATTATCCTGCAAAGTCCAGCACTAAAATGACCAGCTACAACCTACAGTACATGATCTCAGATTAAAAGGTAAACAACCTATAATACTTTGCTCTTTTGTGCTAGAAAATAATATGACATAACATAAAGTATTATTTTTACAAATAAGCACTAGACACTTTGATTAATTTGGAAATAATTATTTCCAACAAAATAATAACTCACAGATAGCAAAATCTTGGATAAATACATTGATTCCATAACTGGAAGAGAGGAAGATATGCTGAGATTTGAGGACTAAAGCTTTTTTGATTAGCAGCTACATTTTTTCTTTGTAAAATACACTTTTCTTGGCAGATTTCATATGAGTATGTGGTTATTTGTCTTTATTATATGTGAATGATACAATGGTAATGTCCTAGAGTAAATGCAATTAATCTTTGTATACCTGTAGTTATTGTTTATATACCCAGGTCTAGCAGGATATTCATTTCCTTTAACAATAGTTATCTGTAGCTGAACATATAGTAGTACACATATATAATAAATTGGCCAACAATATATATAGCAGGTAGATGAGTGTCAAAAAAACTCTCTCTGGCCAGTAGAATATTGCAATATTTTGTATAAATAATATGGTGAAGCATCTAAATACACAGGTAGATTTATTATCTTATGTCAAGCCATTTACATGTGTGTATTCAGATTCTAGAGGAAACTCATAGATTTGGGTTTGAACATTGTGGCTGTCCATATGTTTTTTTTATATGAATTAAAGAATTATTCAAATGTTAAAGCTTTTCTCATGAATTTCTTTTATAAGTATTCCATTCACAAATAATAATGAAAAGAGTTCAGATAGATTTATAGGAAATGTAGAGAATACAATCCAACAAGTGTAAACTAAAACAGTTGAACACCTGTTCCAAAAAAATATGTATTACAGCTAAGAAATCTAGTGACTAAGACATCATGTGTATCTTATAAGAAGCCCTGCATGGAATTCTACTGCACAATCTAATCATTTTATTTGTACATTGTTAGGTTACTGTGTTATATATGATAGTTGAAAGCAAAATATCCATATTTTTATATTGGATATTTAGTAAATACTTGTCATTAAGATGCATATTTTCTTTAATTGTAGGTCATACTTTACCCAGTATGAGTAAATCATTCACAATATGCACTACTGATGTGGTTGTACAGAGGCTTGAGATGGTGATATCTAGTAAAAGAGCAAGACTGACCTCTAGTGTTATAACTGGTGCAAAAATGTGATCAATGTATTAAGTTCTGTGGATATGTGTAAAATCATAATGTTTAATCTTTCACAAAACTGCACTATAATTTGTATATATTGCTTAATAGACAGTATAATGAATACAGGTAATTCAATATTTGCTATAATAACTAATACTCAGGAGTTATAATAAAGTTGAATTCACTTAGTATGTTTCTTTCCAGTTTAGTATGAAATGGGTGAAAGATTCTAATTAGGATAAAAAAAACAAGCAATATAAGTATTAGCAACTTTCATGAATATATGGCCTCACATTAATTATACTCATAGAGTTGTGCATCAGATGTAAAGTCATCTCCTCCACAATATGCAGTAAGAACAGTCCAAGCTGTACTATATGCAGTTGGGTTCCTGATCTGCCTTCACAACAACATCACAACCAATCCCACCTCTCAAGCTGCAGCAGAAGTGACTGCAGAACTAATACATATCAACCACACATTAAACTTTGGGATGTAATGTATTTAAACCATTTTCCACCTATTTATTTAACAGATACTAAATAGTAGGAATAGTCCACTGATTAGGGAGCAGGTTTGTGTATTGTAGCTAGTAAAGTAACACATTAGCTAAACAGCAATCAACCAAGAAATGTATCTGCATGTAGAGTACATGGCCATTTTAACATAAGAATTACATATTTTCTGGGGCACATTATATTACATAGATGGGAAATAGTGGAGATAAACTAGATATTTTAAAGATTAAACATATTCATAAATTGATTGCTATGTAACTATGTAACAGACACTTTTCTTAGCAGATCTGTCTTATGAATATTTATTTGGCTATTCCTCTTCATTATATGTGGGTTCTACAATGGTAGTGTCCTACAGCAAATGGTGGGCATATACTGCACCTTATGACATGTTTTTTGTCACTTGATAAAAATGATTACTTTACTATGACTGCCAGTCTATGACATAGATATGTTCTACATCATGCATTGCTAAAGCAGGACATTTAGCTATGTGCCTGTATGTATACTGTATATATATCAATGTCTAGCACCCTTCAACAGAATTTCATATCATCAGAGAAAATTGAAGAAGTGAAGACACAGTAAAACATATCACCCTATGTAGCTCCATTGATACAAAAAAATAATATCATGATCTATACTTAAATATTGTACATATAATGCACAAGTTGACATAGTACATCTTATGGAAAGTGGCTATCAATGCAACTAACTTTCCTCATCCTTATATCCAAGGCAGAGCCCCTGAGAGGGAGCAGCAGCATTATTATTTGTGCTTGGATTATTATAGGGTATTACTTACAGTTTGCAGCTGATGATCCCTGATGCCATGCTGTAGAAATCAGTAAAATAAAAGCACAAATCAGATTTGCATCAGAATCCATTGCTGTTCAGCTGGTCTGGGTGCTATTAGCTGTGTGGTGAGTATCCTCTGTGTGCTCAGATCAGATTGCCTGTTCTGTATTTGCTTTCCAGACTCTCCTCTTCTCTCAGCTGCATCCAAGCTCTCTCCAGGCTGAGATGCAGATATCCCCTGTGCAGAGATTCTCCTTAAAGGAACAGATCCAGAAGCAAATGAAGCTAAAGAGAAATACAGCAGGCAAACTGAGATGAAGAATCAGCACCGAGATGCTGGACAGCTCCTTATAGGCAAACACTGCTCTCCACCCACATCCCAGAGCTGATACACCCACTGGATGGCTGGGAGCAGTCAGGGAGGCTCCAGCTCTCACATTGCAGGTAGTGTTGGAGTGTGAGGATGGATTGCAGCCCAGTGTAGAAAGGAAACCTCAGCAGCTAGAAAGGAAACCTCAGCAGCACTTGTCTTTCTTGGAAAATAAAGCAAAGCAACCTGTCTGAACATCTCCCTGACACAAACTGAAAGGAGAAGGAACAATTCTATGTATTGCATATCTTATAATACAGTGCAATATTCCTCACTATTGCTGATACTAAATGGTTTAAAAAACTGTCTAATCATACATTAACCACTTTTTATTGTGGTTAAACTAATAGTGCAGGTCATAACGTCTCATATATATTGACTGATAGCAATAGGTCTTGTTTGTGCATGCTATTAAAGTGCTGTATTCACTTGCTGACTATTTCAGTATGTATAAATTTGTCTTCCCTTCTGCATCGCTACCTTGTTGTGATGAAGGGGATTGTGTGCCTCAATTAAACTGTGAGTTATAATGTGTAGAGTCACCGAAGATGGACAGGTCATAGCAGAGAGGCCAGACAAAACACAGTCCACAAAGAAGTTATTGGTAACCCACTGCAGTATCTTTGCCAAGGAAACCTTATGGATAAGCACAACCAGAGACATAACAATGTGCCTAGTGTGCTTTGATCCATAGGGTCACAGAGAGTCTGACATGACAGCACGACTGAACAACAACAAAAAATATACCAATCCCTCCTTTTATCTCCAGAATATAAATATTCTCAACACAAGGAGATATAATTTTCATTTTTATAACTAGAACATGGTAAAACATTGATCCAAACTCCTCTCTTTGTAAGTCAGTAGGAATTAATATTATATTTTGATTATACCAGTCTGTATGTCAAGATCATTAACTCAAACACATTAAGTTTATTGATTTTACAATAATGCTAACTCAATATATATCAATAAACTTTGCGTGGGGCATATTAAGATCTGGACTTAATACATTGCATTGGTTCAACCTTAAAATAACCAAGGTTCTGCATTGTTCCCATCAGTCTTATATCTATGTTGCAGATAATTTTCCAGTAAACTCTATTGCTTCTTATACATTGTGGCTGTCAAGAATAAGTAGCCCATTGAGCCCCATTGCCGTGCTTTGGTGAGCTTCTGACTTCCTTGTGCGGATATTACTTCTATGGACATTTGTTTGACTGTTGCAAAGGTCAAGTTGCAGTGATAAGCATAAATATGTGTTTCAAAAATAGCACATCCTTTAATGTAATCTTAATGTGCTAAGCAAAGATTTTCACACACATAAAATATTCAAATCAGAGTAATGCATTAAAGCAAAGTGTTATACCTACTCTGGATTATATAGAACTTCATGGTTATCTGTAATCTATTATGAAGCAATAATTTAGGATTTCCACCTCTACTCATTAATATGTAGATTCATTTTAATTGCATACATCCAGCCATACAGTGTGAATACAGTCAGAATATTGTTAATGCAATCTTTTTAAATTACCATTGTAGTCAGAATTAGTATAAATCAGAGAATATTTCACTAATAATAAATAACTTCTAACATTAGTTGATAACAACAGTTTCTTGGGAGGGTATGCACATTTTAGGCATATATGAATACATTCTCTCTGTTTGTTCCTATCACTCAAGCTGGAAAGTTGTTACATTTATGTATTACCTTTGCAGTTAAGTAGTATTCTATACATTATGGATTATACAGGGATTTGTGGTAATTTATAACATGTAATGAAGAACCAAGGATTATAGTAATGCAGACTAAGACTTGGACAACTCAAACTGTCTAAATGTCTGCTGCTGCTCTTTCTTTGCATCTGTAGGAATATATGGAAGATCTATACATAAAGTATTGTAATAGGATTGATAACCTCAATAGTTTGTCCAATGAGCGGGAGCCAGACATCTTGGAGAGTGAAGTGAGATGGGCCCTTGAATGTCTTGTGGATAACAAGACTGCTGGAGGTGATGAAGGCCAATTGAACTGTTCAAAACGCAGTGTTGCTTGCGTTATTCCAACACATTTGGAAAAATCAACACTGACCAAAAAACTTGGAAAGGTCAGTCTACAACCCAATACCTGAAATAAAAGGCAATGCCAAAAAGTGCTCCAATTATCAAACAATTGCCCTTATTTCACATACCATCAAAGCAATGCTTAAGATCCTATAAGCTCAGCTTGAACAATATATGAATCAGGAACTACAAGATGTGAAACAAGATGTGAAAGCTGGGTTTTGCAGAGGCAAAAGAGTTCAAATTGCCAATGTGTGGTGAATAATATAAAAAAATAAGAGAGCTCCAGAAAGAAAACATTTATCTCTGCTTCATAGACTATTCCAAAGCACTTGACTGTGTGGATCACAAGCGTATCACCTTCTACCCTAACACGCTTATCACCTCTCTCAGCCTCTCTTACCACTCACTATACCTTAGATTGTAAAGTCTGCGAGTTTCTATCCTAAGTACTTTGGGAATTCACCATGGACATTGGATTCCTGGCTCAAAGACAAGGCCCTCCTTGCTTTGCTATTTGTTAATTTATATTTATCTTTGTCTGAACTTAACTTATGTACAGCGCTACGGAATTTGTCGATGCATTATAAATGAACTAAAATAATAATAACAACATGTGGCAAGTTTTCAAAGATATGGGAGTACCAGATAATCTCATCCACCTCCTGAGGAATCTGTATGTGGACCAAGAAGACACAGTCCGAACCAAACATGGAACAACCAAATGGTTCAAGATTGGAAAAGGAGTCTGATAAAGTTTTATATTGTCACCTTATTTATTCAACTTATATGTGGAATACATTATGCGTAAGGCAGGACTGGACAAATAGAAAGCAGCAATCAATATTGCTGGGAGAAATAACAGCAAACACAGGTAGGTGGATAATATTACTCTGATGGCTGAAAGTGAAGAGAACCTAAAAGATCTATTGATGAGAGTAAAAGAAGAGATTGCACAATATGGCCTGCTGCTCAGCACTAAAAATACGATCATCATGGAAAAAACATAATTTTTTTTTTTTGTCAATTAGATGGGGAAGAAGGGGAGTCAGTGACAGATTTTATTCTACTGGGGTCCAAAAGCCCTGCAGATGGTGACTGCAGTCATGAAATTAAAAGATGTTTGCATCTGGGAAAGAAAAGATAAGGCGAGTCTGGACAAACTATTAATAAGTATAGAAATTACACTATCTGAAAAACAATTCATAGTTAGAACTATAGTATTTCCAGTAGGAAAATACAATTGTGAAAGCTGGCTTGATACTTTTGAATTGTCTCCTTAGAATTCCTTGGACTGCAAGAAGATCTAATCAATAAATACTACAGAAGATCACATGAATCTGTTTAATGGAAGGTTTAATCACTAGGCCAAGGCTCAACTATGTTGGCCATATGATGAGAATGCAGTGTTTCCTAGTGAAGTCTCTGATGCTGGGAATGATTGAACGCACAAAAAGAAGGGGACGGCAGATGCAGAGGTGGATAGATGAGGTAATTGAAGCAATAAATATAAGCTTGAGGGAGCTCAAAAGGGCAGTGGTTGGTGTTCCTGGCATGCTGCATCCATAGAGACCTGGAGAGTCTGACATGACTAAACAACATCAAAATATAAGTGTGACACGTTCTGTTTTAGGTATATTAGTTTTTATACCTCCTTGTATTGAAAAAAAGCTATATGTTGAGGTAGTGGTAAATGCAATGTCTCATTAATTTTTGCCATTGCTAAGTCATTGGTTAATTAATATAAATGTAAATAAAGAAACGCATCCATTAAACATGGATTAACCCATGCCTTTAGCATTATTTTTTTAATAAATGTGTTTATTTATTTACATAAATATGTATATATATATATATATATATATCTACAGTATCTATTTGTGGTTAGCATAGGATGTGAGCCATTAACTTATTTACCACTAGAACTACATCTTAGAAGGAAATATACAAATGTATATATCTAATATGGAATGAGGTACTTATAATCACTATGTCCTATACAGCTACTTGTATGTGTTTCAGGAAAAAGCATTTGTTAGTCTACTGACTTTGCAGCGTAGGTTGGGCAACCTCTATGTAGCCTTTTTCTTTTTAAATAAGATATATATGTGGATAATGAAGTAATGGTTAATATGAAATAACTATGTGTTTTTAATAATTATTTTAAGTTATTGAACTCCTTTAATTATATATATATATATATTACTCATTATAAAAGCACACGGAAAGATTAATTACTGATTCATAGGCAACACACTATAACCTCTCACCTCTATTAATTATAACTATATGAATTCAGCATTCATTTTTGAAAAGTAAAACACTTTCCACATACTTTTTTCACCCTAATGGTGCATAGCAAATATGTTATCTTCAGAGTTTTTTTAAGTATATTTTCTACATATTGACAGATTGCCAATAATGTGTTTACCAGTGGATCAACAAGACATTATAACAAAAAGTTTGCAATGTTACATTCTATATTAATTAAGCAACTTAATAATGTCATGTTATATTTGTTTTCAATGTATTTTGTATGGTGCTACTGTGTTTGTTAATAATTAGTGTATGATTTCAGTTTGCAGTTGGTTTTCCCCTTGGATACATCAGCTTGACTGCCCAGACAGACTTGTCTTTGTTTTTTTCTTTATTACTGAACAGGTTTTCAATATTTTGTGTATGAAATAGAAAAAAAAGAGAGATTTGTTCTTAATGCTTTAAGAAAGATTTTCATAATTCAGAGTATTGGACATCTCCTGCTAAGTACAATAATTGATCAAACATACTAATACTATAATATTTTTTTACAGGATGAGCTACATGATAAACTCAGCAGGCATTGGGCATATATCTACGTAGGTGCTATGCACAAATTCTTTTCTACATAAATTAAATCAGGTAATCAAAACATCACAAGTTCAGTTCTCTAATGACTGACAGTGAAAAAGAAATTCAGATTATATTTGCTTTGCTTTATAAACTTTAGATTCCATTCTTCCAGTTACCTGCATTTTTTACTGTGTCTGAGAGCATCGAGACTTAGCTGTTAAAAGTAATATAATTACAATGACATGTTTAACCTTCCAGTTATTTCAGTGCTGACAGCAATTATAAGGAATGTGGAAGGTGTCTAGATGTTGCTAGGTATATAATATCCCTGTGTTTCTATTTACTTTTATGCACTTTTCTTTATTAAGAGGAATGTATAAGATCTGCTTTTACAGTCTAAAATCAAACAAATAGTCCCTGTATGGGTCTACCCACTGCAGCTCACCAAGACACAGGCTCTGTAGGGCTGGATGCCAGTGTAGTATCTTAGCCTATCAGAGACTGTGTCTCAGCAGCACGTTGCAGAATGTTGCGTCTGTGCCTTCATTAGATGCAGATGGCTGGCCCATACAGGGAGTATTTGTTTGATTTTAGGCAGTAAGGACAGAGCTTATGAGTACTTCCTAATAAAATAAAGTACATAAAAGTAAATAGACATGCAGGTAGATTATATACCTTGTAAAATCCAGGTGCCTTCCATGTCCCTCTAAGCAGATTGAAATAAAATAGGAGGGGCATTCTATTTGGTTGGTGTGATAAGGTTAAGGGCGGCTGACCCACAATGCTGAAGGAAGTTGAACTGAACCAAGTAAGATTGTATCAAATCAAATAATGGGATACCTTTCATGATAAGGAATCAGTCTTCTGTCTCATTTAGGGCAAAGGAAGCTTTCCATTTAAAATTTGGGTCTTGGTAATGTATCATTGGCTAGGTTATGTTTAATTATGTTTAATGAGATATACACCTAGTGCCAAAACTAAGACATCACTGAGGGTAATGAATCTTCATCTTCACAGATGGAGAAGGACAAGGGACAAGTTGCATTATTATTCTAGTAGATTTTTCTAAAATATGGCTCACCTAAAACCTAGGACTAACATTAGACTAAATGGTTAGCTACAATAGACTATATTTTATTTTTACACTTGGGTTTAATGCAATATCCAGGAGCAAAAGTAACATCTTGTGATACAGGCAGATTACTATATGTTTACATGTGGAAAGTACTATATAATAGCATCAAACACTACAAAAATGCTATGCAAATGAAACCTAGACTCAACTGGTATTTTTGCAATTTTATTTAAAAACTTAAGAGAGACAAAATCTTAGTTTGAATTTGATTTATGTATGGGCTATATAGCTGACACACATTATTACCCCATTTATTGAAACTGAATGGGATGTTTTGAATAAAGAATCTTAGCATCATTGACAGTTACTTAAATTACTATGAGCAAGTGCAACTTCTGCAAAAGGCAAAGCAAGAAGGTGATCAAAGTGACCAATTCATAGTCCAGTTTAAGATTTCGCCTTTTTTAATATGTATTATATTTCTAAATAACAGTTTAAAAAAAAAAAAAATTAAATTAAGTTTTAAGGACTGTGGGCTTTTTATGAGACTCGGGAAAGAAAAAGGTTACAGTGGTAAAAATATTTTAGCTTTAAGCAATTCAATAATGGTATTTGTTGGCTATGTGATCTGTTTTATTAACTGCTCTTTACATGTCTATTCACACTTGCGTGCTATTTAATAAAGGAACAGAATAGATGTTCCTAATATGGTATAATTATAATTTAATAAGAAGTACATTGCCATTTAAATGTTATTAACAAAAAATTTAAAAAATAAATAGTTACTTTAAAATATGAAACTTAAATTGTTTAATTTGTAGCAATGATTTAATCAGACATCATGTAATTATGACACGCGCTTTTAACGGCCGAAAAGGTCCCAACCACGTAACTCCAAAGACCCCCAAAACCAGCCAAATATATTTTTTTTTAAACTAATACACACACACACAGCACAGGGGAGAACCATGAAGCCTGTGAGTGAGATTGCAAGCTAATTTGAGCCATATTTTGGCATTTTTTGTTGATGGAAAATCGACTAAGCAAGGGAAAAAATGGCGGACGAAAAAAGTAAAAATTCTCAAACAGGATCAAATTGAGGCCAAAGACAGTAACACTTACACAAACAATGCCAGGCATGCGGGACTTAGAAAATACACAATGGCAAACCCAGCAAAACTTACACCAAATAAAACCAATGGCAGTCAGCGAGCGTCACGCAAAGATTCAGCAGAGACACAGAGGAGAAAGACACAGGGAAGGGGGAAATGGTGGAAAGAGACACATGGCATTCCCAAGTACAAAAGTTGCAGGTTGCTGTGGCCTGCAATGAGCGGCTAAGCCGACTCATTGTTGGGCTTGTGATGAGCGCCAAAGGCATTCAGCACAAGGCCCATAGTGTAGATGGGAGGAGAGGCTCGAATGTGCTCAGAGGGGGCAGAACCTTGCATTCTGTGGCAAACAGCATTGCCAGACTTCAAATTTTATTGCCGTCATTTTTGACAGGCAATTCCCTAGTAATAACATAACATGACCTGGAGGCAAAGTAATGTCCATCATTGTTAATTCCTCTGGGGAAATGATTAGTTACTTACAGTTACTTATTGGCTGATTATATCAACAATTTTTTTTTATTCTACTTCACTTTTCAAGCGTTTATAAAGACAAATATTTGCAGTTGAATTTGATAAATATGGGATTGGGTCCAGGATAGCTTTATGAGGTTATTTTTTCAAATTTTTCTTCATACATAGTAATCCAGGGACATTTTGATCTAGTGGTGTTAGAGGCTTTTTTTATAGTCTCTTGTGGTGTATTCATCCATAAAGTCTTGACATACACACCATACCTCACAGACCCCACAATTATAGTTATAGCATCACACTCTGAGGCCTTTTGTACCCAATATTTGGATTTCTCTCTGTATCATCATACCCGTGGTGGACATCTGTGGAAGAGCAATAACTTACCTTTGTTCACGAGGCAATCAAATGTGAGTGAACATTCATTCTTTGATGTTTTTTCATATATTTTATGCTTTTGCATTATAAGATTTACGTTTTTTGACCAAATAAATTAGACGTATCTGCACTAGACAAGACACACTTGTCTTTGTACTCCTCAATTGGTTACCGCCACACACACTTGACACGATGTGAACCAGAAATGTTTATCTTGGTCTCATTGGACCACATGATATGGTTCCAGTAATCCATGTCCTTAGTCTGCTTGTCTTCAGCAAACTGTTTGTGAGCTTTCTTGTGTATCATTTTTAGAAGAGGTTGCCTTATGGGACAACATGCAGACCAATTTGATGCAGTGTGCAGCGTATGGTCTGAGCACTGACAGGCTGACCACCCACCCCTTCAAGACCTGCAGCAATGCTGGTAGCACTTCTATGTCTATTTCCCAAAGGCAACCGCTGGATATGTGCAAAGACAGCTTTTGTAAAGTCAGGTGCTCCCTATGAAAAACTCTGGTCTGTGTACGTCACAAGCAGCAGTTTACTAGAGGGTGTAAGCAAGTGCTCTAAATAGGGTCAAAGGGAGGTATTGGTGTTGGAAAGAGAACCTCCCTCCAACCAACTCTGATTTTGTACATATATAACTTTTAAAATACTCTTCAAATGATCATTGTTTCATTTGAAGCTTTTCTGTGACCTTTAATGGTTTAATTAAATAAGTATTTTGCCTGTTTGGATATATTACTTATTTTCATGGCCGGGGGAAGGTTAATCCTAATTGATAGCTAAGCCATCTTCAATCTAGTTATGAATAGTAGCAATAAAATCAACAATCTGCTGCCATTTATATTTACACATAATTACTTTTCATGTAGAGAAGAGTGTGATTCTGTATAGAAATGTCCAGAGGAATGTTTATATTTTATCATCTGTGGTTACGTATATTGATATAATACACCCAAACTAAGATGACTATGTTTATTTAAATAATCATTACAGTACTTTATTATCTTACTTCACGATTACAAATATTTTATCTTGAAATAGTCTTTGCGTAACTGATGGATACTTGTATATAGCCCAGAAATAAAGCAAGACTAATTATGAATGCTAATTACCAGTAAAATGACTGTAAGGTTCCAAAACGAGTGTTAATTATCTATACAGA
Organism: Discoglossus pictus; assembly: GCA_027410445.1. Classification (NCBI taxonomy): domain Eukaryota; kingdom Metazoa; phylum Chordata; class Amphibia; order Anura; family Alytidae; genus Discoglossus; species Discoglossus pictus. The sequence goes on from CM050173.1 coordinate 74,344,270, forward strand.
TGGCTGAGAGAGGACAGAGGTTGCTGTACCTGCAAGTTTATGAAGTTTATTTGTAGCATAATTACAATGTTTTAGGTTGTAATAAGGTTGCAGCATGTTATAAATTGTCACAAATTAGCAGTAACCAGATTTAATATGTTGCCATTCATATAACATATGCTTTTAAAATTTAAAACCCTAATGTAATGATCAGTTTAGCTCTCAGAGAACTCTTGGAGATTCACTGACAATGCTTATGGTATATTTAGCAAATACAGTAAAAATAGGATTGCGTGTGGTTAAAATTAAGTTATCACTTTACTTCTTAATTTCTTTGTCTTATTTATATGAAAAAAATCTGCATATAAATATTCAAGAACTGGTTATTTTTATGTTTAACACTGCTTAACAACACTTAACCTCATAAAATCTCACTTTTCAAACAAAGATACCTTCAAGTATCATAAAGTGTATTTGGGTATAGTAACACATAATGTATAAAGCTTGATTAGGGTACATTGAGAATCGTTTTGCAACTTTTCACATTTAAAACAAAAGGGTTTAACTATTTACACTCATTATTTACTTTTTTTTTTTATCTAATAATTCTATAAAGCAAATAGTTGACACTAGAATTTGACACTTTCATATACAGTATCTCACAAAAGTGAGTACACCCCTCACATTTTTGTAAATATTTTATTATATCTTTTCATGTCACAACACTGAAGAAATGACTCTCTGCTGCAATCACATATAATAGTTGTCAAACTGCGATTCATCATCAATCTTGCAACAAATCGCATTTCAACAACTACGATTGCCGCAACCCCTGCGCATGCGCATTGCGCAAATGGGCAAGCATGCACATTGCGGCCGTGTGTGCATTGCGGTGGGGCACGCATACGCATTGTGACGAGGAGACAGAGGAGATGGGGTGACACACAGGGAAGGCAGGGGAAGGGGGAAGACACAGAGGAGAGGGGGGAGACACAGAGGAGGGGGGAAGACACAGAGGAGGGGGGAGAGACACAGGGGAGTGAGAGGAGGTTGAGAGACACAGAGGAGTGAGAGGAGAGAAGAGACACAGGGGAGTGAGAGGAGGGAAGAGAGACACAGGGGAGTGAGAGGAGGGGGGAGAGACACAGGGGAGTGAGAGGAGGGGGAGAGACACAGGGTAGTGAGAGGAGGGGGAAGAGACACAGGGGAGGAGGGGGAGATACAAAGCGGAGGGAGAGGAGGGGGAGAGACACAGGGGAGGGAGAGAAAGGGGGAAGAGACACAGGGAAGGGAGAGGAGGGGGAAAAGACACAGGGGAGGTAAATGGGGGGTAAGAGACACAAGGGGGGGAGAGACACGGGTAGGGGAAGAGACTCGGGGGAAAGAGACACAGTGGGGAAAAAGACACAGGGGAGGGAGAGGGGGGAACTAGACACAGGGGAGGGAGAGGGTGAAAGAGACATGGGTGTACGGGGGGGCACAGGAGAGGGCATGAAAACACATAGGGAAGGAGACACAAAGGAGGGAGAAGAGGGGGGAAATGAGACACAAGGGAGGAAGTAGACAGAGGGAGAGACTCGCAATGAGCGCCAAAGGTCTGGGCCTGCATGAGTGCTGCCGGCAATGGGGAGCTACAGTTCATTGAGAGAACCATGAAAGCCAGCATGTTCTGTGACATACTTCAGCAGAGCATGATCCCCTCCCTTTAGAGACTGGGCCGCAGGGCAGTATTCCAACATGATAATGACCCCAAACACACCTCCAAGACGACGACTGCCTTGCTAAAGAAGCTGAAGGTAAAGGTGATGGACTGGCCAAGCATGTCACCAGACCTAAACCCTATTGAGCATCTGTAGGGCCTCCTCAAATGGAAGGTGGGGGAGTGCAAGGTCTCTAACACTATAACTTGCTTTTTGGTTCCTGAGCTTTAAATACAAAACTGAGATTCTTTTTTGTCACCAGAGAGCACATCACTTAGTACTAATTTGCAGGGCTGATTAATAATGCAGAATATTTTTTCAAAACAGATTACTAAATTAACCCTGTGGAATAGCAGCATGAAGCCATCATTAATCACTAGATTAACTTGGATCATTTGATAAAGGTATACAATGAAATAACATTTTACCTAATACTTTTTATGGGAATATTCTGAAGCCATGTTGCATGCCTCTACAGTCAACTTAAAATTCTTAAGAGCATTTAACAAAGAAAAATGGGAAGAGATAATGCTTATTGCCATACTATACGGAACATATTATCACAGGTGTTAAAAAAACTAAAACACAGTATTTAATAAAAACAGAGTATTCTTAAGCACAAAGGCAGAACAAGTCCAAACTGTAGTTTGATACTTAAATAACATTATTGGAGAAAGTGTGCTTTAGCAATAACTTGAAATCCATGCATACACTTTGCCTACATTTTATGCCCTCTATTAGCTGATGCATGTGTTCAATAGAGGTCTACAGTATTTAACTGATTCAGTTTACAATTAACTTACTATACTTAAACTGCCTCGTTGGGAGATCAGGCACCAAAAGCCATTACCATCTTTTCCTGGACTTCAAAATAAACTTGGCTCTTTTTCCAGAGTAGTAAATATAACTTGAACTTGTATTTTAGAGTTTCAGCAGATACTCTTATCTGAACCTCATACCAAGGCCTCCATTTAATTGCAAGCCCGCAGTTGCCTTCATACCAGCCGTAAGCTACCTTGCTGAAAGCCTAAACCATAAACCATGCACCCATAAGTAGCATTTCAGAGCATGATCATGATCAATTAAGCAAGGCTGTAAGTACCAATTTAGAAACAGTCAATAGTAAATGACCCTGTCATCATGACGTCAGTAAAACATTAAGGTTAAATGTTAATCAATTTGCGTTTAGAAGTCCAATATGCGATCGGACTCAATCCGCATTGTGCAAAATAATAATAATGAACGACGATACTGTTCTAGTCCATGTTGGTGGCCTGATATGCATTAACTCCTTGATTACCAAGATTGATATAACATGTAAAAAATATTATTTGATTGCAGATTTGCAAGCTTGAGAATGTTGTGCAATTGATGCTAATGTCTTTCATCACTTTCCCCGTCTCTTAAAGTGCAGTATTGATTTTTAATTTGCATTTACAGTGGCACAATCAGGTGTTTAACCCCCTTGCGGGCACTATCTGGAACTCGTAGGATTTTCTTCTACATTTGCCATTTACAGGTGTGAAAACAATTGCAGGCTTGAGGACTTGTAGCAATTGAATAGCGATTTGCAATTATAACATTTGTGGGTTGAAAGATCAAAAGCTTAGATGGGCTGGATTTACGATTTTGACAACCGTAGGGATTTTCAGCCTGTAACCAGCATAAATGTTTGCGGTTAGCTAAAAGATGCCAATTGAATAGCTAATTTACGGGCAACATTTCGAGCTCCAGTAACTAACAATTGCTCAGAGGTTGAGGACAGCATCAGCCCAGGAGTTTTTCCTGATAGCAGTATTTATCTACCTTTTTCCCTTCAGGCTAACTTAGAACAGTCAATATTCTGGAGAGATCTTCCTCCAAGAGGATACCTTTTAAGCAGGCCCACAACTTATAAGATGTTTTTTTATTTTATAGTGAAGCAAACAACAAATAGGACAAAATAACAGAAAAAGTAAATGTGCATAACTATTCACCCCCCTAAAGTCAATACTTTGTAGAGCCACCTTTTGTAGCAATCACAGCTCCAAGTCACTTTGGATAAGGCTCTATGAGCTTACCACATCTTACCACTGGCATTTTTGCCCATTCGTTCTTGCAAAACTGCTCCAGCTCTTTCAAGTTGGATGGTTTGCTCTTGTGAACAGAAATTTTAAGTCTGATCACATATTTTTTATTGGATTGAGGTCTGGGCTTTGACTAGGCCATTCCAACACATTTACATGTTTCCTCTTAAACCAACCAAGTGTTGCTTTAGCAGTGTGTTTGGGGTCATTGTCCTGCTGTAAGGTGAACATTCCCCCTAGCCTCAAATCACGCACAGAGTGGTACAGGTTTTGCTCAAGAATATCCCTGTATTTAGCACCATCCATCTTTCTCTCAACTCTGACCAGTTTCCCAGTCCCAGCTGCTGAATGGTGTTCTTTGGGTGATGTGATGTTTTGGGTTTGCGCCAGACATAGCGTTTTCTTTGATGGCCGAAAAGTAAAATTTTAGTCTCATCAGACCAGAGCACCTTCCTCTATACATTTTGTGAGTCTCCCACATACCTTTTTGCAAACTCAGAATGTGCCATTTTATTTTTTTCTGAAAGTAATGGCTTTCTTCTGGCCACTCTGCCATAAAGTCCAACTCTAGGGAGCGTACGTTTTTTTTGTCATCCTATGTACAGATACTCCAGTCTCTGCTGTGGAACTCCGCAGCACCTCCAGGGTTACCTTAGCTCTCTGTGCTGCCTCTCTGATTATTGCCCTCCTTGCCCGGTCCATGAGTTTTGCTGGGCAACTGTCTCTTGGCAGGTTTGCTGTTGTGCCATGTTCTTTCCATTTGGTTATGATAAATTTGGTGGTGTTCCTGGGGTTCATCAAATATTTGGATATTTTTTTATAACCTAAACCTGACTTCTCAACAACATTGTCCCTTACTTGTTTGGAGAGTTCCTAGGTCTTCATGGCAGTGTTTGGTTAGTGATGCCTCTTGCTTAGGTGTTGCAGCCTCTGGGGCCTTTAAAAAAAGGTGTGTATATGTAATGACAGATCATGTGACAATTAGATTGTACACTAAGTGTTTGACTTCTGAAGGTAGTTGGTTGCACCAGAGCTTTTTATGGGCTTCATAACAAAGGGGTGAATACATAGGCACATGACAATTTTCTGTTTTCTATTTCAAAAAAATAGTTTTATGTATATATTTTTCTCATTTCACTTCACCAACTTAGACTATTGTGTTCTGATCCATCACAAAAATTTCAGATTAACAAAACATTGAACTTAAGGCTGTAATGTAACAAAGTAGGTAAAAAGTCAAGGGGGGTAAATACTTTTGCAAGGCACTGTATTTTCTTCCGTTATTGTTTTTTTTATTGCTAATTGATTAATAAACAAACTATTAAACTATTAAAAAGTATGCAGAAAGATAGAGACCACACGTTTTACAAAGTGAAAATGAAAAATAAAACACAGGTCATATGAACGCTGAGCAATCCAGTGAAGTTTCCTGAAGGTCATGGAACATATAAGATTTATAGCAGTGCATCTCACACAATGGTTATATGACAGACTCTGCTCATCTTAATATAGAGATGTGCTTACAAGAACAGGCAGCTCACAGTGGTAATTGATACTCTTAATTGGGTAGGACAGGACAGTAACTCTTTTTGTTAAAGGGACAGTCTAAAGTTTCCTAATGTAAAAGATCATGTTTTAAATATAAACAGTGGATATTTTTAATTACTTTATAAATGTGAGATGTTAAATCCACTAATCTTATTTTTTAGATAAAAAAAATATATTATAATCTAGTCCTAGTCTCTAGACCAGGGGTCTCCAAACTCGGGCCTGGAGGGCCGCACCCAGGCCTGGATTTTAGGATTTCCTTTCTGTGCACAGGTGAGTCAATCAAGATGACTGAAAAAGCAATAGTCTCACCTGCTTGCAACAAGGATATCCACAAATCCAGGCCTGGGTGCGGCCCTCCAGGTCCGAGTTTGGAGACCCCTGCTCTAGACTATAGGGCAATCTATTTCTATAGTGACTACCTATATCAATAGCGACTGATAGGCTTTTGTAGCACAAGAGACAGTAATATCCTAAGGCCATATTCTATTGCCAAAATCGTACATTTATATACACTTAAAATCACTCTTAAAATTGCCACATATTCTATTAGCTACTCGCAATCCAATTACGAATTCCCTGCTCACAATCACTATGGGCCAGCCAAAGACGCAAATTCAGGCTTAGAACACCATTGTTTTTAGCGCAGCTTGAATATTACGAGCGCTAAATAATTAAAATTAGACAAAATTGATATACTATTAGACCCGTATGTTTGATCTGCATCTGAAAAAAGTATCAAGTTTTTGTCAAAATTATCACAAGTACTAAATAGGACTCATAAGAGCTTTTTTAAACACTTATTAGAGCTATAGCATCAATTAAAACACAATACTGTACTTTTAAAGCATGGGAAGGCATGGAAACACATTAGAATTAATTGCAGATCAGTCTCAAAAACGCAATTAAAAAACAGTATTTTTTCCAAAAATTTTTATTGAGAGTTTAACAGAGACAGAACACGGTTTACATACCTAGATTATGTTATATAAATGTAGTTCTTAAAACTATTACAGTGCAATCATATAATTTGAAAGTCACAAGCATTTTGGCATTGTACATCACCCAGTTGAAGTCCTGGTTAGGCTAGGTTTATAAATTTCTCATCTTGGGGGTTATTATCTCTTTCTCTCCTTCGCCTTTTTCTTTCAGTGTTTTTATTTTTCTATTCCGAATGCAAACTTAGTAAAAAAATATTTGTTAAATTTGGAGTTTATGTTTACACGCTATTAACATAACGTTATAAACAATGGTAGGGAAAGGGGTTAGTGAGGAAAATAGCAGCAGTCCTCCATCTTTGGTTCTTCCTCTTAATATTACAGTTTAGACAAGAAAATGTTCCTTCTGGTGAAGTCTCCACAGGCCATCTGCAGCAGGCAGCATCTGTCAAGGGGAGGCACAAGAGGGGGTGAGGGAGGGGGAGAGGAGGGAGAAAGAAGAAGGGAGGGAGAGAGGACAGGGAAGGAGAGAGAGGGAAGGAGGGAAGGAGAGAGAAAGAAGGAGGGGAGAGAGTGAGAAGGAGAGGGAGAGAGAGACAGAGGGAGAGAGAAAGATGGAGAGAGATAGAGTGAGGGAGAGATGGAAGGTGGGAGAGTGACTAAGAAAGGGAGAGAGAAGGAGGGAGAGAAAGAGAGGAGGGAGATAGAGAGATGGGGGAGAGAGAAGGAGATAAAGGGATGGAGGGAAAGATGAGGGAGAGAGAAAGAAGGAGGGAGAGAGAGAGAAGGAGGGAGAGATAGAGAGAAAGGGAGAAAGAGAGAAATGGTGAGAGAGAAGGAGAGAGAGAAGGAATTAGGGAGATAGAGAGGAAGGGAGACAGAGAAGGAGAGAGAAAGGAGAAAGAGAGAGAGAGAAGAAGGGAAGGAGATATAGGAAAGAGGTAGGTAGAGAGAAGGAGAGAGGGGGGCACAGAAAGAGACAGAGGACAGCGAGAGGGCACACAGAGAGAGAGACACATTACACAGAGAGAGGGAGCACAAAGAGACTGAAGACACAATTCAAAAGACAATATTATACCATATTTTTTATGGGCAAGTGACTAGTTTGATAATAAGTATTTTAATTAATTCCAGAGAGATACTATTAGGAGATTTCAAATGGGATCCCAGGTTTTTAAAAAGCTAAGAAATGGGTGAGTCTCTTGTTTATTAGAATATAGTTTAGTTTATTTTTAATTATTTGTAAATTGAGCATTGCAGACTTCCATGTATTGACTATATGCTTTTAGCAGCCAGTATCAGAAATTGTAGCAGTTTAAAAGGCAGGTATCTATATTCAGCTTAAGGAGCATACTATTTTGCCAAATGTTTTGGACTTTTGGGAATTCCCACCAGATGAATAAAGGAACCTACAGGGTAACCCCAAAACAATTGGGGTTCTCCAAAGACTTTGATTTAAAAAGTTTCTCTGGGTGTGATATAAACTCGGTGTTGAACTTTAATAGAGATCTCTAAAATACTGTAATTGAGAGATCCTTGTGATAATTATTTCTATTTATCCTGTCCCCACTGTTGAGCTAAGTCTACCATTGGGTTATGTATTTATATTTGTGGGTTTCCAAAGCTGAATTAAAAGTGTTGTATAATGAGCCTAGGATGCCTCAAGTTAGAGGAGCCTCTTTGCAGATATGGGTAAGCCAATTCGCCTTTGGACTTCCATAGGTACTTGTTATAGTAGTAATAAAATAAAGGGCCTCATTCAATTGCGATTTGGCCAATTGAATAGGGCTCTATATAAGCACAGAGCATATTTTTTTACAGAAGTTTTTAGTTAGCGAAGACCTTGCTTTTGGGTAGAACTTCACTAACTAAAAACTTCTGTAAAAAAATATGCTGTGTGCTTATATAGAGCCATATTCAATTGGCCAAATCACAATTATATGAGGACCACAGTGTTTTAAGCTACAATAGTTAATATGTTCTCGTAGGTGAAAACCACAATAGTCTCATAATTGTTCATATTTAATTATTAGGTCATCGATGAACCAAGATCCAAATGTATCTATGCCTTTTAGATCCCCACATGGAATAGAACAGTTTCTCTATTGCATTTTGTTGAGCGCTTGATTGAGAGCCTGTTAGACAAATATTATTTATTGTCTCTCATTAATTTGGAGCCTGCAATTGCAGGTTATGTCTAACCTCCATGTTTCGCTGACATCATGATGACTGATTTATTTGCTATTGGCTGTGTCTAAGAAGTAAATTATGGGCTTGCTTAAATATTGCCAGATCATATGATCTCGCCCCCTGAAATCCTACTTAAAAAGGCATGGTTTACATGTGAAGGCTGTAAAACGTAAATTGTGGCCTTAAATCAGTACAATAAAGATAAACATTAAGAGAAAAAATACACCCGCATCGGAGGAATAAAATATAAGAATATCAACCTTTTACCACTAGTGCCACGACATGTATTCTTCTCTTCAAATTGATGAAAAAACACCCACAGCCAAAATCTTGGGTCTGATTCACTTACAGGCTTCTAATAGAATAGGGCTCTTAGTTGTGTAGGGAGAAAGTGAATTGTTTGCTGTTGAAGAAGGAATGTTCTGCCACCCCAGGGACTATCATGGGCACCACATGAATAATTTCTGAGGATCACATACTGCACCCAGAGCTACTAATTGGCCACCACTGCTCTGAAACAAGGTATGGCTAGTCTAAAAACATGGTTAGAGAACTTTAGTAATTTTCAGGCAATTTCAATGTTTTTCTAATATTTAAGGCACATCTGTAAAAATGCATGACACAGTGTCTTGTTCTTTTTTGCTCCTTCAAGTTACAGTGCTTGCATTTTTTTTCTGTAGTTAGAAACCAACTTTATTAGAAAGACATTCTCATTAACACTCTACTATAGGATCAACACACTCGCTTACAACTAAAACATCAGACTGAACCATAATTTCAGTATTAGAAAAACAGAAAAAGCAGAGAATGAGAACACCCCCCCCCCCCTCAAACTAAATAAACTGATCACAACTTCTATACAGAGCGAGTTACGAAAGTGAGTGAAGTGGAACAGAACTGACCGGGAAACAACTAAAAGGTTATATCTCATCTTTCTGTTTCTTTTTAATCCTATATCAAGATTCAACATGCTCTCAAACATGAAAATCAGGCCAGAGTAACCCCCCGCAGAGCTGCTTTGTTTATTGGAATTTTTCAGAAAGTTAACAATAAGATTAAAAGGGCAGTAATTGAGAAACAAAAAACTAAAATTCACAGAGGTATGACATTATAAGTTATTAAAATATTGATAAACTAATACTGAAAGATATCCAATGCCTGAGAAACTGCTAACATTTCATGATACACTCCTTGGAACTCAACATTTTAAATACTCAACTTGTCTGGATGAGCAAAAAACCTTGATATTCATCTCGCTAACTTGGTACATTACTCCTTAAGGGTGTTTGAAACTCAATCTTTTTGGTACTCAATGTAGTGTCCGGGAATGGATTAGAGTTGAGAACCAAAGTACCACTGTATTCATGAATCTAGAACTAACTTAATCTAAGGCTAAACCAGATACTAGTTTGCTATGTAATAATATATAGGTTTCTTAATAAAACACTTGAAGCCCCATTAAATTCATAGCCTGTAGCGGCAACGGCAGACCCGCAAACCCTGCAGGCTTTAAATTCTGCTGCGTTACAGAGCTATTACATTCAACCATGCCGCGACCAAAGGCCAGCGATGCAAACCCATAAACCATGCTTGTGCATGTTATATGTACGGCTGTGAACATGATCAATTAGTCAAACCCGTAGTTACGGGTTTAGGCAGAGCCAATGGTAAAAGAGATCATCATCATTACGTCACTGAAAAATGGAGGTTAGATTTAAAACCCTTACGAGTTTCAATTACGAGTTACGATCAGACCTGAATTCCCAAAATCATGAAATAAAGATAAATCAGTAAATATGATATTCAAGTCTAGGCTAGTTCCATTATATGTATTAACATATAGATTGCTGGGATCGATATAGGGCTGTTGGTATAGTACCAAGGGAACTATAAAGAGGCTTTATTTAATTGACTTTAGGATTAGCCATCCATTAGAATTGCCATTTAAGAGTACTGAATCATTATTGAATTGAGCAATAAGTCATTGAATCTAAGATAGATGATATCACTGAATACAAAGAGTTAAGGACCTTTCTAAATTAATCTGACTTGAACCTTTAGTATCAGTAACAAAGGCTATATGAAAGATAATGATAGACTATATCAACAAGTCCTCATGCTATAGGAAAACAGGAAAGCAATACTACCCCCAGTGGTTAGGAGCAGAGTCGCAGGCAGAGTCCGTAATAATAATTCCAATGGTCAACATTTTTTTATTCCCTCAGAATGAAACACACACCTCAAATTATGTATATTTCACTAACAACTTTATTGAATTACAATCCAGTATTTATAACATACAGGGACCAATCACAAGAGGTTTATTAATCTTCCCACCTGGTCACTTACTTTCATGTCAGGATTACTAATTACCCTTGAGAGTTAATCAGATGTTTTACTTTCTTTTGAACTCAATAGGGGTCTTATTCAATTGCCTTGGTGTCACTCCTCTTCCTTCAGCAACCAGCATTTGTTCAAAACAGAGTATATTACCTGTCCCAATACTACTATATCTTAACCCACTTCATTATTGCATTTGATAACTTAACTATGTATCTATCCTCTGTTTCTTTTCTCTTTCACACTCTGTATTCTCTGACACTCTCCTTCAAGTGTCTCTCTCCTTTCCGTCTATCTGCTTATTGAAATCTTAATTATTCTAACACCACTTTCTATAAATCTCCCTTCATTTGCTGTCTTCCTTCTCTCTCACTCTGTTTCCCTTTCTCTCACTCTCATCCACCTTCTAACCATGTGTCTCTCTCCTCCCTTCCCCTGTTCCACTCTATATCCATCTCTTTATACATTGTGGTAAATAAGAACAAATATGTTATGCATTCTGTGTAAAGTGCCTCTGTTTCAGAAGAAATTACCTTTGCAGCTATTAGAGCTCACATATAATATACACTATATATACTGTATATATGTCTTATGATACAGGAATTTATCATTTTAATGGCAGTTTACTAAATAACCAATATCCATTTTCAGTATATTATTTTGAATGCATCAGCATAGATTTGTATAGAGTGATTAGGTAAAATGGGATTGGAATTCAAAGTATCAGATTAATAGCTACTTCTGAGCCACAATGTTACACTGAATCTGCTGTAAAAATGGTAAAAGTTTCTTTTTAGAAAACTGAACTCAGGTAATGGAGACATAAATAGTGGTGCTTTGTAAAAAGTGATTTTATAGACTTGTTTTTAAATGGGTTATAATGAGAATTAAACATTTATGTTGTTTGCTTAGAAGTGTAATGTATACTGAGCATTGCTATTAGAATGCCTTCATGTTGATGTTTCAATGCTATACGTGTGGCCCATATACAGATAGCAAGAATGTAGCTTATGAATAAAGAGGTGAACACAGCAATATATAGATCTTGTGGGAATAAATGAATGTGATTGATACTAATGTACAGTTCACCACATTTCATATGAAGGCATAGTTCAATTGGGCATCCCATCAATTTAACACTGAGTGTTAGTTTTGTTCTTACTATAACATGCATAATTTATTTCTGAGATTACAAAAGGGAATGTGCTAAATAATGTTCCTTGACATTGTGAACCTACTACTCATTTGCAGCCTGTGAATTTATTGTGTCCAAATACAAGACTGTTCATGGAAGAATTCCCATTCTGTCCAACACTAGTCATCTATTATCATTTCATGCATTCATCAATTAATTATCTGCAGAATAATATACTGCAGTGCAAATAATACAGTATATGGTCCTTGATACAAAAGAAAACAATATATCCCAAAATATCCAAGATTCCGTAGGAGATTGTTTTTGTAGGAGATACTATGATCTTGTGTCAGAGAGTGGAGCCCAGTAGGTAGGATCAACAGAAGGAATATATCACACCTAAGCTGTACAATGGCAATCTACCAAAGATATGTTTTGGCGATTCTTGGCAGTAAGTAAACAGGAACAGAATAATTTCCTGTGTCAGAAGACTAGAGCTGATACTCGAACCATTGATAAGTTGAATGAGTATAAAGTCCAATCTAGCTCTTGAGTCAAGCACAAGATTACACTAACAGATTGTTCAGTGTTGTTTTTCCAACATAGCAGCACTAAATGCTATTTCGATGAATGTGACCAAATGTTGTAGAATGTGATCCCACATTATAAATGAGTTTGTAGATAATATTAAACCAGGTTTTGTGTCAGATTTATGTATACGTGTTGGTAAGTTTTATTAGATACTAGAATGTTCCCAATTGACCTAAATGAACAATATTATGAATAGAAAGCCAAATGTTTGTGTTCGCTTATAAAGTAATAATCAAAATACGGATTGATAGAAAATCATTTTCCAGTAGGAGCACTCAGGGCACTCCAGGGAAATTGGCTGACTTTTTTACAACCACCTACCAACTTTCCTACTCTAAACAAATGACAATATAATCCCAATAATTTAGCATGTAATTCCATGCCTAAACAACCTCCAATTGTTTTTAAAATTAAAAGCAACACATTGTGGCAGTGTACGCATTTTGCATACAGCTTGGCTACCACTACAACATAGTAAAAACAATGCAACAAGTAAATAAACTGAAAATGTTTTTATTAAATGAAATGCTAGACCCTCTAAAAGTCTTTGCTTTGCAAACTTACACAGTGTATCAAGACCAGATTATAATCATTGTAAAAAAAAATATTAGATCAACTACAAGTCAGGATAGTCCAATGTCATGCTCCCCTCCATCAAAAATGGTGATATATTTTTGTGCAGATACCAGATATATCAAACAATAAAGATACTCTGGGGGCATCTTAAAGGTAAGTGTTATTGGAGTTGTACATTTTAGATCATAATTACATTAAGGAAGATATAGTTAATTATTATGGTTAAAACAATTCTATAAAACAATACATTGTGCATAAGAATCCCTTTAAATATTGCCCATAGCAATTCTTGTAGAAAGCTTTGATGTGATAAAATTATAGTGATAAAGCATTGTTAAAAACACAGAACTTTCTAGGAGGTTATACAGGTTTAAATGTTGCTCCAAGAAAGCTGAATAATTTTAAGATGTCTGTTTCTTTTTACCTATTTTTACACTAAGACCTGCTTATTGTACATGGAATTTCCAAATAACAATATTTTATGTTTATGTTGAAAAATTTGGTAGAGTTTCTCTGATACTTGGATAATTTGTTTCTTCTGTCATTTTATGTAAAAAAAAAGTCAGTTGAATCAAACACTGTGCAAAATAAGTTTTCTCTCTCTGCTCTGTTACCCAGCCATATCCAGCATGTTCTTTTTCATTACATGAGAGCATGTTGATTTGTTGGATAATAGCAAGTTTTATGAAACCACATAATATATCGCTGTATTGCTTCTGAGAAAATGAGATGCTCATTTTTCAAATTGATCACAGTAAACAGAGAAATGATTGTCATTAATAAAACATGTTTGCAGTGACATATTGTATTTGCCATTGGAACTACATTTTATAGTGAGGGGGAAAAGGCATAAAACAGACTCAGGAACTGCTGTACCTCCTCAGGCATCAGGGGAAAGACCAAGAGAAAGACGGATCAGACAAATAATAAAATATCTTTGTCATAATGGTAAACATGTTTTGCATATCAAATATTTTAGGAATAAAACTAGACCTAAAAAGCTTAGTCATAAACTCGCCTTTTTGTAATCTGTTGGGTGATTGCATTTTCCACAGTATATCTTAATATATGAAGGAGCTTTAGGCATGATATAGATGTGTAGTTCATTATGCCAGGTAGGGTATTCATCTTATCCTGATGCTAGAGCAAGAATTTGATTCAAATTACTTTTATTATACAGTATATTCATTACATTTTCAGCACTTTAAAAAATGTAGATAATTCAATTACATTGCAACAGATTCTCATGATGTAAGGTTAAATAATTGGCTGATCTACTTATCTAATGCTTTTATACAATTGTTATATTATTTTGAACCACCACATTATATTTGGTTTACAAATCTTGTTGTTGTTGTTTAGCCATTTAGTCAGGTCCACCTCTCCTTGACCACAGCACGGCAGGCACATCTGTCAGGGACTGCCCTTTTCAAGATAATGTTCATTGCTTCAATAATCTAATCAATCCATCTCCACTTCTATCGTCTGGGCCTTCATTCTTTCCCAGCATCAGTGTCATCTCTAGGGAATCCTATCTTCTCATGATATGGCCAAAATATTTGAGCTTTAACCTCATTATCAAACCTTTATCTTTATTATATAATCTAATTGGGTCTGGATTGTTCAATTTCTTATTAGAAAAGAGGGTTATGTTCAAAATAAAAAGGCTCTTTAGGAAAACATTGTTTTGGTTTTATATAAATGTTTAATTTTTGTTGTTATTTAATTCCATTCTCCTAAATGTAATCACCATATACAATTGCATTAGGTCATGTCCACAAGGGAGGGGCTTCACACTACCATTGCTCAGACACACTGGGCATCATTCAAATACTATTTGGCCAATTGAATAGGGCTCCATATAAGCACACAGCATATTTTTGTACAGAAGTTTTTAGTTAGGAAACTTCTATCCAAAAGCAAGATCTTTACTAACTAAAAACTTCTGTAAAAAAATATGCTATGTTCTTATATAGAGCCCTATTCAATTGTAAAATTGCATTTGAATGAGGCCCACTGTCTATTGTAACATGAAGCACTAGTATTGTATTGCACCTTCTCTATGGTTGTGGAGTCATGTGGAAGATGGCAGCATGCATGAGAGAAAATTAATAAAGGGAGAGGTTCCAGAAACTAAGAATCTGCTAGTTTATGATCATCTTAAAAATAAATGAAGTGTAATTTGTTATGACAACTATATCATGGAGGATAATGTTAATTAAGAACAATTGTTAAAGCATGTATATATATATATATATATATCAAAACTGTTAAGTAAAGAGTACATTTATTTGCATTATGGTTGTTACCAGTTCTAACATTTTAGCTTAAATAGACTGATACAACTGAGGCATAAAAAGTTTTAGTTGCTTCCAATATCAGAAAACCCTCCACTGGTGATATGTTCCAGGTCAGTAATGACACAAATTGAAATGATGAATTTCCAAGAGGGAAAGTCAGATATTAACTTGACTGGAACCAGATTCATGTAAATCAAACTCGTATACATATATGTGAAATATATCTGAAAATAAAACCTCACTGGTCAATCAGAGCTTGAAATTGAATGCCAGGATAACTGAGGACACTTTGCTCATCCATTCAAAGGAATCATTTTCTGTGACCAAAGTATTCAATCTGATCTGTTACTCTAGAGTAGTAAAATAAAATCTGACAAGGTAAGTGGAAGTGTATTATTCCTCATTGTTTTGTCTGAGTGGTTCTGTGTATATGGATGAATACATAGGAGTGATGATTTAGACTTTCTTTATCTATCAAATATGACTTTATTCTCCACAAAAAGAGAAACAGTTTTTCTTTACCAATACATATCTTTTTGCCTAATCCGTGCTAAGAAAAGAAAAAGTGCCTGAAAGGTTCGAAAATACTAACTTTTACTCATTGATTAACAACTAATCCACATATTGCAGATCAGAGGAGATCTATAAAGGTTTCAACCTTAATTACTATGTAACTATGATTTGTAAGTTGTCAAAATGTAGCTATGATTTAAGATTGGTAGGAAAAAAGAATACTTAAAAGTTTGTTATATAGATTACATAGTTCAGAAATAGAGTACCACAATGGTGCTGGAAAATAGCATTTTTTCAAAGACACACTGATGTTTATTATATGTACAGATGGTATAAAATATACTGTCTGGTCCATATTAAATTCTAAGCCCGTAGCGGCACCTGTACACCAGCAAAGCCTGCAAGCTCAAAATTGTGAGGAATTACAGAGCTATTACATTCAACCATTCCGCAACCAACGGGCCAGAGCCACAAGCCTGTAAACCCGTATTCCAAGTGGCTGGAATAAATGCGGGAATCATTTACGATCCAAACCCGTAATCATGGAGTACAATGCAAGCCTAACACCCAATAGAATGTGGGGAACAGCAATTAACGGCGCAGGAAGGGGTTTTAAAGGGTGCGAAAACCGTAAATCATTGACTATGTTGTAGATGAGCAAGTGAACACAAAAGTATAGGCTTTGGTGGGTTTGCGAGCATTGGAGAGAGAGAGAGAGTGACCTTTGTCAGTTTTGTGATATTTTGACCTATAATATATATTAACCCATAATTTACAACACACATAATTACTGTGTATAGATGTATGACCTCTTCATTTTTAGAACTTTTATCCCCAAAGTTGTTAAGTTCTATAACTTGTAGTTTATGGTCACAAACTATTAAAGACAATTCATGATAGAGAGAGTTCACAAAGAACACCTTTATGTGGAAATTATTATATTAGCCACACATTAACATATTTAAAAATGTTATTTTTTTTTATTTTAAAAATTGTTATGCTTTAAAATACGAACGGTTAAGATCTTAGTTATTTAAAACTCAGTAAGATGTCACTATATATATATAATATATATTTATTATTATATTATATGAATGTGCAGGGTTAAACGTTATAGGCTATTGAAATATAATAATATTTTGTTTGTGTATTATGGGTACATAAAGTGCTTTATGATTGATGCCCTCTTATTTCCCTTGATAATGGCAATAAAGTGCTTTAGTGCTGTGAAAAAAATAATTAATATTGAAAAACTTAAACTCAATAAAACAAAAATTGTTGAAATGTATTATTTTGTGAAGGGAAATATGCAATGGTTAGAACATAAAGTGACGTGTGCCGCAGTTCTCATATATAACTACTTTTTCCTCATGGTTGTAATGTAATATTACTTCCACTACTACATGCTTGTTGAAAGTAATTGTTAAAGTTTTTCTTTGGTGGAGGAGAATATATTGTGAATATATTGTGATTTGAATTCAAAGGTGACTTGTGATTTATATATAAAACACCTTTTTTAATTAACTATAATTTGTGTTACATCATGGATATATTATGATATATTCACTACTTATTCATCAAATTGTGATTGTTATTTGTGTACTCTCTCTATCCTAAATTGTATTTAATAATTTGTGGCCATAAATAATTACTGATATCCCATAATTCACACCCATAGATTAATACGTACACATAGCTATACATAGTGGTAGGCCACAGTTCATCACATACTGTAGATGGGAGAAGACCTTGAAGGAGTGGATTGAGCCAGCGGCAGTAGTGGGCCTACCAGGGCCCTCATATAATTGCAATTTGGCCAATTGAATAGGGGTCAAAATAATCACATAACATTTTTTTTTAAATAAGTTTTTAGTTAGTAAACATCTATCCAAAAGCAAAGTTTTCACTAACTAAAAACTTATTTAAAAAAATATATGCTATGTGCTTATTTAGAGCCCTATTCAATTGGCCAAATCGCAATTGAATGAGGGCCCAGGACAGGTGGACACGGGTGTGCCAAAAACCATGCAATGTGAGTATCATGTCACACCACACACATTGGTGCATGAACTCGGGGGTGGGGTGGGGTGGGGGGGGGGGGTATTAGACAAATACTCCACAGATATCATGATGTTTGTTTATATGTATAATTAAGCTTTTTCTCTGGCTGGTGTGTACAATGAGCTGTATCCCCCTAGAATTATTCTGACTCCTGCACCCCTGCCCACAAACATAGATAACTGACATACAATAGCACTGTAAGCCCTATTGTTATGACTGAAGATATATGGGGCATCAATAACCATGTAAATCCTGGTAGCAAACATATCATTTTTATAATTTGTATCAATGAAAAGTCTGGCCAATACCTGCAGTTAAAACTGATTCTGAGTACAATTTGCTATTAGATCAAGATTGATTTTTGACATTCAAAAGAGAGTACATGTCTGGGGGTGTGTACTGCAGCATATGTGGATAAAGACTCTGTAGGACTGCATGTGCGTGTCCTAACATGGACCATATCTCAGCTACATATCAACAACCATTGCTGGGAACATGTCACAAATTGGTCAGTTTTACACACTGCACAGCAGATCCAGCAGAGCACGTGTCTGATGCACAAGCAGAAGGGATACCACACCTACAGTACACATATTCAGCCATGATCCACAATGCTCATTATGCAGGTGGTGGTTCATCTGTGTAACACAAGAACCACAGTCAATTAATTACTGGTGACCATGATATCAAGGATATGGAAACACATAGCTATCAATTGTGTAGGGAAACCAACTCAAATATATTTGTTCTTCCATTTCAGTACCCATGAGGATAAGGCCTACCACAGAGGCTGAGGCTCCAGTGGAGGTGAGAGTGGTTGACAGAGAAGGCCAGGACATTCTAGAGGGCCCCAGACCATCCACAGAAGCTGTCCATTCACAATCACCCTCATCTCAGGAGTGGGAATCAATGCCTGAGCCCTCAAACGCATCATCGTTGCTGTTTCAGCCCGTTCCACAGATCATTTCATGAGCCAATGAGCAACCACACCAAACTTGATGTATGATGGTGGCCTCTTCATCTCGGACCTCCCCACCATCTTAACCTGATCCCCAGCTACCCAATGTAGTGGCCCCCCAAGCTCAAACGCCACCTAGATGTAAAAGAGGGAGACAGTGCGCAGAAGGTGGGGGCCCAGTGCTGCGTAAGAGGAGGTCTTAGGACCATCCATGAAGTCCTCCTCTTGATCACTCCTCACTAAATACTGATTGGTAAAGATGTTGACGTACTATTGGCTGGTTATGTTTAACATGTCAACAATTGATGTTTACTGTGGATTGACCTTGAGATCAGGTGTTGTACGTAACCAGAATATTGTTATGATTGATATCTTGATCTTGTCTCTGTAGGTGTTAATAGCCAAATCTCATGACCATGAAGGCATGTTCTTCATATTTGAGCAGTACAATACCATCATGTGAGTAAACACTCAACCCAGTTCCCAACAGGCATTCAATCAGTGTCATTCACCACTGCAGATGGATGTGAAATGCAATATATGACTACATATCTGTTCACTAATGAACGTGACTGGTGTGAATTTCAATTACAATGAATAGTGTCCCGGCTTTAGAGTTGCAAGGCCCCTTAAGGATCTGCTAATCCAAACCAGTAGTTATACATGTGTTTTTGTTGCATTTTATCCTGTTAACAGTATTAAAACAGATTAATGTATTTCATGTCATTCACAAAATAAAATGGATTATTTTCTTGGTTTGACATCAGGATCAATGTGCATGTGTTTAGGGGTAATGTGAACAGTGTAATCTGTCTGGCCTTTGTACCACCCATATATCAGTTAGATGGGATATCAGCATGGCACAACTATTCCATGTAGATAGTGATAGTACTCTTTGCTAAAATATTGTGTTCACAGTGAGGCATGCCTTGTTGTATTACACAGCCTCAAAATATTCCGGGGAATGCTTATTGAACAGGACAGAATCAATATGGTTATCACTTCTCATAGATGATGTTCATGTTCATTTGTTTATTGTAGTGTCTAGAGCAAAAACAATGTACTATAATAACAGCTTATGATTGTTCTAATACTTCCTCTTAATGTATTCAAGATTCATGTAATTTATTTCAGAATCATCATTATTGTATGAAAACACACTGTGTGTGGAATTGATTAATATCACATGATCCATGATTTATAGCATCTGGTTAATCTAGCAAATGGAGACTATATGGTTAATATATTCGCATTAATGGTTATTTCCAGGAACTGGAGTGTTATATGATGTTCCTATGTCACATCCGATTATAGTTACTGTGGTGTCCTGACCTCGTGACCATAGTAGATGATGTGCTTTATTCTTATGATGTTGTCTAACAGTTAACCCTTTAGGTGTCCTTTGATGGCCCACAGCTTCTAGTCCTTCTGGTATAACCCCACACCCATGATATTAATGCAAAGTCTTGTCCATTGCTAATTGTGCTTTTTTTATTAAATAAAGCTTTGTTATATTGTTCTCACTGTGTCAGTGTGTTTTCAATGGTTGTGGTTATGGGACATCCAAAGACATCCCCGTTTGTGTCAAATTCCTATATATGTAAACTAATTAGCCCTAATTACTATGCAATAGATTAATACGTATAATACTAATGATATTAATAATAAGATCATAAGATATCATATAATATATATAATATATGATAATAAAGGGTTAATACACATGACAGGTCCAATTTGTGATAGTGTGGTGTATCAACATTTCCCTGAAGGCCTGATTGGAATATGACAGGTGATATTGTGAATACATTGATTGCAAGACAATTAATGGGAGGTCATCAAATGAGAATGGGTATACATCTTGGCACATGGCCACCAGCAATGACGTGGGACTTTACAGAATGGCCATAGCGGAGATTGTCTCTGATGGAGGTGAGTTGGCAGTTGCGCCACGTGCCTCTGCACAGCCTCCATGTGTGTTTGCGGCCCTTCCTGATAGCTTAGAGTATATTAGTGTGATGTATTTTCCCTGGGGACCGCTTCTGGCTTGCTGCCTTGTGGCGGTGAAGGGACTTTTGTACTTCAATGAAGCTGTGTGCTATACCATGTAGGGTCACTGTAGGAGGGCAGGTCATAGCAGAGAGGTCAGACAAATCCACTGGAGAAGGAACTGGCAACCCAATCCAGTATCTTTGGCATGCAAACATTGTGGAACAGCACAGGTGGAGATCTAGCTAAATGTGCTGCAGTCCATGGGGTCACAGATAGTAGGACACGACTGAAGGAGTGATCAACAAATAATAAAATGTTCCCCAGGTACTTGATATATGTGATGTGGTGGTGTAATTTGGCCACTATTTATTTTCCCAATCTAGATTTGATGATCGAGATGTATATGCAATGATATATATATTCCAGGGTATACATTAAGGTATACTTACTGTGAGTAAGAAAGGGTTAATGTGACAAGCAGTTTCATGTTTTTGTGTTGCTATTTAATAAGGTAGTGTGTCTTTAATTGCTTTATGCATGTTGCAGCATGGCTTTTCATATTGGCATATGCATGATCATTCCAACATATAATGAAATAAAAAAAATATGCATTTAAAATATTTTTTAATTGGGGATTGTTGTACAAGTAATTGTAATGCCTTTCAATCCTTTCACCACGTTTTAAAGTTCACTGGTGTGTTTATATTGTCTTTTACAGTGTTCAGAACTTGTCTGTATGCTTTGCAGTTTACAGTTTGATTGCCAGTGCATCCTTGGGGATTTGTAGCAATTTAATAGCGATTTGCGATCATAACATTTACAGGCTTGACAGATTAAAGGCTTAGGGGCAAAGGAGTTCCGATTTCGACAGCCCATAGGCTTTTTCCACCTGTAACTCGCAAACCATTTGCAGGTAGCTGTAAGAGGCCAATTTAATAACCGTAAGCCTAGCAGGCTCCGTTATGGGCTATGAGTTTTAATGTTGGGGGCATATAATAGGGCTGCAAGTCTCCTAAATTCACTAAGTTTCACTAAGTTTAAAATCATACAAATAAATTAAATTTTTACTGAAAGTGATAATTAATGAAAATACATAATTACTGAAAAGTCTTTCTGCCTTTCATACCTTTTTTAGTCTGTGCCTTTCCCTTTCAAACCTTTTTTTAGTCTTTAACTTTCCCAGACAATAGAGATTTGTCAAGTGAAATTAGGTAACCTGCATCAAACCCTGATAAAACCTTGATTAGGCCTACGACAACATGAAAAAAATGTAAATACACCACCAAGGAACTATATGAATCATTCCCATAGAGAAACCATGTGACAGGAATAATAACAGTAGCAACATGACAATCACAGTTCTGTTTGCTCTAAGTTGTTCTAGATTCCTAGGGACCCCATTGTAAAGTGGTTATGTTAAGTGCCATGGGGTTCCTTATGGATACCCATGGTTACAGTATAGATTACCATAGTATAGGGGTTATTGTAATACATACGGATCACCTTTGTTATAGTATATCATATCATGGGACTCCATAGAAACACCAGTTTCAATTACTGCACTTATTATTTTCCCTGGCTTTTTATGTTCCTTGATTCTCCCTCCTCCTCACTGTTGTTGACTTTAGCAGCTTCTCTTGTACTTTCACCTGTGCCCCTGTTTTATACATTGACTTAAATGTTCGCGAACGGACGAACATCGGCGAACCGCCATAGACTTCAATGGGCAGGAGAATTTCAAAACCCACAGGGACTCTTTCTGGCCACAATAGTGATGGGAAAGTTGTTTCAAGGGGACTAACACCTGGACTGTGGCATGCCGGAGGGGGATCCATGGCAAAACTCCAACGGAAAATGACATAGTTGATGCAGAGTCTGGTTTTAAGCCATAAAGGGCATAAATCACCTAACATTCCTAAATTGTTTGGAATAACATGCTTTAAAACATCAGGTATGATGTTGTATTGATCAGGTAGTGTAAGGGTTAGGCCCGCTTCACAGTGACAGACCAAACTCCCCGTTTAACGCACCGCAAGCAACCGCAAACAGTCCATTTGCACAACCGCAAACTCCCCATTTGCACAAGGTTGGATACCAAGCTAGCCATGTCCCGTTCCTTGTCCTCACTGATGTCATTGAAGGTCTCTTCCTCCACCCAGCCACCAAGGGTCCCTGAAAGGTGACAACAAGCCCCCTGGGACGCCTGCTGTGTTTGGTCTTCCACCTCCTCAAAGCCACCTTCCTCCTCTGACTCCTCTTCTTCAGACTCTTCTCTCTGCGTTGCCTCTGTCTGCGGTATTATAAGGTGTGTAGTGTTAAGTACTACTATTCCTATCGGTTTAATCCCTGTTACGTCCACTATTAGGGGACATGTATATGGCATGGATTTTTGGAACAGGGAGATGGAAAAAGATGCTTGGTCGGACCTCCTACTTCGAATTCTGGGCACTGCACATGCAATGTAATGTGCCACCAGATACGAGTGGTGTATTAAGTTGTACTATTCATTCCTATCAGTGTAATACCTGTTACGTCACCTATCAGGGAACGTGTATATGGCATGGATTTTTGGAACAGGGAGATGGAAAAAGATGCTTGGTCGGTCCTCCCACTTCGAAATTTGGGGCACTGCACGTGCAATCTAAGGTGCAACCAGATAGGAGTGGTGTGTTAAGTTGTACTATTCATTCCTATCAGTTTAATACCTGTTACGTCACCTATCAGGGGACGTGTATATGGCATGGATTTTTAGAACAGGGAGATGGAAAAAGATGCTTGGTCGGTCCTCCCACTTCAAATTTGGGGCACTACGCGTGCAATCTAAGGTGCCACCAGATAAGAGTGGTGTATTAAGTTGTACTATTCATTCCTATCAGTTTAATACCTGTTACATCACCTATCTTTCCTCCCAATAGCACATTCTATATGTCATCAACCGGCCTGTGTGTATTTAGATAACCACAGTTTAAGGCCCTTAACCTGGGACAAGGTGGCCAGGCTATCAGAATTGCCTCAGAGCCTTAAAAACTCGCCAAACCCCCTAATCAGGCACTCACTATCATACTGGAAATGGGCCAAGAAACACATGGGTTTGTTCCCTGGATCCACTCAAATGACCCCAATTCTTGACCACCCTCAGGCCCCGAAACACATGAGCACAACATCACAACACTGGTGGAGGTCAAGGAAACTAGATAGACTGGGAGACTGGTTAGTAAAGGGCCAGATGCTCACCTATGAGGAACTGAGGGACAAGCATGAGCTATCCCTCTCAGAACATTACAATTACTGTAGGCTGAGGCATTTCACACACTCCCTGACCCAGAAACAGGGGACACCGGTCTTAAATTGGTTCTCCAAAATTTGTAAAGATAAACCTCTATCAAGGGGATCATTGGGTCGCTTTACAAATATAAAATATTTGTTACTGGTTGAAGCGACACTGGGGGAAGGACTGGAGTGGGGGAGCCCTGGAGACCCTTCAGAAGCAACCGGCGGCAAAATCATCCCAGGAAAGGAGAGGTCGCTTACTGAAGCCTGCCCTAGGGTAACCCAAGGGTGATTGCCCAGGTTAGATATTGTAAATAATAAGCTAATACTGCTGGAGGGATGATAGCTAATAGGACTTTGGTGTTTCCTGCAGATATACTCTTTACTACTGTCTGTTTTACCATTTTTTAGGTATCTCTTAAATTGCAATCACAGTAAAAAATAAAAAAAATTATTAACCTAAAAAGTAAAAATAAGAAGGAATAGCCAGCTAACTTTCACAAAATGTCTTTATTGTAAATATGTATTTTTGCACAACTGTTATGCAAGACTGTTCAAAAATGCTTTATTTTTCATTACATGCTGTACGCCTTCTGACAATAAAAGAATTTAAATGCAAAAATTAGGTATTGTTGCAGTGAACAGAAAAATTGATGTTAGTTTGCCAGGCAGAAAGTGCCCTAAAACATTGCGTCTTGAACCCTAGTTGGTGGCGGATAAGTCCCGCAAGTCATCCGGCATTCAGGGATAAAATCCAGCAGCATGTGGACCATTATTAGCTCAAGGCAGCTCATCTATCAGGCCTTTTTTAATCAAATGTATCGCCCACTGTCAGTCCCTTCGGGATCCATCCCTCATTAATCTCAATAAAGGTGAGGTAATCTAGACTTTTTTGACCTAGGCGACTTCTCTTATCAGTGACAAAACCTCCTGCTGCACTGAAGGTCCTTTCTGACAGGACACTTGAAGCGGGGCAGGACAGAAGTTCTATGGCAAATTGGGATAGCTCAGGCCACAGGGCAAGCGTGCACACCCAGTAGTCAAGGGGTTCATCGCTCCTCATAGTGTCGAAATCTGTAGGTATGGCGAGGTAGTCTGTTACCTGACAGTCGAGTCGTTCTCTGAGGGTGGACCCCGAAGGGCTGTGGCGATGCATAGGACTTAAAAAGCTCCACATATCCTCCATCAACAACACGTCTGTAAAGTGTCCTCTCCTTGCTGGCGTGGTCATGGGAGGAGGAGGATTATGTTCACCTCTTCTGCTGTTAGATTGCCGTTGTGCTGTGACATCACCCTTAAACGCTGTGTAAAGCATACTTTTTAATTTATTTTGGAAGTGCTGCATCCTTTCCGACTTGTGGTAATTCGGTAACATTTCAGGCACTTTCTGCTTATACCGGGGGTCTAGTAGCGTGGACACCCAGTACAGGTCGTTCTCCTTCATCCTTTTTATACAAGGGTCCCTCAACAGGCACGACAGCATGAAAGACCCCATTTGCACAAGGTTGGATGCCGAGCTAGTCATGTCCCGTTCCTCGTCCTCAGTGATCTCACTGAAGGTATGTTCTTCCCCCCAGCCACGTCCAACACCACGGGTACCAGATAGGTGACAATGAGCACCCTGGGATGCCTGTTGTGGTTGGTCTTCCTCCTCCTCCTCATAGCCACATTCCTCCTCTGACTCCTCTTCCTCACAATCCTCGTTCAGCGTTGCCACAGGTCCAGCAAGCGATGCTGATAAGGCTGTTTCTGGTGGTGATGGTGACCACAACTCTTCCTCTTCACGCTCATCTATGGCCTGATCCAGCACTCTTCGCAGGGCACGCTCCAGGAAGAAAACAAATGGTATGATGTCACTGATGGTGCCCTGGGTGCAACTAACCAGGTTTGTCACCTCCTCAAAAGGACGCATAAGCCTACAGGCATTGCGCATGAGCGTCCAGTAACGTGGCAAAAAAATCCCCAGCTCTACAGAGGCTGTCCTAGCACCCCGTCATACAAATACTCGTTAACGGCCTTTTCTTGTTGGAGCAGGCGGTCGAACATTAGGAGTGTTGAATTCCAACGTGTCAGGCTGTCTAAAATCAAGCACCTCGCTGGCATGTTGTTTCGCCGCTGGATATCTGTAAAGTGCGCCATGGCCGTGTAGGAACGCCTGAAATGGGCACACACCTTCCTGGCCTGCTTCAGGACGTCCTGTAAGCCTGGGTGCTTATGCACAAAGCGTTGTACAATCAGATTACACACATGTGCCATGCACGGCACATGTGTCAACTTGCCCAAATTCAATGCCGCTAACAAATTTCTTCCGTTGTCACAAACCACTATGCCGATCTCCAGTTGGTGCGGAGTCAGCCACTGATCCACCTGTGCGTTCAGGGTGGACAGGAGTGCTGGTCCGGTGTGACTCTCTGCTTTCAGGGAAGTCAACCCCAAGATGGCGTGACACTGCCGTATCCGGGATGTGGAATAGTACCTGTGGAGCTGGGGGGGGGGGGGGTGCCGTTGATGTGGAGCAAGACATCGCAGCAGCAGAAGAGGACTCAGCCAAGGAAGTTATGGAAGAGGATGGAGTAGGAGGAGTAGAGGAGGTGGCAGCCGGCCTGCCTGCAAGTCGTGGCGGTGTCACCAACTCCACTGCAGAGCCACGTATTCCATGCTTGGCAGCTGTCACCAGATTTACCCAATGCGCAGTGTAGGTGATATACCTGCCCTGACCATGCTTTGCAGACCAGGTATCAGTGGTCAGATGGACCCTTGCCCCAACACTGTGTGCCAGAGATGCCATTACTTCCTTTTGCACAATCGAGTACAGGTTGGGGATTGCCTTTTGTGCAAAGAAATTTTGGCCGGGTACCTTCCACTGCGGTGTCCCAATAGCTACAAATTTTTTGAACGCCTCAGACTCCACCAGCTTGTATGGTAAAAGCTAGTGGGCTAAGAGTTCAGACAAGCCAGCTGTCAGTTACCGGGCAAGGGGGTGACTTTGTGACATTGGCTTCTTACGCTCAAACATGTCCTTGACAGACACCTGACTGTGGGCAGATGAGCAGGGACTGCTCAGGGCGAGACACGGAGTGGCGGATGGTTGAGAGGGGGCAAGCAGGTCAGCAGTTGTTGACGTGGCTGAAGATGCTGGACCAGGAGGAGGATGGCGGCTTTGACTTTGTGTGCTGCTTGTACTCATGTGTTGATCCCATAGGCGCTTGTGATGTGACATCATGTGCCTTCGCAAAGAAGTTGTACCTAGGTACGTGTTGGACTTCCCACGACTCATTTTCTTTTCGCACAGGTTGCAAATGGCATCGCTGTTGTCACAGGCAGACAAACAAAAAAATTGCCAAACTGCTGAGCTCTGCAATGACGGCATTCTGGTGGTGGCAACAGCATGCGTTGACTGGCGTGCTGTCTGGCTGACCCCGGGTGCCAATGCATGCTGTCTGACTGTGCCACTAGCTACTTTCGACGACCTCCCGCTTCTTCCAACTCGTCTCCTCCTCCACTCTGTCTCCCCATCTGAACTTTCCTCCTGTTCTTCTTCTCGTATAGCGGGCACCCACGTGACATCCACGGACGCATCGTCATCATCAACCGCTTCACTTGTATCTGACAACTCAACAAAAGAAGCAGCACCGGGTACAACATCATCAGGCCGTACGTCCATGTGTGTAATGCTGCCTGACTGGGACCTGTCCCTGTTATCTACTGTACATCCTCTAGCACTAATGTTTGTGCATCACTCATTTCTTCCAACGGATGTGTAAATAACTCTGCTGACGGATCAAGTGAAGCGGCTGTGGTGCTAGTGTTGGTGGTGGCGGCAGGAGGGCGAGTGGTAACTGGAGAGGTGCCCGAAGCTAAGCTGGAGGATCGTGAGTCTAGGTACCGAGCGGAAGCTGTAGAAGATTGGGTGTCCTGTGTTAGCCAGTCAACCATGTCCTCAGAACTTTTCAAGTTCAGGGTACGTTGCCTCTGAAAACTGGGCATTATTTTAGGGCCAAAGGGAATCACAGCACCACGACCACGATGGCCCCTGCGGGTTGGCCTGCCTCTGCTTGTCATTTTTTTCCGATTAGTGGTACTATGCGTGCAAGCTACTGTGATACCAGATATGAGTGTCACTGTGCACTGGTAAAAGTTGGCAGAGTAGGCGCTGTAGGCCTTACACACACGCCTGTAAGCAGGCAACTGATATTCAATCGATTACAGTCAAAAAAGGGTTATTTTATGTCACTGTACACTAGGTTGCACAGATATGAGTGTCACTGTGCACTGGCAAAAGTTGGCAGAGTAGATGCAATAGGCCTCACACACACGCCTGTAGGCAGGCAACTGATATTCAATCGATGACTTAAAAAAAAGGGTTCTTTTATTTCACTGTACACTACGGTTGCACTAGATATGAGTGTCAATGTGCACTGGCAAAAGTTGGCAGAGTAGATGCAATAGGTTTCACACACACGCCTGTAGGCAGGCAACTGATATTCAATCGATTACAGTCAAAAAAGGGTTCTTTTATTTCACTGTACACTAGGTTGCACCAGATATCCTCTAGCACTAATGTTTGTGCATCACTCATTTCTTCCAACGGATGTGTAAATAACTCTGCTGACGGATCAAGTGAAGCGGCTGTGGTGCTAGTGTTGGTGGAGGCGGCAGGAGGGCGAGTGGTAACTGTAGAGGTGCCCGAAGCTAAGCTGGAGGATCGTGCATCTAGGTACCGAGCGGAAGCTGTAGAAGATTGGGTGTCCTGTGTTAGCCAGTCAACCATGTCTTTAGAACTTTTCAAGTTCAGGGTACGTTGCCTCTGAAAACTGGGCATTATTTTAGGGCCAAAGGGAATCACAGCACCACGACCACGACGGCCCCTGCGGGTTGGCCTGCCTCTGCTTGTCATTTTTTTTCCGATTAGTGGTACTATGCGTGCAAGCTACTGTGATACCAGATATGAGTGTCACTGTGCACTGGCAAAAGTTGGCAGAGTAGGAGCTGTAGGCCTTACACACACGCCTGTAGGCAGGCAACTGATATTCAATCGATTACAGTCAAAAAAGGGTTATTTTATGTCACTGTACACTAGGTTGCACAGATATGAGTGTCACTGTGCACTGGCAAAAGTTGGCAGAGTAGATGCAATAGGCCTCACACACACGCCTGTAGGCAGGCAACTGATATTCAATCGATTACTTAAAAAAAAGGGTTCTTTTATTTCACTGTACACTACGGTTGCACTAGATATGAGTGTCAATGTGCACTGGCAAAAGTTGGCAGAGTAGATGCAATAGGTTTCACACACACGCCTGTAGGCAGGCAACTGATATTTAATCGATTACAGTCAAAAAAGGGTTCTTTTATTTCACTGTACACTAGGTTGCACCAGATATGAGTGTCACTGTGCACTGGCAAAAGTTGGCAGAGTAGATGCAATAGGCTTTACACACACGCCTGTATGCAGGCATCTGATATTTAATCGATTGCAGTGAAAAAAGGGTTATTTTATGTCACTGTACACTAGGTTGCACCAGATATGAGTGTCACTGTGCACTGGCAAAAGTTGGCAGAGTAGATGCAATAGGCCTCACACACACGCCTGTAGGCAGGCAACTGATATTCAATCGATTCCTAATAAAAAAAGGGTTTTTTTATTTCACTGTACACTACGGTTGCACTAGATATGAGTGTCACTGTGCACTGGCAAAAGTTGGCAGAGTAGATGCAATAGGTTTCACACACACGCCTGTAGGCAGGCAACTGATATTTAATCGATTACAGTCAAAAAAGGGTTCTTTTATTTCACTGTACACTAGGTTGCACCAGATATGAGTGTCACTGTGCACTGGCAAAAGTTGGCAGAGTAGATGCAATAGGCTTTACACACACGCCTGTATGCAGGCATCTGATATTTAATCGATTGCAGTGAAAAAAGTGTTATTTTATGTCACTGTACACTAGGTTGCACCAGATATGAGTGTCACTGTGCACTGGCAAAAGTTGGCAGAGTAGATGCAATAGGCCTCACACACACGCCTGTAGGCAGGCAACTGATATTCAATCGATTCCTAATAAAAAAAGGGTTCTTTTATTTCACTGTACACTACGGTTGCACTAGATATGAGTGTCACTGTGCACTGGCAAAAGTTGGCAGAGTAGATGCAATAGGCTTCACACACACGCCTGTAGGCAGGCAACTGATATTCAATCGATTACAGTCAAAAAAGGGTTTTTTTTTTTCACTGTACACTAGGTTGCACCAGATATGAGTGTCACTGTGCACTGGCAAAAGTTGGCAGAGTAGGCGCTGTAGGCCACACACACGCCTGTAGGCAGGCAACTGATATTCAATCGATTACAGAAAAAAAGGGTTCTTTTATGTAACTGTACACTAGGTTGCACCAGATATGAGTGCCACTGTGCACTGTCAAAAGTTGGCAGAGTAGATGCAATAGGCCTCACACACACGCCTGTAGGCATGCAACTGATATTCAATCGATTACAGAAAAAAAATTGTTCTTTTATTTCACTGTACACTACGGTTGCACCAGATATGAGTGTCACTGTGCACTGGCAATAGTTGGCAGAGTAGATGCAATAGGCCTCACACACACGCCTGTAGGCAGGCAACTGATATTCAATCGATTATAGTCAAAAAAGGGTTCTTTTATGTCACTGTACACTAGGTTGCACCAGATATGAGTGTCACTGTGCACTGGCAAAAGTTGGCAGAAGAGATGCAATAGGCTTTACACACACGCCTGTCGGCAGGCAACTGATATTCAATCGATTACTGAAAAAAAAGGATTTTTTTATTTCACTGTACACTACGGTTGCACTAGATATGAGTGTCACTGTGCACTGGCAAAAGTTGGCAGAGTAGATGCAATAGGCCTCACACACACGCATGTAGGCAGGCAACTGATATTATATCGATTACAGAAAAAAAATTGTTCTTTTATTTCACTGTACACTACGGTTGCACCAGATATGAGTGTCACTGTGCACTGGCAAAAGTTGGCAGAGTAGATGCAATAGGCCTCACACACACGCCTGTAGGCAGGCAACTGATATTCAATCGATTATAGTCAAAAAAGGGTTCCTTTATGTCACTGTACACTAGGTTGCACCAGATATGAGTGTCACTGTGCACTGCCAAAAGTTGGCAGGAGAGATGCAATAGGCCTCACACACACGCCTGTAGGTAGGCAACTGATATTCAATCGATTACTGAAAAAAAAGGATTCTTTTATTTAACTGTACACTACGGTTGCACTAGATATGAGTGTCACTGTGCACTGGCAAAAGTTGGCAGAGTAGATGCAATAGGCTTCACACACGCATGTAGGCAGGCAACTGATATTCAATCGATTACAGTCAAAAAAGGGTTCTTTTATTTCACTGTACACTAGGTTGCACTAGATATGAGTGTCACTGTGCACTGGCAAAAGTTGGCAGAGTAGGTGCTGTAGGCCTCACACACGCCTGTAGGCAGGCAACTGATATTCAATCGATTACAGAAAAAAGGGTTCTTTTATGTGACTGTACACTAGGTTGCACCAGATATGAGTGTCACTGTGCACTGGCAAAAGTTGGCAGAGTAGATGCAATAGGCCTCACACACACGCCTGTAGGCAGGCAACTGATATTCAATCGATTACAGAAAAAAAATAGCTCTTTTATTTCACTGTACACTACGGTTGCACCAGATATGAGTGTCACTGTGCACTGGCAATAGTTGGCAGAGTAGATGCAATAGGCCTCACACACACACCTGTAGGCAGGCAACTGATATTCAATCGATTCCTAATAAAAAAAGGGTTCTTTTATTTCACTGTACACTACGGTTGCACTAGATATGAGTGTCACTGTGCACTGGCAAAAGTTGGCAGAGTAGATGCAATAGGCTTCACACACACGCCTGTAGGCAGGCAACTGATATTCAATCGATTACAGTCAAAAAAGGGTTTTTTTTTTTCACTGTACACTAGGTTGCACCAGATATGAGTGTCACTGTGCACTGGCAAAAGTTGGCAGAGTAGGCGCTGTAGGCCACACACACGCCTGTAGGCAGGCAACTGATATTCAATCGATTACAGAAAAAAAGGGTTCTTTTATGTAACTGTACACTAGGTTGCACCAGATATGAGTGCCACTGTGCACTGTCAAAAGTTGGCAGAGTAGATGCAATAGGCCTCACACACACGCATGTAGGCATGCAACTGATATTCAATCGATTACAGAAAAAAAATTGTTCTTTTATTTCACTGTACACTACGGTTGCACCAGATATGAGTGTCACTGTGCACTGGCAATAGTTGGCAGAGTAGATGCAATAGGCCTCACACACACGCCTGTAGGCAGGCAACTGATATTCAATCGATTATAGTCAAAAAAGGGTTCCTTTATGTCACTGTACACTAGGTTGCACCAGATATGAGTGTCACTGTGCACTGGCAAAAGTTGGCAGAAGAGATGCAATAGGCCTCACACACACGCCTGTAGGTAGGCAACTGATATTCAATCGATTACTGAAAAAAAAGGATTTTTTTATTTCACTGTACACTACGGTTGCACTAGATATGAGTGTCACTGTGCACTGGCAAAAGTTGGCAGAGTAGATGCAATAGGCCTCACACACACGCATGTAGGCAGGCAACTGATATTATATCGATTACAGAAAAAAAATTGTTCTTTTATTTCACTGTACACTACGGTTGCACCAGATATGAGTGTCACTGTGCACTGGCAATAGTTGGCAGAGTAGATGCAATAGGCCTCACACACACGCCTGTAGGCAGGCAACTGATATTCAATCGATTATAGTCAAAAAAGGGTTCCTTTATGTCACTGTACACTAGGTTGCACCAGATATGAGTGTCACTGTGCACTGCCAAAAGTTGGCAGGAGAGATGCAATAGGCCTCACACACACGCCTGTAGGTAGGCAACTGATATTCAATCGATTACTGAAAAAAAAGGATTCTTTTATTTAACTGTACACTACGGTTGCACTAGATATGAGTGTCACTGTGCACTGGCAAAAGTTGGCAGAGTAGATGCAATAGGCTTCACACACGCATGTAGGCAGGCAACTGATATTCAATCGATTACAGTCAAAAAAGGGTTATTTTATGTCACTGTACACTAGATTGCACCAGATATGAGTGTCACTGTGCACTGGCAAAAGTTGGCAGAGTAGGTGCTGTAGGCCTCACACACGCCTGTAGGCAGGCAACTGATATTCAATCGATTACAGAAAAAAGGGTTCTTTTATGTGACTGTACACTAGGTTGCACCAGATATGAGTGTCACTGTGCACTGGCAAAAGTTGGCAGAGTAGATGCAATAGGCCTCACACACACGCCTGTAGGCAGGCAACTGATATTCAATCGATTACAGAAAAAAAATAGCTCTTTTATTTCACTGTACACTACGGTTGCACCAGATATGAGTGTCACTGTGCACTGGCAATAGTTGGCAGAGTAGATGCAATAGGCCTCACACACACACCTGTAGGCAGGCAACTGATATTCACTCGATTACAGTCAAAAAAGGGTTCTTTTATCTCACTGTACACTAGGTTGCACCAGATATGAGTGTCACTGTGCACTGGCAAAAGTTGGCAGAGTAGATGCAATAGGCTTTACACACACGCCTGTATGCAGGCATCTGATATTCAATCGATTGCAGTGAAAAAAGGGTTATTTTATGTCACTGTACACTAGGTTGCACCAGATATGAGTGTTACTGTGCACTGGCAAAAGTTGGCAGAGTAGATGCAATAGGCCTCACACACACGCCTGTAGGCAGGCAACTGATATTCAATCGATTCCTAAAAAAAAAAGGGTTCTTTTATTTCACTGTACACTACGGTTGCACTAGATATGAGTGTCACTGTGCACTGGCAAAAGTTGGCAGAGTAGATGCAATAGGCTTCACACACACGCCTGTAGGCAGGCAACTGATATTCAATCGATTACAGTCAAAAAAGGTTTGTTTTTTTTCACTGTACATTAGGTTGCATCAGATATGAGTGTCACTGTGCACTGGCAAAAGTTGGCAGAGTAGGCGCTGTAGGCCTCACACACGCCTGTAGGCAGGCAACTGATATTCAATCGATTACAGTCAAAAAAGGGTTCTTTTATTTCACTGTACACTAGGTTGCACTAGATATGAGTGTCACTGTGCACTGGCAAAAGTTGGCAGAGTAGGTGCTGTAGGCCTCACACACGCCTGTAGGCAGGCAACTGATATTCAATCGATTACAGAAAAAAGGGTTCTTTTATGTGACTGTACACTAGGTTGCACCAGATATGAGTGTCACTGTGCACTGGCAAAAGTTGGCAGAGTAGATGCAATAGGCCTCACACACACGCCTGTAGGCAGGCAACTGATATTCAATCGATTACAGAAAAAAAATAGCTCTTTTATTTCACTGTACACTACGGTTACACCAGATATGAGTGTCACTGTGCACTGGCAATAGTTGGCAGAGTAGATGCAATAGGCCTCACACACACACCTGTAGGCAGGCAACTGATATTCACTCGATTACAGTCAAAAAAGGGTTCTTTTATCTCACTGTACACTAGGTTGCACCAGATATGAGTGTCACTGTGCACTGGCAAAAGTTGGCAGAGTAGATGCAATAGGCTTTACACACACGCCTGTATGCAGGCATCTGATATTCAATCGATTGCAGTGAAAAAAGGGTTATTTTATGTCACTGTACACTAGGTTGCACCAGATATGAGTGTTACTGTGCACTGGCAAAAGTTGGCAGAGTAGATGCAATAGGCCTCACACACACGCCTGTAGGCAGGCAACTGATATTCAATCGATTCCTAAAAAAAAAAGGGTTCTTTTATTTCACTGTACACTACGGTTGCACTAGATATGAGTGTCACTGTGCACTGGCAAAAGTTGGCAGAGTACATGCAATAGGCTTCACACACACGCCTGTAGGCAGGCAACTGATATTCAATCGATTACAGTCAAAAAAGGTTTGTTTTTTTTCACTGTACATTAGGTTGCATCAGATATGAGTGTCACTGTGCACTGGCAAAAGTTGGCAGAGTAGGCGCTGTAGGCCTCACACACGCCTGTAGGCAGGCAACTGATATTCAATCGATTACAGAAAAAAAGGGTTCTTTTATGTGACTGTACACTAGGTTGCACCAGATATGAGTGTCACTGTGCACTGGCAAAAGTTGGCAGAGTAGATGCAATAGGCCTCACACACACGCCTGTAGGTATGCAACTGATATTCAATCGATTACAGAAAAAAAAGGGTTATTTTATTTCACTGTACACTACGGTTGCACCAGACATGAGTGTCACTGTGCACTGGCAATAGTTGGCAGAGTAGATGCAATAGGCCTCACACACACACCTGTAAGCAGGCAACTGATATTCAATTGATTACAGTCAAAAAAGGGTTCTTTTATCTCACTGTACACTAGGTTGCACCAGATATGAGTGTCACTGTGCACTGGCAAAAGCTGGTAGAGTAGATGCAATAGGCTTTACACACACACCTGTATGCAGGCAACTGATATTCAATCGATTACAGTCAAAAAAGGGTTCTTTTATCTCACTGTACACTAGGTTGCACCAGATATGAGTGTCACTGTGCACTGGCAAAAGTTGGCAGAGTAGATGCAATAGGCTTTACACACATGCCTGTAGGCAGGCAACTGATATTCAAACGATTACAGTGAAAAAAGGGTTCTTTTATGTCACTGTACACTAGGTTGCACCAGATATGAGTGTCACTGTGCACTGGCAAAAGTTGGCAGAGTAGATGCAATAGGCTTCACACACACGCCTGTAGGCAGTCAACTGATATTCAATCGATTACAGTCAAAAAAGGGTTCTTTTATTTTACTGTACACTAGGTTGCACCAGATATGAGTGTGACTGTGCACTGGCAAAAGTTGGCAGAGTAGGCGCTGTAGGCCTCACACACACGCCTGTAGGCAGGCAACTGATATTCAATCAAGTACAGAAAAAAAGGGTTCTTTTTTTTCACTGTACACTACGGTTGCACTAGATATGAGTGTCACTGTGCACTGGCAAAAGTTGGCAGAGTAGATGCAATAGGTTTCACACACACACCTGTAGGCAGGCAACTGATATTCAATCGATTACAGTCAAAAAAGGTTGTTTTTTTTTCACTGTACACTAGGTTGCACCAGATATGAGTGTCACTGTGCACTGGCAAAAGTTGGCAGAGTAGGCGCTGTAGGCCTCACACACGCCTGTAGGCAGGCAACTGATATTCAATCGATTACAGAAAAAAAGGGTTCTTTTATGTAACTGTACACTAGGTTGCACCAGATATGAGTGTCACTGTGCACTGGCAAAAGTTGGCAGAGTAGATGCAATAGGCCTCACACACACGCCTGTAGGTAGGCAACTGATATTCAATCGATTACAGAAAAAAAAGGGTTCTTTTATTTCACTGTACACTATGGTTGCACCAGATATGAGTGTCACTGTGCACTGGCAATAGTTGGCAGAGTAGATGCAATAGGCCTCACACACACACCTGTACGCAGGCAACTGATATTCAATCGATTACAGTCAAAAAAGGGTTCTTTTATCTCACTGTACACTAGGTTGCACCAGATATGAGTGTCACTGTGCACTGGCAAAAGTTGGTAGAGTAGATGCAATAGGCTTTACACACACGCCTGTATGCAGACAACTGATATTCAATCGATTACAGTCAAAAAAGGGTTCTTTTATCTCACTGTACACTAGGTTGCACCAGATATGAGTGTCACTGTGCACTGGCAAAAGTTGGCAGAGTAGATGCAATAGGCTTTACACACACGCCTGTATGCAGGCAACTGATATTCAAACGATTACAGTGAAAAAAGGGTTATTTTATGTCACTGTACACTAGGTTGCACCAGATATGAGTGTCACTGTGCACTGGCAAAAGTTGGCAGAGTAGATGCAATAGGCCTCACACACACGCCTGTAGGCAGGCAACTGATATTCAATCGATTACTGAAAAAAAAGGGTTGTTTAATGTCACTGTACACTATGGTTGCACAAGATATAAGTGTCACTGTGCACTGGCAAAAGTTGGCAGAGTAGATGCAATAGGCTTCACACACACGCCTGTAGGCAGGCAACTGATATTCAATCGATTACAGTCAAAAAAGGGTTCTTTTATTTTACTGTACACTAGGTTGCACCAGATATGAGTGTCACTGTGCACTGGCAAAAGTTGGCAGAGTAGGCGCTGTAGGCCTCACACACACGCCTGTAGGCAGGCAACTGATATTCAATCAATTACAGAAAAAAAGGGTTCTTTTTTTTCACTGTACACTACGGTTGCACCAGATATGAGTGTCACTGTGCACTGGCAAAAGTTGGCAGAGTAGATGCAATAGGCCTCACACACATGCCTGTAGGCAGGCAACTGATATTCAATCGATTACAGTAAAAAAAGGGTTGTTTTATGTCACTGTACACTACGGTTGCACCAGATATGAGTGTCACTGTGCGCTGGCAAAAGATATGAGAGTAGATGCAATATGCCTCACACACACGCCTGTAGGCAGGCAACTGATATTCAATCGATTACAGAAAAAAGGGTTGTTTTATGTCACTGTACACTACGGTTGCACCAGATATGAGTGTCACTGTGCACTGGCAAAAGTTGGCAGAGTAGATGCAATAGGCTTTACACACACGCCTGTATGCAGGCAACTGATATTCAATCGATTACAGTCAAAAAAGGGTTCTTTTATCTCACTGTACACTAGGTTGCACCAGATATGAGTGTCACTGTGCACTGGCAAAAGTTGGCAGAGTAGATGCAATAGGCTTTACACACACGCCTGTATGCAGGCAACTGATATTCAAACGATTACAGTGAAAAAAGGGTTATTTTATGTCACTGTACACTAGGTTGCACCAGATATGAGTGTCACTGTGCACTGGCAAAAGTTGGCAGAGTAGATGCAATAGGCCTCACACACACGCCTGTAGGCAGGCAACTGATATTCAATCGATTACTGAAAAAAAAGGGTTGTTTAATGTCACTGTACACTACGGTTGCACAAGATATGAGTGTCACTGTGCACTGGCAAAAGTTGGCAGAGTAGATGTAATAGGCTTCACACACACGCCTGTAGGCAGGCAACTGATATTCAATCGATTACAGTCAAAAAAGGGTTCTTTTATTTTACTGTACACTAGGTTGCATCAGATATGAGTGTCACTGTGCACTGGCAAAAGTTGGCAGAGTAGGCGCTGTAGGCCTCACACACACGCCTGTAGGCAGGCAACTGATATTCAATCAATTACAGAAAAAAAGGGTTCTTTTTTTTCACTGTACACTACGGTTGCACCAGATATGAGTGTCACTGTGCACTGGCAAAAGTTGGCAGAGTAGATGCAATAGGTCTCACACACACGCCTGTAGGCAGGCAACTGATATTCAATCGATTACAGTAAAAAAAAAGGGTTGTTTTATGTCACTGTACACTACGGTTGCACCAGATATGAGTGTCACTGTGCACTGGCAAAAGTTGGCAGAGTAGATGCAATAGGCCTCACACACACGCCTGTAGGCAAGCAACTGATATTCAATCGATTACAGTAAAAAAAAAAGGGTTGTTTTATGTCACTGTACACTACGGTTGCACCAGATATGAGTGTCACTGTGCACTGGCAAAAGTTGACAGAGTAGATGCAGTAGGCCTCACACACACGCCTGTAGGCAGGCA
Source organism: Discoglossus pictus (assembly GCA_027410445.1). Lineage (NCBI taxonomy): Eukaryota > Metazoa > Chordata > Amphibia > Anura > Alytidae > Discoglossus > Discoglossus pictus. The sequence continues at coordinate 74,383,167 of CM050173.1, forward strand.
ACTGATATTCAATCGATTACAGTAAAAAAAGGGTTGTTTTATGTCACTGTACACTACGGTTGCACCAGATATGAGTGTCACTGTGCACTGGCAAAAGATGTGAGAGTAGATGCAATATGCCTCACACACACGCCTGTAGGCAGGCAACTGATATTCAATCGATTACAGAAAAAAGGGTTGTTTTATGTCACTGTACACTACGGTTGCACCAGATATGAGTGTCACTGTGCACTGGCAAAAGTTGGCAGAGTAGATGCAATAGGCCTCACACACATGCCTGTAGGCAGGCAACTGATATTCAATCGATTACAGAAAAAAAGGGTTGTTTTATGTCACTGTACACTACGGTTGCACCAGATATGAGTGTCACTGTGCACTGGCAAAAGTTGGCAGAGTAGATGCAATAGGCCTCACACACACGCCTGTAGGCAGGCAACTGATATTCAATCGATTACAGAAAAAAAAGGGTTGTTTTATGTCACTGTACACTACGGTTGCACCAGATATGAGTGTCACTGTGCACTGGCAAAAGTTGGCAGAGTAGATGCAATAGGCCTCACACACACGCCTGTAGGCAGGCAACTGATATTCAATCGATTACAGAAAAAAAAGGGTTGTTTTATGTCACTGTACACTACAGTTGCACTAGATATGAGTGTCACTGTGCACTGGCAAAAGTTGGCAGAGTAGATGCAATAGGCCTCACACACACGCTTGTAGGCATGCAACTGATATTCAATCGATTACAGAAAAAAAAGGGTTGTTTTATGTCACTGTACACTATGGTTGCACCACATATGAGTGTCACTGTGCACTGGCAAAAGTTGTTATAGTAGATGCAATAGGCCTCACACACACGCCTGTAGGCAGGCATATGCAATTAGATTACACAAAAAAATAAAATAAAATAAAATAAATTATGTTCTAGCCCTAAAAAGGGCTTTTTGGGTTGCTGTCCTTGCAGCAGATATCAAATGAGTCCTTCAGGTGTGTAGTGAAAGCTAAATACACAGCCTGGCTATCTATTTCCCCATTAAATCAGCAGCAGGTAGAATATATGTCCTCACTCAAGGAATGTAGCTTCAGAATTATTCTAAAATGGAGACTGTCCTTCAGATGGAAGGCCCTGGAAGGGAGTGTATGCTGCTGATTGGCTGGAATGTGTCTGCTGACTGTAAGGTGCAGGGTCAAAGTTTCCGCAATGATAAAGAATAGGGGACTGACCGAAAAGCGCATGTGTTCGCCGTACGATGCGAACGCGAACATGCGTAAATCGCCGCGAATAGTTCTCCGGCGAACTGTTCTGGACATCACTACTGTACTGTCTGCTGTCCCTTACAATTTGTCTCCTAGGTCCTCTTGCTCACAGCATACAATAGAAACATAAAAATATAACATATGATAAAACAGTTAATATATAAAAAAATATGCACACTGATTATTATAAATAATCACATTCTTTCAATTTAGCAGTAACGCTTAAATGATGATGAATGTACAAAATATAATATATTAATTGGCTAATCATAGCTAAGCCTCCAGTTTCATTTGATTTAGGAAGTTATTAGAATAATCCCTAAATAGAGAAATCTTCATAACCTATTTTCACTTTCTAAACTCCTTTTATCTTTATGTTATATTGTGCAGTTTTTGCTGTCTATAGTAATCCTTTTTTCTACCAGCTATAATAACATACAATACACAGTCTATTTCAACCATTATCTGAAAAGCTCCAGTCTGTACTTTTTCTAAAAATTTAAAATGAAAAGTGTTTTTTCTGTTTTTGACATGGAAATGCAAAATATGTAAAAAAAAAAAATCATATATAGAGCAGAAGCAAAACATCAGTATGCATATATTTGTTTCTTTGTTCTGGTGTTTTAAAGACATTGGGCCCTATTCTATTGCCCAATTCATAAATATTTAAGCTCCTAAAATTGCCACATATTCCATTACTGCTACTCGCAATCTGATTACCAGTGCCCCGCCCATAATCACTATGGGCCAGCCAAAGGCACAAAATCCACCTTAGAATTCCATTGGTTTTAGCACAGCTCAAATTTTATGAGTGCTAAATGATTGTAAATGTTAATGGTGTCGCTCAGTCATGTCTGACTCTTTGTGACCTCATGGACAACACACCATGCTGCTCAACTTGGTTTTCATGGCAGAGATACTGGAGTGGGTTGCCAGTTCCATCTCCAGTGGGCCACAGCATACAGCTCCTGGTATTCCCAGGTGGTCTCTTATCCGAGTACTGACCAGTGTGACCTCTTGGTTCCCTGCCTGGATTCAAACCAGGATGCTGTGGTGAAAGCCCCTGCATCCTATCCACTGGGTCAGCAGGGAACGCTGCTAACTGATTAAACTTAAACAAACAGTTTTTATGAGTACTAAATAGGACTTGCAAGGCATTTTTGAAACACTTATTATAACTGCAGTAGCAATTAAGTACACAACACTGTACTTTAAAAGCATGGGAAGGCATGGGTACACATTAGAATTAATCGCACAACTTTCCCAAACCCACAATTATACAAATATAAACAAATATTTTTTAAATGTTATTTCTGAGTAATATTGATTCCAGGACTCAAGGGGTTAATACATATCATGAAAGCCCCATGGACTAAAACAGATGATCTAATGGATTTAATAGAATGTTAGATTGTGAGCCCAATCAGCAAATATTACTTATTAGCACTAATTCATTCGAAGCTTCCGATTGCAGATTATGTGTAACTTACGTGTTTTACTGACACAATGATGACAGTCTCATTTACTATTGGCTGTATCTAAGAAGTACATTACAGACTTTTGTAAATGTTGTCAGATCATGTGATCAAGCTTCCTGAAATCCTACTTAAAAAGGCAGGGTTTACAAGTTTAGGCATAAGGAGGTATATTGTGAGCTTGAGTCAATAGATTGCATCTAAACATTTAGAAAAATGCATCCACATTTACTAGTTTGAGGCATTTGTGAGCAGAATAGTGCCAGTTCTATGAAGCAAAGTCATAGTTTCACTGGGGTGAATGGATTGAAGAACTCTTGCATCACCTTTAATTTTCCTATATTATCCAGTAATGCCATTGTATACTATACTATATTATAACCAATGTGGTCCTTATGGACAGCCTTATCACCTTTAATTAACACCTATAACATGGTGGTCCCTATGCAAACCCACTGTATACTATACTATAACCATGGGGATCCATGGGGACACCCATGTCACCTAACTTTACCCCTTAACCATAGAGTCCCTATGGACCACAGTGGTGTACTTACTACTGCAATGGGGATCTTTATGGACCCCCATGAACCCTATACCCCATGGGATCCATAAGGACTCCCTTGGCTTATAGCCCCTAACACTTCCCCCCACCTAAACTACTCACACTAAATTCAGAAAAAAACAGTACAAGAAAAAAATACAATTACCTAAAATAAGAGAACATCTTTTTAGATAGAGGTCCATGGACTGAAGACCAGGAGCTGAGGGTCTTCAATCAAGACAGAAGAGGACCGATTTCTTCAATCATCATGGATGTGTCTGCTTGTCCAGGACTGAAGATTCAGGACCAGAACATTGAGGATTATTGCTGGAGGTTTGCTGTTGGTGGAATGTAACACCTACAGTACCTAGCTCACCCTGACACTTTGACATCCAAACCCTATGCTAATAAGATTTTATGGATCACTTGCAAATCAGGGCACTGCTGTAATTGAAAAAGCAGAAGAAAGAATTACCTGTACTCGCAAGTGGTTTTAAATCCTTTGCTGAGTCTCCCAGAAGCATTTAAAGGAACAGTATAGAACAAAACCCACTACAGAATTATGACATTTAAACTTTATTTGACACTTAACAATTCCATATCAATATATGTGTAATTAAAACATATGATATGCTGGTATTAAGCCTTTTTTATGAAAGAAAATCCAGTGTAACAAACAACTCAGTACTCAAGGGGTTAATACATGTTACAAAACCACATTGCCTAGGAAAAAAACATTCTAATGCATTGTCTATAAATAGATCATATTTTAACACAAAATAAACACATCTTAATTAACTAAACCTATAAATACAATTGTCACATCTTTTTAATAATAAAATATATTAATAAATAAAAAAAACAATTACTTATTAGTATTTGATCCCCTGCTTATTTTGAACGTTTGTCCACTGGCAAAGAAGTGATCAGTCTATAATTTTAATGGTAGATGTATTTTAACAGTAAAAGACAGAATAATAAAAAAAAACAAAAAAGAAAAACGCATGTCAAAAAAGTTATAAATTGATTTGCAGGTCCCTAAGGGAAATAAGTATTTGATCCCCTATCAATCAGCAAGATTTCTGGCTCCTGGGTCTCTTTTATATGGGTAACGAGCTGAGATTAGCAGCACTCTCTTAAAGGGAGTGCTCCTAATCTCAGCTTGTTACTTGTAATAGAGACACCTGTCCACAAAAGCAATCAATCAGATTCCACACTCTCCACCATGGCCAAGACTAAAGAGCTGTCCAAGGATGTCAGGGACAAGATTGTAGACCTACACAAGGCTGGAATGGGCTACAAGACCATCACCAAGCAGCTTGGTGAGAAGTTGACAATAGTTGGTGCAATTATTCTCTAATGAAAGAAACACAACATAACTGCCAATCTCCCAAGGTCTGATACTCCATGCAAGAACTCATCTTTGTGGAGTTTCAGTGATCATGAGAACGGTGAGGAATCAGCCCAGAACTACACGGGAGGATCTTGTTAATGATATCAAGGCAGCTGGGACCATAGTCACCAAGAAAACAATTGGTAACACACTATGCCGTGAAGTACTGAAATACTGCAGTGCCCGCAAGCTTCTACCGCCCAATAAAGCACATGTACAGGCCTGTCTGAAGTTTGCCAATGAACATCTGAATGATTCAGGAGAACTGGGTGAAAGTGTTGTGGTCAGATGAGACAAAAAAAGAGCTACTTGGCATCAACACAACTGAATGCTGCCTATGACCCCAAGAACACCATCCCCACCGTCAAACATGGAGGTGGAAACATTATGCATTATGCACCGCATCAAAGGGACAATGGACTGGGCCATGTACCATCAAATCTTGGGTGAGAACCACATTCCCTCAGCCTGGGCATTGAAAATGGGTCATGGATGGGTATTTCAGCATGATAATGACTCAAAACACACTGCCAAGGCAACAAAGGAGTGGCTCAAGAAGAAGCACATTAGGGTCCTGGAGTGGCCAAGCCTTAATCCCATAGAAAATCTGTGGAGGGAGCTAAAGGTTCGAATTGCCAAACATCAGCCTTGAAACCTTAATGACTTGAAGAGGATCTACAAAGAAGAGTGGGACAAAATCCCTCCTGAGATTAATGCAAACCTGGTGGCCAACTACAAGAAATGTTTGACCTCTGTGATTGCCAACATGGGTGGACAAATGCTCAAAATCAGCAGGGGATCAAATACTATTCCCCCCACTGTATGTATATATATATATATATATATATATATATATATATATATATATATATATATGTGGCCGGTTAAAGAATGTTATCTGGTATTTGTGTGGAACAGCAGCGATAGTGGATGAAATCGCTAGTGAGCTGAAGGTGGGTCTCAGAGGCAGTTATAAACTGCTGGTAACCCCGGGATCAGCAGCGACTGTGGAGGAGGCTACTGGAGGGAAAGAGTATTAGGTGATACATGAAAAGACATTAGCGGCGATAGACGAGAGATCTAGTGAAGGACGTAGGAGGAGAAATGGTGCAGTGGTGCCTAGCAAAGGCAAGTGTGACTATGAAAGCATGATTGAGGTGGTGCCTAGCGAAGGTGAATATAGGATTTATGGAGGTATCGGAAGTGGTGCCCGGAGAAGGCCGATAGGAGAGCATGAGGAGGGTAGATGTTTAGTAGATCTGGGCCAGAAACTACGTGAATGAGTCGTAGGAAAGCCAAAATGCTACCTTGGACGTGGACAAGGGCATAGACAAGTAGGTTCAGGCCCAGATCTGAAGGATGAAAACGTAAGAAAGTCAGGATAACTTACCTCGAGAGGAACCATCGCTTTCCAGCAATGAGAATGCCCTTTCGGCCAAGTACAGTGGTTACGAGGGGATATACACAGCAGCTGAAGGCAGGAAATATAGAAGCTGCAAGGCAAAGCAGTTATGCAAAGATATGTACAGATACTGAAATGAGACAGCTGAAAATGGCAGAGAGAAGCAAATAAACAATGAACGGGCATAAGTAGATGATAGAACTGAGAAGCAAACTGCAGAAAGTAGAGTCAGAATGAGCAGAGGTGCAACCAACTCAAGTGAGATATCTGAAAAGTCCAAAAAATGAACGGAGCAGCAGCACCCTGCATGACACAGCCAAATGAGCTGCGGTGGAAACAGAAAGCGCTGATAAAGCTGTAGAGAGCCCCTCCTAAGAAAGAGGCGGGGCTAGAGAGGGACTGACCATGCATTAAGCAGTTGAGGGCCCCATGTTCCATTGCTGTAGCTAGTTAGAGCATCTGTAACTGCACTTCCCACTCATTATCAGATTTATGACATTCACATTTCTTATTGGCTCCTAGGGCCGTCTCATCTGTAAAGCTTGGTTTGGCTGTTTCCTTTCCAGAAATCCTTTGCAGAGCTGGATTTATGGATCTGAGCTGAGTGCTGTAATCTGGGGGAGTGAATGATTTGAATTAGTGTAGAACTTAGGGGGAATGCAGTAAAAAGGCTGCAGGAGCTTTATTCCCTAAGTTAGAGAACCACATTAGCATACGGCTCTATGTTGTTTATTTTCTATACTGTACACAAGCCTAGGTTCAGTCATAGCTCATGCTATTGACATATTTGACTCAATATGTGGCTTCTTGTAGTAATGGTGTAACTTTTCATGTGCTAAAACAAATCTTTCGGTGTTTTTTAAATATGATTTAACTGTATATGTACCTAAGGATTTATGTATTTTTCTAGCACTGTTAGGAAGAGGTGCCCTCCAGCAATTATACCTGTGAGCATAACAGGGTATAGATTTTTCACTACAGAACCCATATTTGATGTGCAAAAAACAAATTCATTGCACACCATGATATGTCAGGCAAGAGCCCCAGTAGGAAAATTCCCGCTTATGAATCTAGGTTGGTGATTGACTGGATATATAAACCACGTCTTTCTAATATTGAGGGAACTAAGCAAGATAATTTTCAACCTTGATACACATCCCCTAGGTGGTCAACTGCATTACATTTACTTCATGTAATTTACTAGTTGTAATTATTAGTGTAGGAAAAATGCAGAAGGAAATCACTGCTTACAAGTACATTGGGAAAGAATGCCACTCTCAAGAGAACGAAGAAATCAAAGCATGGTGTTTTGTTAAGATCAGATTTTTTTCCATTGGGCAAGGAACAGAGCCACATGGTCGTTCCTTAAGAGAGTTATCATCAAGAGGAGTGAGTGATTTTTAATTACCTTGGGGAGAAATTACAATTAAAAGACTTTAAAAGACAAAATGCCTTTCTATCAGCAGTGGACAGAACTAATTTAAAAATAAATGTAATTAGCTCTGACATTTTAATTGATAACATTAAGAGGTTATAAAACAGAACCTCTTCTGTTAGTGCTATCTGCAAAACCTATTCTTCAAGCACTATATTTTTAAAGATTTATATTTATTTAGCTTTATGTTGTTATTTAGACTCATTTTTTGGCCTTTATATATATACAGATAACACTAGGGCCAAATCTACCTTTTTGGAGCTCCTAGGCAGTAAAGTGAAGGAGCCCCTGCGAGTGCATGCACTATGTATGCACAAACCCATTTTCCCCTTTTCTGTGCATGTGTATCATTCTCTCCAATTACCTTAATGGCTGTGTGAGCAAATCACGGAGATTTCCCCATAACAGCCATTTTTACAACATGGCTATTCATATACACACCAAGCAATTACTTGCTTATTAAAAGCATTGGATGGTGGACCATATTATTTATATTTTTCTATGGGAGGGCAATGAGCAGATGTTACACAAACACATATAGTGATCACTTGTAAAAAAATAAAAAAAATATGAGAGTTAAAGGGCAACTACACATTGAAACCAAAAATAGTTTGAAAAAAAATTGTCTATCTAAGACCATAAGTAATTAGGAAAAAAGCAATGCAGTTAGTTTTTAATTAGAAAAAATACATGTTAATGTTTTTACTGGGCCCATGGGAAATCTGTAAAACATAGATGGTGTCACGATCTGCTTCTTCTTGGGGGCTTGATATGAACCTAGTTCAAACCTACCCCAGCAGAATCATGTAGTTCCTGTTCTCTGTGTCACAAAAGATGGCCTCTGAAGAGGGCAAGGCCCAAAAGCTACAGGCAGAGAATACTGGATCCAGGTTACTTAGTGGCCCATAGCAAGACCACTCCCCAAGTCAGGATACAACACACAGAAATAGTCTCACACCTTGTTTATGTGAAAACTATCTCTCAACAACCTTTATTTTGAAAACACACGTATATGAACTCTTTACAACATAGTAGAGGGAGGGGCTACCTGAGGTCAGTCCCTAATGGACTCTGGCCAATCCCGTAGCGTTACACAGTGGGAAACATGAGACTCCTCCCAGGTCCGCCCACTAGGTGTGGCTACCTAATTCACTTGGCCTCTAGCTCTCAGGAGAGACACATGTCCTTTTTGCTCTGCTCCCTGCACTGATAGTTGGGAGGGGACAAGCTGTAGACCCCCTGGAGTTATGGTGCCTCTGTGTCTGTGGAGATCCCCCTGTTTATGGCTCCTATCTCTTAAGTGAGTGTATGTGTGATGTCAGACCATCTGGCTTGCAACCTTGGGCTATCAAAGCTCTTGAGATCACATTCATTAGATATCTAGTGAACAAACCTTTATGTTAAACTCAAGTGTTTGCCCAGGACCACTTGAAGCCCATGCATCTGTCTTGACCCAAGGTCTGCATGTTTGAGTGTGCAATGATCTGCAGCTAACTTCTATGCAGAGCATTTCTACCAATTCCACATATGTTCTATATAACATTTTCCCTCATAATATATTATACCTAGGATACATAATAACCATGTACAGGCAACATATAACCACACAATAACACATAATCCCAATGTAACAATGTCATGCTCCCTTGGACATACTCACAAACAACTGACAATATGAGTCCTTAAACAATTAAATCATGACAGATGGAAGTTGTGTATGTGAGAGGGGCATTTACATTTCTGAAGATACTTGGTTGCAATTCCTGAAGCAAGAAGTCGGCTTCTGGGCCACTGACGGGTTGGAGTATGTTGTCAAATTCAATGTTCTCCAATTAAGATTTACAATTACTTTCTATTCACTCTTTCCTCAAATCTCCCTCCAATGACAGCCAAAAAACACACCCTCGTGATCCAGCTCTCATGAAGTGATATAACAAACACAAAATGGATCTTATACTCATAAACAAAAACTACAAAAATTCAGATTTTCCCAAAAGATGTTTATGTCCATCACTTACACATACTTGACAAACAAGTATTTTTCTTTTCTTGAACTGTAGTTTTCCCTTAATTATAAAACTGAATGCTGCATCTTGTATATGACATCTTCAGCTCATAATACAGACTCCAATAATCCAATATGAATAGTAAAACAGTGATTTGTAAAACAATTAGGTGCAATCACATATATAGTTGTGAGCATGCGAGGGCCGCAGTTGCTGGCAAGGAGTGCCAAAGGCGCTCCTTGCCAGCAACTGAGGGCCTTGTGAGCCTGTTGCCCTCGCGATGCGAGGACGGCAGTTGCTGGCAAGAAGTGCCAAAGGCGCTCCTTGCCAGCAACTAAGGTGGAGGCTCTATGGCCTCACATGCAGTTACAAACACCCACACAAGCGGCACTACCACGGACTTACACACACAAAAAAATACGAGACACAAAAATACGACGTTAATGGCAGAAACGCACGGACAAAAAAACATTAAAAACACAATAAATACCCACAAAAACGACATAAAAAGCTTACCCACAGCAAGGACCTCTGCAAGTGAAGTTACACCTCAATTTAAGTCCAAATTCCTGAGTTCAGACACACGAAAATCCTCTAAGCCAGAGAAAAAATGGCCACCGAAAAAAATGAAAACCAGGCTCCACGACCCCGGACAACTTACCCAAGAAGGGATCCGAGATAAGCTCGGAGACCCACATTAACCCCACAATTACCATCGCAGTGGGGGTGCCGATCGCATGCGATCGGGGACCCCCTCTGCAATGAAAATTCTAAATTCCTGTGTTACGTGTCCTTAAGGGACACGTAATGAAAAAAAATACCCTATTACGAATGGGGCTCTATACAAAGCCCCATCAACCCCTAAAAAACACTGTCACTCATGGGGGTCAATGAAGACCCCCATAAGCCCATAAATAACCCTGGCACTCATGGGGGTCAATACAGATCCCCATAAATCCTTAATTAACCCTGTCACTCATGAAGGTCAATACAGCCCCCCATAAGCACTTAATTAACCCTGTCACTCATGGGGGTCAATATAGAGCCCCATAAGCCCTTAATTAACCCTGTCACTCATGGGGGTCCATACATACCCCCATAAGCACTTAATTAACCCCCTCACTCATGGGGGTCAATACAGACCCCCATAAGCACTTAATTAACCCCCTCACTCATGGGGTTCAATACAGACCCCCATAAGCACTTCATTTACCCCCTCACTCATAGGGGTCAATATAGACCACCATAAGCCCTTCATTAACCCTGTCACTCATGGGGGTCAATACAGACCCCCATAACCCCTTTATTAACCCTGTCACTCATGGGGGTTAATACAGACCCCCATAATACATATAATTAACCCTGTAACTCATGGGGGTCAATACAGGCCCCCATAAACCCATAATTAACCCCGTCACTCATTAGGGTCAATACAGACCCCCATAAACCCATAATTAACCCTGTCACTCATGGGGGTCATTAAAGACCTCCATAAGCCCATAAATAACCCTGGCACTCATGGGGGTCAATACAGACCCCCATAAACCCTTAATTAACCCTGTCACTCATGAAGGTCAATACAGCCCCGCATAAGCACTTAAATAACCCTGTCACTAATGGGGGTCAATATAAACCCCCATAAGCCCTTAATTAACCCTGTCACTCATGGGCATCAATAAAGACCCCCATAAGCCCATAAATAACCCTGGCACTCATGGGGGTCAATACAGACCCCCATAAACCCTTAATTTACCCAGTCACTTATGAGGGTCAATACTTCCCCCCATAAGCACTTAATTAACCCTTTCACTCATGGGGGTCAATATAGACCCCCATAAGCCCTTCATTAACCCTGTCACTCATGGGGGTCAATGCAGACCCCCATAAAACATATCATTAACCCTGTCACTCATGGGGGTCAATACACCCCCCCATAAGCACTTAATTAACCCCCTCCCTCAAGGGGGTCAATATAGACCCCCATAAACCCCTAATTAACCCTGTCACTTATGGGGGTCAAAACAGACCCCCATAACCCCATAATTAACCCTGTCACTCATGGGGGTCAATACAGACCCTCATAAGCCTTTATTTAACTTCATCAGTCCCATAAGGGTATATTATGACCATTATGGGCCTGTTACAACCCAACATTAACCACATAAGTGTCATGACGGTCCTTAAGGACCATCATGCCACTAAGTATAAACACTACACTGCACTATACCCCCAAAAAAATATTAAATATCAACTAAATACCCTCTACACTAACCTATTAACAAATAAACTCCCTACACTACCTACCCCCTAATAACCCCCCACCACTCTAATTATAGAAAGAAAAAAAAACTAGTCACCAAAAATAAAAAATCTACATTACAGAAAATAAAAAAACCTAAATCACAAAAAATAAAAAATCTACATTACATTTAGTTTTTTGTTTTCTGTAATTAGAGTGGTTGGGAGGGGGTTATTAGGGGGTAGGTAGATAGTTTAGGTAGGTAGTGTGGGTGTTAATAGGTTAGTGTAGAGGGGGGTTAGTTGATATTTAATGTTTTATTGGGGGGGTATAGTGCAGCGGAGTGTTTAGCCTTAGTGTAATGGTGGTCCTTGAGGACCGTCATGGAACTTATGTGGATAATGTTGGGTTATAACAGACCCATAATGGTCATATTATACCCTTATGGGACTGATGGGGTTAAATAGAGGCTTATGAGGGTCTGGATAGACCCCCAAAAGTGACCGGGTTGAAATGGTGTAGTGCTTCCACTTTGGGTCATGAGGGTCCTGGATGACCCTCATGGCACTTATAGTGTTATTACATGCGTTCATTAGTGTGTTATAGGGGTCTATAAAGTTGAGGCACACAGTACACTCAAATTGTGTGGCAAACAGCATTTCAACACTTTCTTTTATTGACCATCATTTGTTGACGGGCAAGTCGCTAGTACTTAATAACTTACAGGGACACTTTGCACTGATTAGCACAGTTTTGCAGAAAACAACATTATGAAGAATATAATGTACATATATATGTGAAAAGCAATCTTAAAATCTGACCATAGATTTTCTATTGGATTGAGGTCTGGGCTTTGACTAGGCCATTCCAACACATTTACATGTTTCCCATTAAACCATTTAAGTGTTGCTTTAGCAGTGTGTTTGGGGTCATTGTCCTGATGGAAGGTGAACCTCTGTCCTAGCCTCAAATCACGCACAGAGTGGTACAGGTTTTGCTCAAGAATATCCCTGTATTTAGCACCATCCATCTTTCCTTCAACTCTGACCAGTTTCCCAGTCCCAGCTGCCACCACGTTTCACTCTGGGGATGGTGTTCTTTGGGTGATGTGATGTGTTTGGTTTACTCCAGACATAGCATTTTCTTTGATGGCTGAAAGGTTCAATTTTAGTCTCATCAGACCAGAGCACCTTCCTCCATACATTTTGGGAGTATTCCACATGCCTTTTTGCAAACTCAAAATGTGCAATTTTATTTTTTGCTGAAAGTAATGGTTTTCTTCTGGCCACTCTGCCATAAAACCCAACTCTATGGAGCGTACAGCTTATTGTCATCCTATGTACAGATACTCCAGTCTCTGCTGTAGAGCTCTGCAGCTCCTCCAGGGTTACATGTGCTGCCTCTCTAATTAATGCCCTCCTTGCCCGGTCAGTGAGTTTTTATGGGCCTCCGTCTCTTGGCAGGTTTGCTGTTGTGCCATGTTCTTTCCATTTGGTTATGATAGATTTGATGGTGCTCATGGGGATCATCAAAGATTTGGATATTTATTTTTTTACCTAACCCTGACTTGTACTTCTCAACAGCATTGTCTCTTACTTGTTTGGAGAGTTCCTTGGACTTAATGGCAGTGTTTGGTTAGTGGTGCATCTTGCTTTGGTGTTGCAGCCTCTGGGGCCTTTAAACAAAGTTGTGTATATGTAATGACAGATCATGTGACACTTAGATTGCACACAGGTGGACATCATTTCACTAATTACGTGACTTCTGGAGGTAATTGGTTGCACCAGAGCTTTTTATGGGCTTCATAACAAAGGGGGTGAATACATACGCATATGCCAATTTTCTGTTTTCTATTTCTAAAAAATAGTTGTATGTATATATTTTTCTGATTTCACTTCACCAACTTAGGCTATTGTGTTCCGATCCATCACATAAAATTTAGATTAACAAAACATTGAGCTTAAGGCTGTAATGTAACAAAATAGGTAAAAAGTCAAGGGGGGGGAGGGATACTTTTGCAAGGCACTGTATATATATATATATATATATAAATATATATATATATAAATTACACTTCCACACAAGGTAAAAACTGATAGATATATAAACAGCAGAGTTATACAGAGCTTACAGACAGAAAGAGAGACAGATACTAATTCCCTCACATTATAATTATAAAAACTCCATTTCACCCACACTCACCAGTTCCGCTTGCTATAAATATAACCTCACAATTACCCACCATGCCATAGATGTGTTAAATCGTGGAGTTCTTTGTTAAATCGTGGAGTTCTTTTGCATACCCAGGAATGCTTCCAAGTGATAAACAGTCACAAGACCAGTGGTCATAGGATATAACCACCCTCCAATACAGCATACCAGTTCTCCAGTGGAGAACAACCATTCAGAGAATTTTGAATTTTTTGGTAACCAATGGGTGAAATCCTACATGTAAATTAAGATTCCCCAATCAGGACAATGTGCATTATTGATTAGCCAATAAAGGCATGCCTATGTGTGAGATGGAATATCTAGTAGCAACCATTTAGGATGCATTCTTGTTTAGCCAATAAAGGTATGCCTATGAGTGAGATGAAACATCTAGTAGTAACCAATCAGGACAGGTGCATTTTTACTTGCTTTAGGAACGCATGGCTACATGTAAAAGAGAGAATCTCAGTTGTATGTGTAAGGCAACATCTGCTCTTTAATAGTCAGGGTTGCTATCTCAAGAGTGTTGACTTAGCACTTAACTGAAGGATAAGCCAGCTGGCTGGATGTTGGCAGGTGGGAGCTATGTGAAAACTCTAATATTCTGCAGAGCTGTCCATCTGCAGAGTATCTTACATAGTTTTTTTTTTACTATATTCTCAACTGGGATGCATCCCAGAGACATTTTTCTGTACGTGTGTAACAGCGCAATGTGCAAAACCTCCTTGTATGAGTTTATTAGCACAGGGTTTATGCTGCATTGCCCTAACTTGTGGGCCTTTTCTTTATATTTCCACACAACTTAGGGTTTACTTCAAACATGTTCACACCTCAGTCACTAACAGGATAGACAATATGGTATTCACAACAATACCTGTAACAAGAAACACAATTTATATCCAATCATATACAATATAAACATTATATGTCCCACTGGGTTGCGTAGGGCAGGAACTTGGCATCTCAGGCCTAGGCGCATTACTCTAGCAAACTCTCTAGGCTCTGGGCATGACCACAAGTAGCATAGGTACCCTGGCATTCTAAACCATACAAAACCTAGTATACTCATAAACCATATAATATTGTAATCATATTTAAACTCAGGGAAGTTCCCTAATCCCACGGCCGATACACAACCCACAGTAGTCCAGTAAAGCTCTGGGCATGAAGAATTGGGGTGGCAAAGGGTCCCTCTGTGCCTCTCAAAATCCAGTTGTTACACTATATATATATATATATATATATATATATATATATATAAAACTATTTCTTCTATTAAACTCACCATTATCTTTCAGTGACTCATAACAACTTCCTTCCTCTAGTGTCCAAGCAACAACACATTTTCTATATTGTGTAATATGAATTCTCGTTTTAATCCCATCCTAAACATGTTAGTTGGCTGTCGATAAATGTGAAGGAATTTGGATGCCAGTGTAAGTGTGTGTATTGGTGTTCAATGCAAATGTAACTACACATGAGCCTGTAGGAGTGTCCTTGTGACTAGGTATATTGGCTTAGAATGACAGAAGATCCAGGGTCTACACTTATATCTCATCCCCTTTTCCCACAGACTTCCTTTTCTCTCTTCCACTTCTTTCTATACCTCACAGTACTGTAGCCTTAGCACTTTCTCTAATTTTTCTCTCCAATCTTCTCTCCTTTCTCTCTTTGCTCCTCACCCCTTCCAAGTGTTTACTTTATTCTCTTTCCCCAACAGGAGCCGATGCTTTTCTTTCTTTGTTTTTCTGTCCTCACTCTCTTCACCCTGTCCCCCATTCCATCCTTCTCATTTCCTCAATTAATTTGCTCTCTGCGACTATTCTACCATTCATAATCCTCCAATCCCATATCTCACTTCTGCCATGTCTCCTTTCAATCTTCCCATACCTATATTTCATCTCTTTTTTGTTTCTCTCTGTCTATCCTCACTTCTTTCCTTCTCTCTCAATCATCACTATCACTGTAAAGATTTATTGAACTTTGCCTTGGTACTAAGCTACCTTCACCTTCACATTATAGCAATGGCTTTATGAGACACACAATAGTCTGCTTAATTATTTATGTATGTAAACAAATAATGATATTTCCACATCATACATTTACTCTTGAGAGATACTTGAAAAACTTACTGAATTATGTAGTTAACAACTCCAGTCAAAGAAGAAGCCATCAGATGATGTCTTTTTAACTGTAGAGTTTTTGCTCTGTTAAGTCATAGAATGGTTCTTTTTAAAATGGAAATTTCAGAAATAATATGGCTGCATTGTCAATAGGAACACTTTTGATATGATTAAAAAAGATTAGATCTCTTTAATTATCTTTTCTTTACAATTGGGCTCTTGGACATAAAAGTTGAGATTAAAACATGAGAATAATTAAAATGAAGGTAAGAAGAAGGATACCACCAGAAAGATATATTTCTTTTCATTTATAAAATAATTTTGAGTATTCTGTTGTAGCCTGTGTACATATGAATTTTGTAGAATATGTATAAAATAGCAATCACTAAACTGCTTATTTGCAGTGAGTGACTTTCTAAATTACAAATCATATCTACGAATTGGCATTGACGTTTATAGCCGTTATTCTTTTCAGTATGATAACATTAGTGCTGCAGAATGAAAATACAGTGACTTAAAATGCTACTGTGATGGCTCAACACCACTGATCCCTGATGCTATATTAGTAACTGGACTGTAATTATAACAAAAATAGTCTTTGTGTTTACAAGGCTTTTTTTCCAACTGTTTAAATACAGAAAATGCAGTGACAAATAATCACATATATAATTGTGAGCGTACGGGCCGTTGCTCACGCTTGCGGGCTCGCGTAGCGCGGGCTGCGGGCCTCAGTTGCTGGGATGGAGCGCCGAAGGCGCTCCATCCCAGCAACTGAGGCCCTTGCCCGCAGCGTACGGCCCGTTGCTCACGCTTGCGGGCTCGCATAGCGAGCCCGCGGCTCTCGCAAAGCGAGGGCCGCTGCTCGCGCAGCGAGCCGCGGCCCTCAGTTGCTGGAATGGAGCAGCCACCTCCTCCCCACAATGCCCCGCGCAGGGCCGCCCAGTCCCCGTTTCGGGTTCACCCCCCGCACAGTGTGAGTTGTTGCCAGCATGGAGCGCCCGAGCGTCGCTGCGCGTACACGATTTCCCTAGCCAATGCAGGCGCAGCAACACCAAGTATACGTCACCGCACGTGTGCGTGCCTGAACACTCTGCGCAGTTGCTCTTTCCAGTTCGTATTGCGCATGCGCCTTTTATGCATGCATCTTCACAAGCACGGTGCAAGACAGGAACTGGTAAGTATGACATGGGAAGCATGCTGTCATTATAATGGATGATGATAACAAGCACATATAAAGCAGGGAGCTGGTTGTGTGTGTGTCTTTTCTGCAGTATGTTATTATATGCCATGTGTGATACACAAGGGGTGGTTACACAGCAGGACACATGTTGGGTCTATTAATATAAACGTGTAGAAGAGCACAAGATGCCTCCCTGATCAATCACTTTGTAATTACTCACCGACTTTTTAATTTAAAGTATATCAACATTGTGTTTGTTTATTTTCAGTAAAAATTACACAGATTTACTAAAATATACAGAAAATATTGTGTATTTGTGCATTAAACTATATGTCTGCTCTCTGTATATAGTGTACAGGTCATGGCAGGAACAAAACCATATGTATATATATTTTTAAAAAAACACACAGTATATGTATATATATATATGTATATATATATATATATATATATATATATATATATATATAAAAACACACAGTATATGTGTGTATATATATATATATATATATATATATATATATATATATATATATACTGTGTGTTTTTTTAATATATATATATATATATATAGCGTATATATAGTGTGTGTGTGTGTATATATATATATACTGTGTGTTTTTTTAATATATATATATATATAGCGTATATATAGTGTGTGTGTGTGTATATATATATATACTGTGTGTGTATATAGAGTGTGTATACAGTGTGTGTGTGTATATAGTGTGTGTGTACAGATATACAGTCAGTGCATACACCTATATGTGCATGTATAACATATATTACACGGTACATTACAGTCAGTCATTGTATATGTGCCTCATCTCCATCTTATTGTGTGTGTGTGTTTATATATATAATGTGTGTGTATATTGTGTGTGTGTGTGTATATATAATGTGTGTGTGTGTATAATGTGTGTGTATAATGTGTGTGTATATTGTGTGTGTGTATATATAATGTGTGTGTATATAATGTGTGTGTGTGTGTGTATATAATGTGTGTGTATATAATGTGTGTGTGTGTATATAATGTGTGTGTGTGTGTGTATGTGTATATAATGTGTGTGTGTGTATCACATATATAGTTGTGAGCATGCGAGCCCGCTCGAGCCATTGCTCACGCTTGCGGGCCGCCGAACAAAACAAAAACGAGGCTACAACACACTAAACACGCAAAACACCCCAAGAAACACGCAAAACACCTACGGATATTCCGCTACAGGCGCATACCACACATTACCCGCCATTTTAGAACAATGCGGAAGTACACGAGTACGCTAACGGTTTGGTCTCGCGCACGCACACTATTACACTGCACACATTCAGCACGCTCACACAGCAGCTCCACAGCACTAATGCTGCAGCAACATCAACACAGATTGCCAGCTCTTCAACACAATGCTTCAAAATAGGTAAAGTATATTACTTTATTAATCTATTAATTATTTTATTAGTATACACCAAACAGCATTAGCTCACTTACAATTTCATTGCCGTCATTTTTTGACGGGCAATTCGCTAGTAGTTTATAATTGTTTAAATATTATATGAAATTAAACTGCAGTAGTGGTTGCTTTTGAGTTATTTGGTTTGTAATCTAGAGGAAAGACTTGGATTATTACCCTTATTAGTATTATCCTTTATTTGTTATGTGCCAATATAGAGCCTTATTAAATTAGCCCTCGTAGTTCCCTCAGTCCTTGCAAAAGTTTTTTGCTGTTTGCGAGGACCGATTCCCAATTTAATAAGCAGCCTGCTTTGCGAGATGACGCCAAAAATTGGCAGAGAATAGACTCCGAGAGAGCTACGTAGTAACACGCAGCTATAAATCTATGAGGTGAATCTTGCACCTCGGAAAAATCCCTACAGGCACAAAAAAGTGCCAGCAAGGGCTCCTAAAGCCTATAAATGCTGCCTCAGAGCAGCACAATACCACCGTGTGATGCTCCCCCTGCTCTCTAAACACATCCCAATGCTGCAGGGATCCCTATAGAGACCCCTGCAGCCTCCCCACATTAACCCCTTGCAGCGGGGGGCATAGATCAGGCCCCAGCTGCATTTAAAAATTTTAAATTACCTGCTGCGAGTCCTTAAATTACCACCTCTATGCTGGGGGTCCCCTTCGGGACCCCCAATGTGTCCCCACATTAACCCCTTGCTGCAGGGGTGACCCTGCTGCATTTCCAAGTTCAAATTTCCCGCCTTGCTGGTCCTTAAA
The DNA here is from genome assembly GCA_027410445.1 of Discoglossus pictus. Lineage (NCBI taxonomy): Eukaryota > Metazoa > Chordata > Amphibia > Anura > Alytidae > Discoglossus > Discoglossus pictus. The sequence continues at coordinate 74,402,653 of CM050173.1, forward strand.
GGACCGTAAAGGTCCTGAAAAGACCTGCGCTAAAAATGTTTAACCCCTGCCAGGAGGGGTACTATAAATACCCCCCAGGCAACTAAAATTAACCCCTATCACTCAGACAACAGACCCCCATAAGCCTTAATTATTACTGTCACTCATGGGGGTCAATACAGACCCCCATAATCCCCTAATTAACCCTGTAACTCATAGGGCTCTATACGGAGCCCCATGAGCACATAAATTAACCCTATAACCCATGGGGCTCTATACAGAACCCCAGGAGCACTTAAATTAACCCTATAACCCATGGATCTCTATACAGAGCCCCATGAGACTATAATTACCACCCTCAGTCCAATAGGGGTCAATATAGACCCCTATAGGACACTATTAACCCCTAGGTTAACCCTACAAGTGCCATGAGGATCCTCCAGGACCTTCATGACAAAGTATAAGCACTACACTACACTATTAACCCTAACTATACCCATTTAACCCATACTAAACCCTACCTTACCCTAACTGGGCCAATCTAACCCTAATTGGGCCTCTTTAAACCTATTCAGACCTAATAACCCTAACTGGGCCTATTTAACCCCATCTAGCCCTACACATTATACATTATAATACATTAATACATTATAAATATACACCTAACTACAACACATTTCCCCCTACCTATACCTAACCACCGATCTAAATATCACCCCCTATCTATACAACCCCCCTTAAATCTAAGCTAAAATAGAATAAATAAAACCATTTACCTTTGCATACGTCCCTTCTGATCGCAACCCCAGGAGAAAAATAAACATTAGATTATTAAAGAAATAAACATTACATAAAATAAATAAAATATTACAAATACAGTATTAAACTCACCTTTCCAGCATGTCCCTGTCCATCTTCTGTTCCCTGGCTCGGCCCCTGGAAAAAAGATAAATAACATAGAAACATTATAAATAGAAAACGTACCTGTCCACAAAGTCCCCGGCCTTCTTCTACCCCGTTTCGGCCCTTGTTGAATCCGCGCTCTAAAAAATTAAAAATAAAAAACAAATGGAGCTCCGAACTTGCAGAGCTTCCTGACTCTAATGAGGCCTCCAGAGCCTCTTCCGGTAGGAAATTGGCAATGGCGCCTTCTGATTGGCTGAAAAGGCTTTCAATCACATGTCAGCCAATCAGAAGGCACCAAGGTGTGAGCCAATCAGGATGAGATGCACCCCTATATCCCATTCTGATTGGCTGAAGGAACTGTCAATCTTTTTTAAACTAATCAGAAGGCACTATTGCTTTCAGCCAATAACAATGGGATACACCCCCAAGGGGTGATTGGCTGAAGGCATCTGCGGCTGAAGTCTGATTGACAGTGACAACAGCCAATCAGAAGGCACCAAGGTGTGAGCCAATCAGGATGAGATGCACTGCTATATCCCATTCTGATTGGCTCAAGGAACTGTCAATCTTTTTTAAACCAATCAGAAGGCACTATTGCTTTCAGCCAATCACAATAGGATGCACCACCATGGGGAGATTGGCTGAAGGCATCTGAGCCTTCTGATTGGCTGTTGTCACTGTCAATCAGACTGGCCCAGTTAGGGTTAGATAGGGTTTAGTATGGGTTAATGGGGTATAGTTAGCATTATTAGTGTAGTGTAGTGCTTAGACTTTGTCATGAGGGTCCTGGAGGACCCTCATGGCACTTGTAGGGTTTACCTAGGAGTTAATAGTAGTTAATATACCCCTATTGGTCTGAGGGGGTAATTATAGTATAATTATATCTGTATAGAGCCCCCGTTAGTTATAGGGTTGATTTAAGTGCTCATGTGGCTCTGTATAGAGCCCCATGGGTTATAGGGTTAATTAAGGGCGTATGGGGGTCTGTATTGAGCCCCATGACTTATGTCGTTAATTACGAGCTCATGGGGCTCTGCAAAGAGCCCCATGAGTTATGAGGTTAATTTAAATGCTCATGGGGCTCTGAATACAGCACCATGAGTTATAGGGTTAATTTAAGTGTTCATGGGGCTCTGGTTAGAGCCCCATGAGTGATGGGGTTAATTTTAGTTGCCTGGGGGGTACTTATAGTACCCCCCGCGGCAGGGGTTAATAGTTTTTAGCCCGGGTCCTTTTAGGACCTTCATGGTCCTTTAAGGACCCGCGAGGCGGGAAGTTTGAAATTGGAAATGCAGCAGGGGCACGATCGGTGCTCATAGGGACCCCCGCAGCCTGCCCACATTAACCCTTTGCAGCAGGGGTCCCTATAAACCCCTGCAGCAAGGGGTTAATGTGGGGACACTATGGGGATCCCGATGGGGACCCCCAGCATAGAGGGGTTTAATTTTTGGTGCTGTGGCCGGGATTGGCTAATAGTGTGCTTCGGACCCTTTAAGGAGCCGCGGCGGGTAATTTAAACAATTTTAAATGCAGCGGGCCTGATGTACCCCCAACATAGAGGGGCGTTAATTTTAGGTGCCGGGAGGGTAGTTGGAGTAGCCCCCACAGCAGGGCTTATATGTAGGACTGCCGTGGAGGTCCCGTTCAGGACCCCCACAGCTATTGATGAGGTGGGGGAGCCTGCTACATCATCTCGCAGGCTGTCACTCCTCATGTACATTTTCTCTGTGTTGACTCGGACGGCTGTGCTGCATAGCTCACACGTTGCTCACAGCAAGGCTAATTTAATAGCATTGTAACTTTTCTAAATTTGCTGCACGTAGGATTTAAGTAGAAACCTTGTATCTACGAGGCTGGAATTTAATAAGGATGATATTCTGTAGCTCTATACAGGGGTTAAGTACAAGGCAAAATATAAGATTAACACATTGCAAAAGAATGGAGGGCCCTGTCTTTGAGCTGAAAATCAAATGTACAAAGTGCCTTTTCCCAAAGCACTTTCACAAGATTTAAAATGCACGAACTTACAATCTAAAGGGTTTTGGTGTGATACAGAAAGGTGATAAATACAAGATGACTGCGTGTAATGCAATAGGTTCAAGCAAGTAGATCTCAAGCACTGTAGATTGTGGGTATGAGGGATATTTTGCTGTAGAGCAGGGTTCCTAAAACTTTTTAAACAGGGGGCCAGTTCACTGTCCCTCAGACACTGTGGGGGGCCAGACTATAGTTTGAAAAAAATATGAACTAATAAAAAAAAAAAAAATATATATATATATATATATATATATATATATATCCCTCTTCCATATCTCTTTTTCTCCCTCTCCGTCCTTTTCCCTCTCTCTCTTATCCCTCCCTTATCCTCTTCCTTTCTCCCTGTCTTCTATCTCTCCTTCTTACTTCCTCTCCCTCTCGCTACTTCTCCCTCTCTCTTCTCTCTCTCCCTTGTCCCTTTTTCCTCTCTCTCTCCTTCTCCCTTTCTCCCTCTCTCTACTTATCGGTCTCCCTTCTTCCTTTTTCCCTCTCTCTACTTCTCCCTCTCCCTTCTCTCTCTCTCTACTTCTCCCTCTCCCTGTCTAATCGCCCTCTCCCTGCTCCCTCTCTTTATTCTTCTCCTTCTCCCTTCTTGTTCTCTTTCCTTCTCACTTTCTCCCTGCTCCCTCTCCCCCTTTCCTTTTACCTTCTGTCTCTCCTTTCCCCCTCTACTTCTCCCTTCTGTCTCTCTCTCTCTCTCTCTCTCCCCCTGCTCCCTCTCTCCCGTTCTCCCTCTCTCGTCTCTCTCTCTCCTTCTCCCTCTCTCTCTTCTCTCTTCTCTCTCTCACTCCAACTCTCTATTCCTCTCTCTATCTCCTCTCTTTCTTCATCTCTTTCTCCTTTCTCTCCCTCATCTCTCTAATTTCATTATCTCTCCATCTCGCTCTCCGTCCTCTCTTGCTTGCCTTATGTCTCCTCTCTCCTTCTCTCCCTCTTTCTCTTTATGTCTTCTCTGTCTCCCCATCCCTCTATCTACTCTTTCTCTCTCTCTTTCCCTCCATCTCTCTCCCTCCATATCTCTTCATCTCTCTCCCTCCCTCTCCTTTTTCTTCATATCTCTCTATCTCTACTTCCATCGTTCCCTCTCTCTCTCCCTATCTCTCCTTTTACTCTCTCTCCTTTCTCTCTCTCCCTCTCTCTCCTTTTTCTCTCTCTCTCCTCCCTCCATATCTCTCCCTTTTTTCACCCTCTCTTTCTCTTTCTCTATCTCTCCATCTCCTTTGTCTCTCCCTCTTCAAGCTCACCCTCTCTCTCTTCCCCTCTCTCTCTCTGTCTCTCCCTCTCTCTCTCTCTCTCTCTCTCTCAATCTCTCTCTCCAGCTTTCTCCCTCCTATCTTCACTTTCTCTCTCTTTCTCTCTTTGTCCATCTCTCTCCCTCCTTCCTCTCTCTCATTTCTATCTCTTCCTCTCTCTTTCTCTTCCAATGTTTCTCTCTCTTTCTTTTCTGTCTCTCTCTGTCTCCATCCCTATCTCTCTCTCTCTGTCCATCTCTCTCTATCCTTTTTATTTCTTCCTCCCTCTCTACCCATGACTCCCTCTCTCTCTATTTTTTTCTCTCTCTCTTCTTCCTCTTTCTTTGTCCCTATCTCTCCCTCTCATTTTCTCTCTCTCTCCCTCCCTCTCCATCTCTTTCTCCCTCCCTATCTCTCCCTCTCCTTTTTTTTCTCTCTCCATCTCTCTCCTCCCCTCTCTCCCAATCTCTCCCTGTCCTTTTTCTCTCTCTCTCTTATCTCACCATCTCTCTCTCTCTTCCTCCCTCTCGCTATCTCTCTCTTCCCCTATCTCTCCATCTTTCTCTCTCTCCAGCTCTCTTCCTCCCTATCTCTCCTTTCTCTCTCCCTGTCCATCTCCCTCCCTCCTTCCTCTCTCTCTCCTTTCTATCTCATCCTCACTTTGCCTTCCCATGTCTCTCTCTCCCTCCCTCTTCTTTCTCTATCTCTCTCTTTCTTTCTTTCTTTCTCTCTCTCTCTCCATCCCTATTTCTCCTTTATATCTCTCTCTGTCCATCTCCCTCCCTCCTTCCTCTCTCTCCTTTATATCTCTCTCTTCCTATCTCTCCTTTCTTTCTCCCTGTCCCTCTCCCTCCCTCCTTCCTCTCTCTTTCCCTTTCTATCTCTCCTTTCTCTCTCCCTGTCCATCTCCCCCCTCCTTCCCCTCTCTCTTCTTTTTATCTCATCCTCCCTTTGTCTTCCCATGTCTCCCTCTCTCTCTCATTCACTCTCTCCCTCCCTCTTCTTTCTCTCTCTCCCTGTCCATCTCCCTCCCTCCTTACTCTCTCTCTCCCTCCCTAATTTCTCCTTTCTCTCTCCCTGTCCATCTCCCCCCCTCCTTCCTCTCTCTCTCCTTTTTATCTCATCCTCACTTTGTCTTCCCATGTCTCCCTCTCTCTCTCATTCACTCTCTCCCTCCCTCTTCTTTCTCTCTCTCTCTCTCTCTCTCTCCATCCCTATTTCTCCTTTATATCTCTCTCTGTCCATCTCCCTCCCTCCTTCCTCTCTCTCTTTTCTATCTCTTCCTCCCTCTCTCTCCCCATGTATCACTCTCTCCATCTCTCTCCCTCACTATCTCTTCTTTCTCTCTCTCCGTCCATCTCCCTCGCTCCTCTGTCAACTTTCTATTTTTTTACAACCTCTTTCTCCCCGATATCTTTCTCTCTCCCTCCCTCCCTTTATCTCTCTACCTCACTCCCCCTTGTCTGTCTGTTTCTCTCTTCCTCACTCCCCTTGTCTCTCTACCTCACTCCCACTTGTCTGTCTGTCTCTCTCTCCCTCACTCCCCTTGTCTCTCTCCCTCACACCCCTTGTCTATCTACCTCACTCCCCCTTGCCTGTCTGTCTCTCTCTCCCTCACTCCCCTTGTCTCTCTACCTCATTTCCACTTGTCTGTCTGTCTCTCTCTCCCTCACTCCCCTTGTCTATCTACCTCACTCCCCCTTGCCTGTCTGTCTCTCTCTCCCTCACTCCCCTTGTCTCTCTACCTCACTTCCACTTGTCTGTCTGTCTTTCTCTCCCTCACTCCCCTTGTCTATCTACCTCACTCCCCCTTGTCTTTCTATCTGTCTCTCTCTCTCTCACTCCCCTTTACTCTCTACCTCACCCCCCTTTGTCTGTCTGTCTCACCCTCACTCCCCTTGTCTCTCTCCCTCACTCCCCCATGTCTGCCTGTCTGTCTCTCTCTCCTTTACTCCTCTTGCCTCTTTACCTCACTCCCCCTTGTCTGTCTGTCTTTCTCTCTCTCTCCCTCTCATTCTCCCTCACTTCCCTTGTCTCTCTCCCTCACTCCCCTTTGTCTGCCTGTCTGTCTCTCTCTCCCTCACTCCCCTTGTCTCTCTACCCCACTCCCCTTTGTCTATCCTTCTCTCCCTCACTCCCCTTGTCTCTTTACCTCACTCCCCTTGCCTCTCTCCCTCACTCCCCTTGTCTCTCTCCCTCACTCCCCTTTTCTCTCTGCCTCACTCCCCCTTGTCTGCCTGCCTCACTCCCCCTGTCTGCCTATCTGTCTCTCTCTCTTTCCCTCACTGCCCCCTTGCCTTACCTTGCCTTCATGCTGCCAGTGTGTGGCTTCTCCCCCTGGCGACTCCTCTCTGGGTCAGCCCCTGTTCTGCCTAGTCAGATGACTTGGAAGTGATAGCAGCGGCTGCAGCTGTGGAGACACAGAGAAACGCAGGGGCAGAGTTCAGGACCCTGGTGGGCCGGATCTGGCCCATGGGCTATCGTTTGAGGACCCCTGCTTTAGAGTGTGCAATTGTGCATAATAAAGGGATGAACTGATGCATTTTAGTGAGTTTTTGAATGTTTAGAGGCAGGGAGATAATCTAGTGGAGTGAGGCAAGGAGTTCTATAGAGTAAAGACAGCACAAGAAAAGTCTTGTAGGTGGAGTAAAGGGAGTTGACAAGAGAGGAGAAAAGAAGAAGATCATTAGCAGAATGAATAGGGCAGTTGGAGGATCATTTTGAAACAAACAGAGATAAGGGGTTAAACTGTTGTTGAGGGCTTTATACGTTAGCGTTATGGTTTCAAATGTTATTCTAGAGGCTATGGGAAGCCAGTGGAGTGACTGACAGAGAGGAGCTGCAGATACAGGTATGGTTCCATTTGGTACTACTAGAAGCTACATTATTTTGAGGATTTTTTTTAATAGAAGTATAAAAAAAAGGATCCCTCCCAAGTAAAAAATCAGGTGAACAAACAATGAAAGGGTGATATCTACTATAGCATTGCTATTCAGTTAAATACAAAATCACAACAGCAAATCCTCTGTGAAAAAATTATTATCTCAAACATGACAGGTTCACGTTCACAGACAATCTTGGATTTAAGCCATACACATATATTGTTACTGTGTCCAGTGGTTATTGTTACTCTTCACATGATGACAGAAAAAGTCAATGTGCATAACTATTCACCCCCCTAAAGTCAATACTTTGTAGAGCCACCTTTTGCGGCTCTATGAGCTTGCCACATCTTATCACTGGGATTTTTTCCCATTCCTTGTTGCTCCAGCTCCTTCAAATTGGATGGTTTGTGCTTGTGAACAGCAATCTTTAAGTCTGACCACATATTTTCTATTGGATTGAGGTCTGAGCTTTGACTAGGCCATTCCAACACATTTACATGTTTCCCCTTAAACCACAGTTGCTTTAGCAGTGTGTTTGGGGTCATTGTCCTGATGGAAGGTGAACCTCCACCTTAGCCTCAAATCACTCACAGAGTGGTACAGGTTTTGCTGAACAATATCCCTGTATTTAACACCATCCATCTTTCCCTCTGACCAGGTTCTCAGTCCCGGCTGCTGAAAAACATCCCCACAGCATGATGCTGCCATCACCATGTTTCACGGTGGGGATGGTGTTCTTTGGGTGATGTGATGTGTTTAGTTTGTGCCAGACATAGCGTTTTCTTTGATGGCCGAAAAGTTACATTTTAGTCTCATCAGACCTCATCAGCGCCTTCCTCCATACATTTTGGGAGTCTCCCACATGCCTTTTCGCAAACTCAAAATGTGCCATTTTGTTTTTTGCTGAAAGTAATGGCTTTCTTCTGGCCACTCTTTCATAAAGCCCAACTCTATGGAGTGTACGGCTTATTGTCGTCCTATGCACAGATACTCCAGTCTTTGCTGTGGAACTCTGCAGCTTCTCCAGGGTTACCACGGTCTCTCTGCTGCCTTTCTGATTAATGTCCTCCTTGCCCAGTCTGTGAGTTTTTGTGGGCGGCCATCTCTTGGCAGTTTTGCTGTTGTGACATGTTCTTTCCATTTGGTTATGATAGATTTGATGGTGCTCCTGGGGATTATCAAAGGTTTGGATATTTTTTTATAACCTATCCCTTGTCTTCATGGCAGTGTTTAGTTAGTGGTGCCTCTTGCTTAGGTGTTGCAGCCTCTGGGGCCTTTCAAAAAAGGTGTGTATATGTAATGACAGATCATGTGACGCTTAGATTGCACACAAGAAGACATCATTTCACTAATTATGTGACTTCTGAAGGTAATTGGTTGCACCTGAGCTTTTTATGGGCTTTATAACAAAGGAGGTGAATACATATGCACATGCCAATTTTCTGTTTTCTATTTTTAAAAAATAGTTTTTGTATATATTTTTCTCATTTCACTTCACCAATTTTGACTATTGTGTTCTGATCCATCACATAAGATACAGATTAACAAAGCATTGAACTTAAGGCTGTAATGTAACAAAATAGGTAAAAAGACAAGGGGGGTAAATACTTTTGCAAGGCACTGTATTTGTGTTTAGGAATATATAGTAAACATGCATTTATGTTTATTGCAGTGTTTCAGACACAGGTTAAGCTGTATTTGTATATACAAACATTACATATAAGCTTATCAACACACTAGTGCCTTTGCCAGATCAGCACATCTCATACTCAGAGTTGCAAATTTCCAGTCATGAAATCCCTGTCTGTCTCTTTAAATGTTTTTGTCCTGTGAGTTGTCAGAATCCTGTGTTTCCTTAAACACTTCTTGCATGGTTATAACACACCAAATGATACGACTATCTGCAGCAGTGTGTTATGTCTGGTGCATATTCTGATCTGTCTAAGGTGGATCCCTGCAGTGCAACCATCTAATTCTTGAAGCAAATTAAGTCACCAGAGTTTCTAAATCACGCTGGGTAAGCTCAGGATTAGCACATTCCAAGGTCATAAAATCTAAGATGTTTAATATGTTGAAGAATTTATTCATCGTTGTTTTAAATTACCTTTTTTTTTAATACATGTTAAACACTGAAGGAGTTATTCCAGAATATCTAGATTGGTGCAGCAGCAGGAAAGACTGGTAATAATATATACTGTGTAATTGGATATCCAAAGTATATAAACGTAAATGTAAATGGAAGTTTCATGAATTATGAATGCATCTGATTAATAAACTTGCCCTAAAGTTAACAAAATATCTTCAGTTTTACTGCAGTTGATTTTGAGAAGGAACAACCCTTAAAATCTAAGCTAAAATAGCATAAAATGTATAATTAGTTGTGGCCAATCAGAGGCACGTACAACAATGTATTTGTATCCATCTCACAGCTGACTGGCTATAATATAACTCCACACAGTGGAGGTGGAGCTCACACAAGAAATGTCAAAATGTACTATGAGTTACAAATATACAGAATTCCTCAATTATTATTTTTTTACATGAGACCCCATTCAGACAGACTAGGATATCACTTGTTTCTAAAATAAATGTAACTTTTTTTGGTCTGACTGTTTTGTGAGTTGACACCCCTAAAAATCCCTGCTAAAATTAGCATAAAATTCATAATTTGTTTTGGCCAATCATAGGTAGCTATACATTTTAATACAATGTAACAATCAATGATGGCAGTCTGTGCAGGAAGTAATCAAGGGATGTATAGTCGACCTGTAGAAAGAAGTAGGAGGAGTCAGACACTGATTTGTAGTTCTCTGCATTGAGCTGCTGGTGGCTTGAAGGTTAGTAAAAGTTTAAAATCCAAATTTGAATGCAGTTTTTCTATTTGTAGGTAACAGGTCCCAATGTAAGCAGCTCTGTGGGTGTGGAAAACAAGTTCTATTTTTAAATAAATCTGTGTGTTTATAGATTGACTCAATGTAATGTGTTTTTCTGCTATAAGCAATGTGTGTTAGATTAGAAAAAGGTAAGAACAGGGAAACTTAGAAAACAAAGTATTTACCTTTTTGAAGATGTTGTTGAATTTATAGAGCCTGAGGCATTATCATAAAGGGTTTAAATCATTCTGTGCACTGGCCTTAGGTCGCAACTGTGTAAAATGGCAGCTCACATTACTGTTGGGTTTCTTAGAAGTAATTGAGCTGTAAATTGTATATCACAACTGTGCTGAGGATAATAATTATTTTAGAAGTAGCATGGCCCTTTAAATCAAATACAATACATTTTTCAAAGCAGTAAAAATGTTCACCTTAATGCATGTAGCCCCTTTACTCTCCCTAAATAAGATTAACAGCAGGTTTTCACACATTCTACATGCATCAAAATCCAACACAAATAATATTCAGAATAGGCAATAAAATGAACAGAGATCCTTTAAATGACTGATGCTTGTAAGTTCCTGTGTTTTATTATTCATACAACACGTTTAATTTTTTTGTTGTTGTTTTGTTTTGTTTTACTATTCAATCTCTTTGCTCATTTATGAAGTATTAAAATTATTATTTTGTCACATATTTTAGTGTTCTTTACATCAATGTTCTGTAGTTGTTATATTTCACTTCAATTAATCATTTACTTACATTTATATTCCTTTCTTCATATTTGAAGCCAATTCTTTTCTCTTAATGGGTATTTTATGATAAACATGTCTTGGTATTTTTTCTCTGTATTATATGCTGTCAATTACAGCACAAGCCTACAAATAGTGCCCTTAAAGGTACACTGCAGTCCATATTTTCAATATGCTGTTTTAAGGAACTAGACACAATGGCCCCTATTCATTTGAGCAATCGTTGGTTATTGGAGTCTGTAATGTAGCCCTTAAACTAATTTGCTATTCAATTGGCTTCTTTTAGTGAGTCACAAATGGTCTACGAGTTACGGGCTGAAAATCCCTGCGGTTGTCAAAATCGTAATTTACAGCCCATCTAAGCCTTTGATCTTTCAAGCCCGCAAAAGTTACAGTCGCTAAAATGGTTTACAGTTTTGGCTTTCGGACCATAAATTGCGGATCTGGTGATGTCCATGTGTAGATTAGTCTCTGAGGCTGTGGGAAGAGGGTGTTAGTATAACAAGAGAATTATCTTGAATGAATTCCACTAATCTCTGACCTGCTTCATTTTGTACTCCAAGGCCAAACTTGCCAGTTATTCCAGTTATCTTGTGGTTCCTTACTTTAGCATTTTAATCTCCTATAATGAGAGTAACATATATTGTTAAACTGTATGGGCCTCATTCAATTGCGATTTTGCCAATTGAATAGGGCTCTATATAAGCACATAGCATTTTTTTTTACAGAAGCTTTTAGTTAGTGAACTTCTATCCACAAGCATGGTCTTCACTAACTAAAAACTTCTGTAAAAAAAAATGTTATGTTCTTATATAGAGCCCTATTCAATTGGCCAAATCACAATTGAATGAGGCCATATGTATCAGATTGTATTCTTATGCTGTATCTATGAGATGTTCAATATTCTCATAGAATTGGACAACTTCAGCCTCTGCAGCATCCATGGTTGTAGCATAGACGTGAATCACTGTGATGTTAAATGGCTTTGAATTCAAATTGAAGACATTTATCTGGTTGTAACCAAGCACTGCTTTAGTCACCCTTTGATTGATTATGAGGGTTTCCCCATTTCTCCTGCAGGATTCTTGACCACAGTAGAAGATCTGGTAGTTGTCTGATTGAACTATCCCATTCCAGTCCATTTAAGTTCACTTATTGCCAGGATATCAATGTTTAACCTTGTAATCCTTTTTTTGACCATGTCCAATTTGCTTTAGTTTACAGTTCTAACATTACAGGTTACTTTGCTGAATTATTCTTTGTAGCAGTGGCGTTTCCTTCCCATCCGGGTACTTCCACAGCAGGGTGTCCTCCCAACTTTAGTCTTCATTAGACTTTATTAGTTTTGATGGTACTCATACTCGTTCTCTGCTCTTACCCAGTAATGTGGTAGGCACCTTTTGATCTTAGTGCCACATCTTCCAGTGTCATATTGTTGTGTTTTATATTGTTGTGCTTATCAAATGTCTGATCTCTCTACTATGACCTTTTCACCTAGATTTGGATAACTTATATCTTGGTATATTTATGTGTGATTGCAAAAAGCTATAGATGTATAAGTGCTGACTCATTATATATACACAACAGCTCAGAGAAGGATTCATACCCCAAATAAATGCGTGGAACTCAATCAATTTAACAACAGTTTCAAAACTGAAAACACCAGTCAACACCTAGTTAATCCTAACTCTCACCCTAATCCTTACCCTCACCCTAACCCTAACAGTTTACCTAAGCCTTGACTGTATGACATGGCACTCGAATAGCACCTGGTGCCGTAACCATAACCAGATAGGACCAAATCACTTCTTCCATTCTTCAGGAGCTAAATGATATGATATGCAGAATACAAACAAACAATCAAATTAAAGTTATACAGTTTAGAATGAAAATCCCAGTTTTTTGTCTCTTCATCTTTGCATTAGAAGCTGGCATGGATCTCCATTCAAATGTGATTTGGCCAATTGAATAGGGCTCTATATAATCACCTAGCACATTTTTTTCCAGAAGTTTTTAGTTAGTGAGAACCTTGCTTTTGGATAGAAGTTCACTAACTAAAAACTTCTGTAAAAAAATATGCTATGTGCTTATATAGAGCCCTATTCAATTGGCCAAATCGCATTTGAATGAGGCCCTGGGTTCATAATTTTTGATTACATAAATGGGTCACTTTGTTTGATGACAGCAGGAAGACGAGCAATCCTAGGTGGAATCAAAAATGACACAAGCAGGGTTATTTAAAAATAAGATGTCATCAAGAAATGCTTTTATGTTCTTTTTTGCGTAGCTGCTATTGTTGTTAGGGCCTCATTCAATTGTGATTCGGCCAATTGAATAGGGTTCTATATAAGCACATAGCATACTTTTTTGCAGACGTTTGTAGTTAGTGAACTTCTATCCAAAAGCAAGGTCTTCACTAACTAAAAACGTCTGTAAAAAACTATGCTTTGTGCTTATATAGAGCTCTATTCAACTGACCAAATCACAATTGAATGAAGCCCTTAGTGTGTTACATACAAATCAAACATTGGAATTCATACCAAGTAACAGAATTCCATTAACTGGAGATCAAATAGATACAATTACCAGATAAACAAATTAACAGCCTTATTAAATTGTGATTCAGCCAATTGAATAGGACTCTATATAAGCACAGAGCATATTTTTTTTAAAGAAGTTTTTAGTTAGTGAACACCTTGCTTTTGGATAGATGTTTACTAACTAAAAACTTCTGGAAAAAAGATGCTCTGTGCTTATATAGAGCCCTATTCAATTCGCCGAATCGCAATTTAATAAGGCTGTACATATTTACATCTGCTGTATGTACACAGGAAAAAGTACTGAAACAATCAGTGACCCCCTGCAGTTTTTCATTTATTAGCATGGTGTCACAGAGCTTAGAGCTTTCAATTCATTAAGCATTTACACTCAGATTGTTGCAGAATAATAAATGTGTGTTTAGCTGCAGTAAATTGCGCTTCGGTAATTATAAAAGGGCACTATTTAAGCACAGAGCATATTTTTTTCCAGAAGTTTTTAGTTTTGGAACAAAAAATATGCTGTGTGCTTAAATAGTGCCCTTTTAAATGTACCTGCTGCAAAGCATTAATTTTAAAACGGTTTCTTCAATATACCTTTGACATTAAAATACATACGTGATTACATAGGAAAATAATCAGTATTATTAGATTATTATCAGTCATTTCTGAAACACTAATCACAGCATGGCATAAAAGAGATACACTTTAAAACAGAGAAACTTATTGCTATACACAGCCATGGCATGTACATGCAGATAACTAAATTAGTATTGTAGAAATGCAAATTATGTTTAATAACAGTTGTATCAAATACAGTCTACAGACACAAATCATAAATAGGGTCTTGCAGGTCCACACATGTTTAATCTCATATATTTATTGTGTGATATGAAAACAAAGGCCCCTATTCAATTGCAAGCCCACCGATTACGTTATACAGGCCGTATGTCTGCTGGCTTGAAATTTGCTACAGTTACAGAGCGATACAATTGAACAAGCCCACAATTTATCGGCTGAAAGCCGAAATCGTAAACTATGCAGTCATAAGTAGCATTTCAGAGTGTGATCATGATCAAACAAGCAAGGCTGTAACTACCGATTCAGAAACAGCCATTAGTAAATCAAACCATTATCATGACGTCAGTAAAACATGGAGGTTAAACCAAAATCATTTAGCGTTTAGAGGTCCCATATGCAATCAGACTCGCAATTCAGCAAATTACATAATATTAAAAATTAATGGTGATACTGTTTTAGTCCATGCCGGTGGCCTGATATATATTAACTAATTGATTCCCAAGATTGATATGACACCAAAATAAAACTTGATTGCAGATTTACCATCATGAGATTGTTGTGCAATTAATTACAATCTAAAAGGGCAATATTGATTTTTTTTTTGCCTTTACAGTGCTACAAACAGGTGTTTAACCCCCTTGCGAATCCTATTTGCCATTTACGGATGTGAGAACATTTGCGGGCTTGAGGAATTGGAGCATATAAATAGCAATTTGCGATTTTAGCACTTGGAACATTTGCAGGCTTGAAAGATCAAAGGCTTAGATAGGTTGTAAGTTACGGTTTTGACAACTGCAGGTATTTTTAACCTGTAACCCATAGATTATTTGTGGCTTGCTAAAAAACGCCAATGGAATAGCAAATTAGTTTACGAGCTTCATTATCACCTCCAGTAACCAACAATTGCTCAACTGAAAAGAGACCAAAGTCACCAGTGAGAATAGGTGTATATTGAGAAAAGCAAGATAACCAGAAAATATCCACAGTGATAGTGCCACAGTATGAAACACTAATGTGTGGTTAGAGAGATATGTGTCAAACCATGAGAGGGCTGTGCCACTGGTGCCCAGTAGGTTGTGTGTATGCAGGAGCAGTGGGTGGACCTATAAATCAAGTATCAGTAAGGTAAATGTCACTTTTATTTGACAGTGAACAGGTTGTTTGTTATGTTGTTAAATTACATTTCTGTTGAGATTTGGGGACAAAAGCTAGATTGCTATTGGTCAAGTAAACAATGTTCAGAGAGGAATTTATTAAGAGAGTTATAGACGACAACAGTTTGGATGCTTGGGGAAATAGAGAAATAGCTCATTAGTGAAGCATGAAGGACCAAGAGAGCCTCTTTAGAATGGTTGTAATGAGAGCCTACTTGAAGTAGGACAGAAACAGATTTGTGATAAACATAGAAAGATTTGAACACATGTAAGAACCAAAAAGGCAAATCTAGTCTGCCCATTCTGTCTACCTAAAATATGCTGTTTAATGTATCTTCAAAAATAGCCCAGACATGCTTCAACTCCCTGTTTTTGACTCTACTACTTCCACTGAAAGGAGTTTTCACTTATCTACTTCTCTTCTGGACCTCATATCACCCACTTGAGAAGAAGCACTGATCAACTGACATCTTTAATAATACTTATGTACCCTAATGAGACCAGAAGTACTGGTTTTCACTCTTCTGTCTTGGACCATCTTGATAGTAGTCATCCATGTCCTCTTCTTTCTTGATTGAATCCATTGTCTTCATCTTCTGGTTGTTGAAATTGCCCTCCAAAAATAACAACCTCGGCTCTGAAAAAGAAATCACTCTAACTAACAGACCTCCTTCTCATAGGACCCTAGTGGCATATGGCTTGGGCCACAGGGATTCATTAGGGACGCCCAAGGTTAGAAGAGTAATCAATCTAAGTTTATTAAACAGCCACTGAAGCTGTGGAAAAATGTGTTGAAATATGTGTTATGGTATTGTAAATTGGGGAATCCTGGGGATCCCTAGGCTCATAGGGTTTAGGGGTATTTTGGGGGATCCATGGTATTCCCCCATTTAATGTGGCGTTTAGTGCATTTTACATACTTAATTGTGTGGGATACGAGAATTCAAGCTTATATCCAACTCAGTTGACAAGTTATGGTGTTTTCGGAGTCAGATCTGACACTTGATTATTTTTCAGAGCCATTTTGTGCCTCTACGGGTGAGTCTGAGTTGAGAACAAGGTATGCGTGGTAAGTAAATCACGTATAGCCATATTACAAGCATTTCTGATCATTTGGAGGGAAATTTTAATGTGAAAGTTCACTATAAATTGATTATTTGTGCCAATCAGTTCTGCTTTCACGCAGCTCTGAAAAAAAGACTTATATTGATTGGGACCTTACTTAGTTGCGGTGTAACATGCACCATAACTCTGAAAAAAAAAGTGAGAGCAGAAAACCACACTGTTGACAAAATTCCAATAATCTACTTAATAAAACAAACTTTCTGGTTGGATGATTCCTCTCACTGAGGAAATAATCTTATAATTTGATGAATGCTGCTAAAGGATTAGATCATAATCAACCAAACAAACTTTTCACTCATATTTTCAAACAATTGTTGACTGCTGTGTGTTCCCTTCTGGCACAATAAAGGATAGTTAAATGAAGCCCTATGTCTGTTTAGAGCTTTCTCTAACACTCTTTCCAGTCTCCAATCATCACAAGCTGTTAAACAAATTTGTACTCAATATACTTTCATACCCTGTGGCTACTGCTAGAATTTGTGGTGCTGTTTAGTTATTATAGTATCATGCAAATTGACCTACTACAAGCACCGCAAATCTAAAACTGAGCTGCCTTTAATAGTTGTAATTGAGTTGTGCACTCTACTATTAAAGTATATGAATGATATTAGCATTATAGTTTATCTACACTTCCTTAACAAACTGCAGGACATTGCAGTCTGCAACACTATGATCAAGTGGTAAAATATAATACATTTTTGTTTTATGAAAGATAAAAGGAGACAAATATAAAAGCAATTTTGGAAACTCGGCATGAAGAGAATATGATTTCTTGAGAACTAAATTTTTGAATACATTTATGTTTCTGATGAAAAAAACTAACAAAAAAAGCAAACAAAAATATTTTAGTATTTAAGTAGAAATGTTATGAGTATGAAAAAATGCCAGGATAAACAGTACTGATAACATATTCCCACAATGCAAATACTATATTTAAGTCAAGTTGACAAGACTGGATTTCTCCACAAATATGCTCTCAATCACAATAGTGACAAAGGGTCTGGTCATTAAATGAATATTTTCTCTTTGAGTCTATAACATTACAAAAGCAAATTTTTAGGAAGTTGAGATATGTATCAATTCCAGGTATTAGACTGATACTGGTAGTATTTGTAGGTATATTTGAAATGGGGTTATGAACAATGGCTATGGTCAAGTACTCCTTAATTTCAAGGTAACCACAAGACAAAGTACTTGACACCACTTGGCCTTTGTCTTTTGAAGCAAGTGTTTTGAGTTTAACAGCCTTGTTAATTATACTTGATGACATAATCAAACTTGTAAATCTCCCCTAGAAGTCCACAGAGCCTATTTTACCACTAAACATGAATTCAAGACCAGCCTGGAACCTAGCCTGGCCCTGTGACTGGGAGTGAACTGGGTATCACGGTTGGCTATTGGAAGTGGCTAATGGTCACAATTAAAGTGACATCAATCCCAAAATATTTGTATTAGCCAATGTAATAGTAAATAGTAAAACTCTAAAACATTCTCTGCACATAAAATAATTGTTCCCAAGATACAAAAGTGACCCCTTTAGGCTCAAAGGAGCTGGTGAAAATGGATCTCAGTGGCCCAGGGCATACACATCGGGCTTGGAGGAACATATCATACCTTAGTACAACTCAACAAGTCTCATAATACTTTTGAATGTTCTTATGGCCATTACAATAGCCCTTTGGATTAGGTAGCCACATGGCAAGTGTCCATCAAGGTTCGATTGCCAATTTAAAAAAAAGTCCAGGAGTCCTGGGTATCATGACAATATCTATCTCTCAAGCATAATTATCTAGTACTTCCATTCAAAAAATGTTATACTAACAAACTTGATTTTTACTTTTTTATATGTGTATTTTAATTTATGAAATACCTAGCACCTTTGTGGTATTCTTTACATTTAAAATTTGTAACAAGCAATCTAAGACGAGCTTCCTGTCCGACTTCTCAATTCATGAACAAAATTATGAGTTACAAACACTTGTGGCAGTGTTTGATCTGTTTCTGTGTGGATATTTTCATTGGCCAGTTGGGTACTTAAACTTTTTTGTTACTAACGATATTGGTTATATGCTTATTGCTGATACACTCCAACCACAAGCCAAATTAAAACATCTCATAATACACTCCTCACTGATTAATGGTAGTCATACAGTGAAAACAAAAGAAAAGAGAGTGACTCTTTAATATTTCCTATATATCTATCAGATTTAATTGTGTATAAACTGAAATGATATATGTTTGTGTGTGTGCTTGACTTTCTTATTTATATTTAATTTGAACTTACATACTTGTGTTTTCAACATCAGAATTAAAATAACCTGATTTTCTATATTTTTATAGAATAACACATGCAATGACTTAGAGATTAATGGTCACTGCATTACAGGGTAAATAATAACAGCAATAACTTTATATATTACTTTCATCCCAATGGAACATAAAGTAGAGCAGACATTTAAAATGATAAATTGTAAAGGATAAAAATATAACAAGAACATAATCCAGGGTGGAAAGATAGACACTGAGCTGGAGATGCGGAGGTGAATTAATCACAGGACTGGGGATTCAAATTAGTTTTGTGTTTTTGTGTATCTATTTCCAGATTTAGGTTTTCACAGACTGTATCTAGGAAGGGACATTGGACAGATAAGCTAGAAAAGAAGAAACACCATCTTATAATTCAATACATTTTACGCATCCAGATTTAAAGTACCACATGCAGACTCACAGAGTTAAAGTAAAACTGATTAAAAGCATATTAAGTTGAATTCATTCTGAATGCATCTGATAGAGGAGAATCAGTAGTGTATGAAAACATTTTTGCATTAAAAAATCCCAACATAAACATTAATAAACGTATCGATTTTAAGTTTAATACATGGGTGGGTGGAAGGTATTAAACTTAAAATGGATTACTCTGCTGAACATCTGAACTTTCTGGATATCACCATATCCATCACACATGGCAAACTTCACTCATCTGTGCATAGGAAACCTACAGTCAGATGTAGTTACCTACACAGCTCTAGCTTCCATCTACCACATACCAAAATGGGACAATTTATTGCCAAGCCTTTAGATATCAATGCATATGTTCAAATACTAAGGGCCGCAACCAACATTTAAAAACGCTGTCTGACTCCTTCAGGCAAAAGGGTTACAAACCTCATGTCCTTACACAGAAAGTAACCTCTGCCATTAAAACACCCTGTGAACACCTGTTGCAATACAAAACAAAAGTACTTTGCGTACACCTCTAGTAACAACATAGAAGGAATACGCAAAATATTTAAGGAACAACAACCTCAACTAACAGAGGACGCAGAACTAAAACATATATTCCCAAAACCTCCCATTCTTGCATTCAGGCAACCACCAAATCTAAGACAAACATTGGTGAACAGAAGATTAGCAAATTAACAGCACCACAGAGAAAATGGCACCAAACCCTGCAATAAAAGTCGCTGCACACTGCCACGCACAGCAACAAGAGCTATAACATCAGAGGCGCATATTCATGCGCATCATCCAATGTAATCTACATGATACAATGTACTGTATGTGAGATGGGCTGTTACATTGGAGAAACCAGCCAGAAACTACATTTACAGATGAATCTGCAAAGAAGCTCCATCAAAAAGCACAATGAGGACAGTTACTGTACTCCAGTTGGACACCACTTTTCACAAAACAACAACTCCATACAAAACGTGAAAATAAAAATACTCAGACACCATTTTAAAAACACACAAGAAAGAAAGGCCTTCGAAATGAAAATGATAACGCACTTTAATACAAAAAACACAGGTCTTAAAGTTAGCATGGAATTCCTGTTGCATTATCTAGAATTCTTTTAATTTTACATCATGGATATATTTTGTGTTGTCTGTTTTCTCTGGTTTATTTCTGAGCTATCCCTGTGTCGTCTTATAGTTTTTAAGATGTACAAATATGTACGAACCTCTTTATTTACTTTGATCTACACTAATATAGACCTGTGCACAGCCCACTGAACAGAACATTTTTTTATTTTATTTTTTTAAACTGTAATTTTGTGTTTCAATGGGAATCTATCGGAGCTGCTTCGGACTTGAATAGGTTTGTCCAAAAAAAAAGATTACACTATATACTGCATTACTCTGATTATTGATCTAGATTACGGGACACTCATGGCTACCTCACTCTTCATATATTTATAATGGTTCCTTTCGTGGTTATGGTACTTGGTTTTGCTCATATTAATAATCCTGACATTCTCAATCACTATTGGCTCCTAGTGACATTTCTCAGCCCTAATGCTTGGGTTGTGTGCGCCCTACACTAAAATCTCTTGCTGCAAAGGAAAGATTTACAGATGTGGGCTGAGTGCCATAATGTGGTGGAGCAAAAGATAAACATCAAGGTGTAACAAGAGGAAAATAAAGCTCCCACATCCGATTTATGTGCCCGATTTACATAGGGCCCATAGTAATTAAATGAGTCAGCAAATCTTCTTAGCCAGGTGTGCACTGAAAATTATTTTAGTGACTAGCGACTTGCCCGTCAAAAATGAGGGCAATAAAATTTGAAGCGTGGCAATATTGTTTGCCACACAATGCGAGGCTATGGCCCCTTTGATCACCTTCGTCGCTCATCGCGAGCCCCGCGCTGAGTGTATTTGTCGCTCATCACATGGCTCTCAATGAGCACCTTTGGCGCTCATTGGGAGCCACAACATTCCTGCTTTGTAGTGATCCCCTTCGGCGCTCATTGCGAGCCCCACGATGAGCGCCTTTGGGGCCTATTGCGAGACTGTTCCTGTTCTAGCGTGTAGTTTAAGGGGTTTTGCGATGAGTGTTTCTGTCTTGGGTTAAGTGTTACTGCCTTGGGTAAAGTGTTACTGCCTTTGGTGAAAATGTTACTGGCTTGTATTAAGTGTTACTGGTTTGCATTAAGTCTTACTGCTTAGGGCTTGTATTTACATCCTTCTGCCTTTTTTTTTTCTTGCTTAGTCGTTTTTCGATTGTGAGAAAAATGGCAAATGTTCCTCAAATTAAGTTGCAACCTCACTCACAGGCTCCCTGGCTCTCCCACTGTGCTGTGTGTGAGTGTGTAAGTTAATTTGAGGCATATTTGTGTGTTTTTGCAGGTCTTTCCAGTTCGGTGGTTCTGCCGTTACTGCTTAATTTTGCAAGCCCCGCAGTCGATCTACGTGCTTTGGGTCCGTAGTCCTACGGAACGTAATTTTGTGGCCGCCGCTATGTCCAGGGGCCCTGCGTGTCTCGGGATAAGCCTGTGGTGCTCATCACCCCTGCAATGAGCGTATTCGGCACTCATTGCAGCTTAGTCTCGTGGGCCTCGCGATGAGCGCCTGCGGTGCATATCCCTACCCCTGCAATGAATGGCTTTGGCGCTCATTTCAGCTAAGGCCTGCGAGTCCAGCAAGCGTGATGACAACTCGCAGATTGACAACTATTATAGTTGATTCAAAACAGTTAACATTCCACCCAGAAGTTCTCCCATTAGTCATCATTTAAGATTAGAGTAAGGGAAGAAGACAAGAATTTTATAAAATATGCTCTGCAAATGCATCCTGGAATATCTTACTTTCAATTGACTTTTAAAATAGTTGGTCAACAGAAAAAATACAAGTAAAAAAATAATTGCATACATTTTCTTCGGAGATATTTGTATAGTCATGCATTTATTTGGTGGTGTTGCTAACTCACTGTAAACAATAACCAGCTTTGAAAGTTGCAAACACTAAAGTGCTGAAATGTTCTTGCAATGTGGCAAATATTTTCACTATGTGGTAATAGACATTATTCTAAAACAGTCTGTTCTTATTTAACTGGATGCATGAAAATAGAGGAGCTGTGAACTATGAAATATATCATGCTGGTTTTACCTTTTTTTGCAATTCTGGTTTTAGAAACATGAACAAGTTAGAAAAAGGCTCTGAGAAAGTTTGTAGCTCCCAACTTGATAACAATCACTTGTGTGTGTGTGTGTGTTTGTGTCGTTCAGTCAGATCCAGCTCTCGGTGACCTCATGGACCATAACACACTATGCTGACCCATCAGATTTTCATGGCAGAGATACTGGAGGGGGTTGCCAGTTCCTTCTCCAGTGGGCCACACCATACAGATCCTGGTATTCCTAGGTGGTGTCCCATCCAAGTACTGACCAAGCCTAAACCTGCATGGCTTCAGGGTGGTGTGACGTCTCGGTCCCCTGACTGGAATCAAACCAGGTTTCAGTAGTGAAAGCTCTGAATCCTAACTGCTGGACCTCCAGTAAATACAAAACTCTCTTACAGATCAGCTAAAAAAACTTGATTTACATCAGGGAGAGTCTAGTTAGAGCATTTATACCATTTTGCCCATTTTCAAGTGTTGTGAATTTGTTAAGTCAGAACAAATGTTGAAACACAACAGATAATATTTGTATTCCTAAAAAAATAATAATAATTTAGTGTGCGAATGCTGTGATTATGCGGTGCATAAGGTGCAAAACACAAGGGCCTATTACAAGGAATCGTCCCCCTCCTAACTGATGTAAAACAGTTTGCTTATTTTTTGGGGAGAAGGGTTGTTAATGTGTTTTATAGAAACACTCCACTGAGACAGCTCTCACAAAAGTCACTAATGATTTGCTCATTGACAAGTCAAAGGGTCACTTTGCTATTCTACTGCTCCTGGATCTCTCTGCTGCCTTTGATACAGTTGATCACCATCTACTAATCCAAATTCTCCACTCCCTTGGAATCAGAGATACTGCTCTCTCATGGTTCACATCATACCTACAAGATCAAACATTTAGAGTCTCATTCTCTGACACCTCTTCTTCTCCTCACCCTGTCTGTTAGAATATGCCAAGGTTCAGACCTAGGCCCCCTCCTATTCTCCATCTATACATCCTCCCTTGGCACCCTAATAAAATCTTGTGGACTTCAATATCATTTCTATGCAGATGACACTCAAATCTACCTCAGCACCTGATTTACCCTCCTCTCTTCTAGCATGTGTTTCCAACTGCCTCTCAAGCATATCCTCCTGGATGTCCACCCAACTCAACTTGTCTAAGACCGAACTCTTAATCTTCCCACCATCTACTACAGCTTCAATTCCTCACATCTCTCTCACTGTCAACAATGTCATCATCACTCCCACCTCCCAAGTCCGTTGTCTTGGGGTTCTACTGGACTCTACCCCTCTTTCATCCCTCACATACAGTCATTAGCAAAATCTTGTATTTTCAATTTATAAAATATTTCCAAATTACGCCACTACCTTACACAAGACACAACTAAAATACTAATACATTCCCTCATCATATCTGGTCTTGACTACTGCGACTCCCTTCTAGCTGGCCTACCCACTACCCGTCTATCTCCCCGTTCAATACATATTGAATGCCTGCGCAAGACTCATCTACTGTACTAAACGGTCCGTGTCTGCAACACTTCTTTCTCAATCACTCTACTGGCGTTCCCATAGCCTCCAGAATAAAATTTTAAATCATGACCAAAGCTTACAAATCCCTTAATAACACTGCACCCCCATATATTCCCCCACCCGCCCACTTCGCTCTGCTAATTACCTTCTTCTTTCCTTCTCTCTCATCACCTCCTCTCACTCTTGCCTTCAGGACATTTCTTTCTCTGCCCCTACTCTCTGTAAATCCTTGACTCGCTCCACTAGACTATCTTCTTGCTTCAAATCCTTTAAAACCTCACTAAAAACACAAGCCTATAACCTCCCTCCTTAACATGCACACTGCATTTCTCATCCTCCAGTACCACACCCTAAATCTTTAGATTGTAAGTTTGTGAGTTTTCAATCTTGCAATGTGCTTTGGTAAAAGCTCTATGGTCTCCGGATTCTAAGCTCAAAGACAGGGCCCTCCTTCTTTGTAATGCGTTAATATGGTTTTGCCTTGATCACAACTCATGTATAGCGCTACGGAATATGTTGGCGCATTACAAATAAACAATAATAACAACCTATACAACAGTGTAATGTCTAAACCATTGGCAACAAAAGTGAGTACACCCCTAAGTGGATATGTCCAAATTGGGCCGTGGCTATGTCCAAATTGGGCCCTCTTAGCCATTTTCTCTCCCCGGTGTCATGCGACTTGTTAATGTTACATGGTCTTAGGTGTGAATGGGGAGCAGGTGTGTTAAATTTGGTGTTATCACTCTCACACTCTCTCATACTGATCACTGGAAGTTCAACATGGCACCTCATGGCAAAGTACGCTCTGAAGATCTGACAAAAAGAATTGTTGCTCTACATAAAGATGGACTAGGTTATAAGAAGATTGCCAAGACCCTGAAACTGAGATGCAGCATGGTGGGCAAGACCATACAGTGGCTTCAACAGGCCAGGTTCCACTCAAAACAGGACTCGCCATGGTCGACCAAAGAAGTTGTGAGATACTGTATATATATATATATATATATATATATATATATATATATCTTGTTATTGACACTACAAGCATCTTTGTTGTATAGAGAATGTGTAAGGGGGACTCCAAAATATTTTGCACGGGGGCCTTCATTTGCTAGCTCCCCCACTGTGTCAATATAACATTAGATATTAGTTTTTGTTTTTGCCCCACAACATTTTAAAGCACACTGAGGTCACCATATGTGCTCTGCACCACCAGACTGAGGATGGAAAAAGCATCTGGAAAAGTATTCTCCATTTTAAGATTATTTAAGTTAGTGGTTTAGGTTTCCAGTAATTATTGTATGTGTATAAATTACATTTTGCAAATATATACACTAAATCTGGATATACTAAGATTAATATGATGATTCAACCTCAAAACTTTTACATAAAAAATTTATTAAAGAATATATCTAATTATAAATCTTCTAGATTTCAGTTTAAAAAGCAGGTTTTAAACATTGAACAAAATCTTAAATACTTCAAAATTAAAATCAATCAAAATTACTGTTGTAGAAATTGTTTACACATCCTCTTGTATTGAGCTATTCAATTATAACAAATAAAGAAGCCTTGGGCCCCAAAATGATTACTATCCTTTTAAATGCTACTTGATTTACAATCAATTTACAAAAATACTACAGGAAATTAACCCAACCTATTAACTGGAAGATATGATCATGAGGCTGAAGCGCAAATATTTGGACCATAATATGAGAAGACAGGATTCCCTACAGAAGACTCTTATGCTGGAAAAGATTGAAGACACACTGAGAAGGGGATGACAGAGGTGGAGATGGATAGATGAGGTTATTGAAGCAATGAACACGAAGTTGATGGAGCTCAGAGGGGCAGTGGCTGACAGATGTGTCTGGCGTGCTGTGATCCATAGGGTCACAGAGAGTTGGACATGACTAAATGACTAAACTAAACAACAATCTAAAAATGGGCATAATGTTTAGAGAGCATTTAGAAAAAAAAAACACCTTTAAATTTGTAACTATTTCATTCAACTACTCTGTAATAAGAGTTAAAAATGTTTCTTTTAATCTGCTCATGTAAGTGGCAAATTTCTTGGAACACAGAGCAGCATTTAGCTTCTTCAATTGAAATGCTGCAATATTTAGAGCCCAAGCTTCAATAGGGCTGACTGAAATGTACTCAGCTCAGTAAAGCATCTGAAAGGGGTAATGGCTTCATTATCATACAAAAATGCCATATATTACTTGCTAAATACAAGACTATAGTTTACAGCATATTTTGCTGTAAACTATAGTTTAAAAACTGCATATTGTAGTTCTTCAAAACTGCATATTGTATAGTTAATATATATTCAGTAGGATAAGAAGTTCTATGGAATAAATTCTAAATTTGTGCATATTCAGAAAAAAGTATTTAATATAGTATATCCCTAAAAATTAATTATTTGTCTTCTTTTTAACAAGCACAAATCATCATGGATTTATTTAAATTTAGTCAACAAAATGTACTTGTAGAAAACTGTGAAAGATTAGGCCTAATAAAGAAACACAGAGTAGAACATGAGTTAGCTGTTTAGTCTAAAAAGCAGAAAAGAAAGTGAATATAATATAAAGTATGATTTGCACTCCAGGAACATATATCCTTGTATAATCGGCTTAAATTGTGTCTTTGCAGAAATCTAAACATTAGAGGAAGAGACAGATTGTTTTTTGAAAACTCTTCATCTGGTCTAGTTTGTTAAGACTCATCAATTCAAGATAAATATCCTCGGAATAGGGAGTTTATTGCAGCATCTATAACACAAGCAGAACAGAGAGCGAGAGACGCAGGAAATAAATCTGTAAGTAAAAGTGTATCCAGAAGCCAACACTAGGGGGTTCTAAAAACTGATAAATATAAGGATATCCAGCACAGCTCTGAACAGTACGAGCAGAGCAAGAAATATCCAAAGGCAAAGAGCTGACTGGTTTAACTCTTAAGTAGATTCTGTGTCACTGGTCTGATTTGCAGTTATGTTAGGAATTGTAAAACAGAAATAAATCCATTGCACTACACGTAAACACACACAAACATGCTATAAAATCTGCCTGCAGACAACTAAGTGCATGGGACTAATTGTCACTACTTGCATGTATTACTTTATGTTATATGTGTATATTATTTATTGTGCCTTATTCAGGATTTTTAATGATAGCAGCAGGAGTCATTAATCCTTTCCCACTAATTATCTGCTTGTTAAACAATGCCATTAAATGTGTATGCAAGGTGTTTGGATTTTACTAGGTATATAATATACCTGTGTATCTATTTTTTTTTTTATGTAACCCCTGTTTTTACCACCTAAAATCAAACCAAATTATCGGTTTGGGTCTACCCACTGCAGCATATGAAGACACAGACTCTGAAGTACTTGTGCGGTGTATCATACTAACCAATCAGTGATCATCTCTCAGCAATATTCTGCCATGTGCTGCTGTGATGTGGTTCCTGATAGGCTAGGATACTAAACTGCACATCCAGTGTGCAGACCCATAGAGAGATTATTTATTTGATTTTAGGCAGTAAAAAAAAGTTTATAAGCACTTCTTAGTGAAGTAATGTAGATGGAAGTAAATAGATACAGTTGTATATTATATACCTAGTACAATCCAGAAACCTTCCTATAAATGCCATCAAAGTGTTCCATAATTAATTATACAGAGAAATCTAAAACATCAATTTCATCTACTTTTTAGTTTAGTAGTCAGTATGCCAATTTTGGTGAGTCTAATCAAGTTCATAGTTCACTTTTTCTCATTTAATTCCTTTCACTCTCCTTTATCCTTTTACAAATGAGCTCACTTAGAAAATCTTAGCTAATAGTTCTGCTGAATGGCTTTTAGATCTCAAAGAACTGTGTTCTGTCCACAAGAGCTAGAATAAAGCCACTCTATCTCTTTGACTACAAGAGTCAATGGTGATTGTACTAAGGTGATATGTGATTGCCTCTACAGGACACAGTGTGATAATAAATTATATGGAATGGTAATTCATGACATCATACTAATTAGCATGGCCGGATTTATAAGTAGGCGAATAAGACAGCCAGGGGAGCCTCCCGGGTAGCGGTAACTAATTTGCATAATAATACATTTAAACTTCAGTTGGTTTATGTTTAACACTTAGATGCTGAATCTCGAACCAGGTGCCA
This sequence comes from Discoglossus pictus, assembly GCA_027410445.1. Taxonomy (NCBI): domain Eukaryota; kingdom Metazoa; phylum Chordata; class Amphibia; order Anura; family Alytidae; genus Discoglossus; species Discoglossus pictus. The sequence continues at coordinate 74,430,544 of CM050173.1, forward strand.
TGAGTAAGTTCTTTGGTGGATGTGAAGTGGCCAGCTTGTAGTGGGCTGCACTATGGAGAAGAGATAAGAGAAGTAGCTAAGGAGTTTGTGCCTAGGAGCTCCAGACATATAAATCCATGCATTCTGATTAGTAGATCAGTATGTTACTTAGTGGTACAGTTAATGAGAGAGACAATATAACTGTATGACAACACAGGGTTACATCCTTTTTGTCCACCACAGAATATAGATAGCACAGCGTACTATTAATTACTATAGTGTTGTACTAATTATCCTTCAGTAACACTCACTGACTAACAACAAAACTAATAAGAGGAATGGGCTAAGCTATGAAGAAAGACTAACCAAATTAAACTTATTTTCTCTAGAAAAAAAGCTTCTAAGAGGGGATATGATTACCTTATATAAATACATCCAGGGTCAGTATGAAGATTTGTCAAGGGAGCTTTTTGTGCCAAGAGGTTTTCAACAGACAAGAGGACACCCCTTGAGGTTAGAAGTAAAAAGATTTCACCTTAAAGAAAGAAAAGGATTCTTCTCAGTAAGGGTGGTTAATCTGTGGAATTCTCTACCAGAGGAGGTGGTGACGGTGGATTCAATAGATCACTTTAAAAAGGGATTGGATATTTTTTTAGTTGAAAAGGGCATTCAGGGTTATCCTGGATAATTAGAGAGGGAGTATTGATCCAGAGAGGAATCCGACTGCCAGTAACTGGGGTCAGGAAGGATTTTTTTTTTTTTTCCCTTTTGAGACAATTGACAAGGTTTCACTTGGGGTTTTTTCTGTTTGCTTTCCTCTGGATCAATTAACAATTAATCTGCACATTGCAGATCAGAGGAGATCCTTAAAGGTTGAACTTCATGGGCTTAAAGTCTTTTTTCAACCTCAATTACTATGTAACTATGTAACTAAAAATGTTACTATCTAAAAAATTATTTAGTTAAGAAAAATATAATAATTTGTTACTCCAGAATTATAAGGTGCTCTAATATAATGATTAAATATGTTTATTTTGTTCATAGACTGCTATACTGGCAAAATCACTTCACATACTCCTTTGCTTCTGAAATTGTAAAGTTCTGTTATTGCAGTTGTCTATATCTTTTCTTCTGGTTATATCTCATTCTCTAACATCGGCTACCTCCAACACTCAAAGCAGTTGGCATCTCCATAAGATCTTTATGACCTTTGCTGGAATACAACTTTCTACTCCAGAACCAAGTTCTCACTAAATCTTCCTGACTTTTATTACAACCTCGGAACAAATGTTACATTAAAAGAAATCTGTCTGAACTAAGATTTGCCCCAGTGATGATGTCTTTGTCCTCAAAGTTTGACTCAAAAACATTTACTGGTTGTGAGAAAGTATGATTAACTAAAATGTGAATTTATTCTTTATGGTTCAATAACACTTCTCTTGGAATGTGCAGGCACTGCTATGTATCCAAGATTTAGTGTATTAAATGCATGTAGTGCATGTAACATTTTTCCCTATTTACTATGTAAGAACATGTTTGACCCGTTTTTTTATAGTGAACGCTTATGGCTACAGCATAAATTACTTTAACAATACAGGAATAAGAAAAATGTAATTTAAGTGAATCTCTGTCCTCAAAACACAATACAAAATAACAGAAAACAATAAAATTAAGTATCCTAAAAGATGTTCAAAGTGATGTAAATCCTTTCAAGAAATAAGCTTTTTTTTTGGCTTTAATGTTCACAACATACAATATTAGTCTATTTTTATTATAAACTTTCATTGTTGTTTATTCCTTCATGCTTTTTCTTCCATATAACAGGATTATACAAATACATAAACAAAAATATTTAAATAAGATTTAGACTATTAGCTGTGTTAGTGCAATGTCTCAGGTTCAAATTAATCAATAACACAAGACAGAGCCGGTATGGCGAAGGCAGATATGTATAAAGTAAGCAACTGCAGTGATTAGGTGCTCTGCTGTTCCTATAGTGTTTGAAAATAAAACTCATGAATTTCCATCTCTCAGTCATGCCTGGATAGGATGCATTATAGACACATATAAACATGAAACTGATGGCAGATAAGGCCAAGTAAATGTACATCATTTTTTCTTCATTGCATTTTTAAACAGTGAATCTAACAATAGCATCTTACTTACTGGAAGTATCACATATATTTTTTTTATAGAAAACTATATTACAATATATATTCACTGTATTCATTGCATACTATAGAGTCATCATACACTACAAATGGATTCATCTAGATTTGAAATAGTGCCATGCTTTAAAGCAATCTAAACATGGCTTGCACATTTTCACTACATCAGTAAATTTCTACTCATCAAACTATTTTTTCCTTTTTAGTAAGCAATTATTTTAGTAGTACAAGAGCATATGATAAGTATAGCAATGTATATCTATACTCAATAACACAGAAAGATATGACATGTAATAATGATGAAATTAGATAAAAGTGGACATATGTGGAGTTTTCAGATTGTTAACAAGCAATACATTAAATAAAAAAAATCCTTTGTGCATAAACACCTATTTATACTAGACAATATAGAAAAAATGGATTATTTATTATATTAATAGCATAAGGATTATCTGAATGCTGCAATTATTAAAAAGTATTAATAGAAGTGCCCCAATAGTAGGGGACAGATCAACTAATGTCCCGTATTAGCACGAAAGAAAAATGGCCCATAAAGTGTTGAAGAGTTACTGTACATAAAGTAATTTAAATTAACCATATAAATTATTGTGTAAAGAAAGGATTCTCTCTGTCCCCTACTTAAAATAACAATTTCAAATCAATATTGTTACATATACTACTGTGAATAACTAAATCAGGAAAATCTGATCTGTATTAGTGCACTATAAATACATACAGAACTTCCATGTAATAAATGGTCTATGGCACTCTAAGAATGCTATGTTCTGATATCAGTCCACACACCTATTGTGCTTAGTATGGATATATATATATATATTGATATAGATATGTATCATAGATGTAATGCTCTAATAGGAATAATAATACATATTTATACAATTCCTCCAGCAAGATTCAAGTGCATGTGAAACAAAATAAAAATAAAAACTGTGAAATAATACAAAGTGGCAGAAGTTCTCTTACACAAAGAGCTACTTTAGATGTGTTTTGATAGTAAGAGTGTATATACTAAGCATCACAATGTAACTCTTCTCAATGAACACTTGCTAAAATATCCAAGTTTAGCCTTATATAAATGAGCCTTATTGAAATGCAGCTTAGTAAGCCCTATGTCTAAATTTGAGTTAGAGTCAAAATAGTGCAATTCTCATACTACAATATAAAAAATCATTGGAAGGCCTTTAGTGTAGGGAATAACAAACATAGTTAAAAGCAATAGAGAATTCAAACCGCTGCGGCTCTCATGCATCGTCCGGCTATTCAAGTAGCATACAAGTAGTATACAAGTTGTGGGAGAGGTCATAGGCTCTAATTCCTCCCCAGTAGAGTTTGGAAACTTCACATTAGTTATGAGGATACTCTTTCGGGAAACTCACGACATCACAAGACAACAATATAATGCATACTGTACCGGACTCCAAAGCAGTTACTTAGTGCAGGCCCCACAGGCCTGATATGTATTAACTCCTTGATTCCCGAGATTTATTTAACACGGAAATTGAACATAAAAAATATATATTTTTAATTGCAGATTAAATCTAATCCTTTGATCTTTCAAGTCCGGAAATGTTAAAATCGCAAATCTCTATTGAATTGCTACAACTCCTCAAGCCCACAATTGTTTTCACATACGAATATGGCAAATGTAAAAGAAAATCCTACAAGTACTAGATAGGACTTGCAATGGAGTTTAACACCTGATCATAGCACCGTGCATGCAAATAAATAATCAATACTGCACTTTAAAAGAAAGGAAAAGTGATGTAAGACATTAGAAATAATTGCACAACAGTCTCAAGCTCGCAAATCTGCAATAAAAAATTATGTTTTTTAATGTTAAATGTCCTTGTTATATCAATCTCAGTGATCAAGGAGTTAATACATATAAGGCCACCCACATGGACTAGAACAGTATCGTCATTTATTTTTATTATTTTGTATATTGCCGGATTGCATATTAGACTTCTAAACACTAATTGATTGACATTTAACCTCCTTGTTTTACTGATCTCATTTACTATTGGCTGTTTTTAAATCGGTAGTTACAACCTTGCTTAATTGATCATGATCATGCTCTGAAAATGCTACATACGGGTGCACCGTTTATGGTTTAGGCTTTTGGCCATGTGGCTGCATGCCTGATCAATTGAATTGCTTTGTAACTATTGCAATTGTCAAGCCTGCAGACTTACGGACGGTATAAAGTTAAGTCAAAGAGATAGTGATAAAACGTGTTTACCTTAATGATAAAAGAACTTACAGCATATTGTGAGCTTCATTACAAATGTACTTCACTTACACGATTTTTAGGAAATTCTGTGTTGTTTAGAACCCTGTGTTGCAGCTGTTTCTCAGGTATCAACCAGCAGATGGCTCTCCACCAGCTGTCCATGGTGCTGAAATATTGTGCTTTATTTGAGCTTCCATACACAATTTATTTTTGCATCACGTGCTGTCCATGGTGCTGAAACAATTGCTCTAGTGATTAAATCTCTCTGACTCTACTCATAGTAATATTTTGTAATATATATATATTGTTTCATTAAAGAACTTGTATCCAAAATAAGCTTAGGAGTATTGCAGTACATAATAGAAATATAAATTTGCCTAATGTAAGTAATTCTCAATCAGTGAACTGTATCCCATTGGTATTGGAAGTTGTTGGATAGAATAGTTTTAAAGAAACACTGCAAATAGCAAATTTTAAGTATCGTAAATGATTTGGTGCTTTGTGTGTAAAATAAGTAACCTAAAGTTTTAAAATAGAGCCTTATTCCTGGTGTAAAGTCAGTTTTTCACAATCTTATCAATTGTACTTTTGGAATTACATAAAATATTTACTCAAGAATGTGCTAAAAATAAAATGACAGGCTCATTGACTAAGCACGCTCTATTTTTAAGTAATGAAAACAGTTCAAACATTTAGTAGTAACGTTATGAGAGTTTATAAAAACAATTCTGACTTTCTAAGCTTTATTGCAGCCCTTTTCAAAACAGTCTGAAATATACAGTATATGATACTAGCGAATTGCCCGTCAAAAAATGATGACAATGAAATTGTAAGTGAGCTAATGCTGTTTGGTGTATAATAATAAAATAACTAATAGATTAATAAAGTAATATACTTTACCTATTTTGAAGTAATATATGCAGGAAGCATTGTGTTGAAGAGCTGGCAATCTGTTTTGATGTTGCTGCAGCATTAGTGGTGTGGAGCTGCTGTGTAAGCGTGATGAATGTGTGCAGTGTAATAGTGTGCGAGCGCGAGACCAAACCGTTAGCGTAGTTGTGTACTTCTGCATTGTTCTAAAATGGCGGGTAATGTGTGTTATACGTCTGTAGAGGAATATCCGTAGGTGTTTTGTGGTGTTTTGCGTGTTTCTTGTGGTGTTTTGCGTGTTTAGACTGCTGTAGCCTCGTTTTCGTTTTGTTCAGCAGCCATTTTTTCTGTCGCTTAGAGAATTTTTTTCTTTTATTTTGAGTTAAATGAAAGTGTAACTTCATTTTTTGAGGTCCTGGATGCTCCCTCTTGCGGTAGGTAAGCTTTTTATGTATGTGTTGTGTGTATTTATTGTGTTTTTCCTCTTTTCATGTCCTCGGGTTGCGTCTGATTTTTGCGAGTCCGTAATGTGTGTCGTATGTTGTTTGCGTTGCGACGTAAAGTTTGCAAGGGTCGCAGTTGCTGGCAAGGAGCGCCTTCGGCGGAACCACATTCGAGAAACAACTGCAGAGAGAGTGTCACCACGCTCCGTCTCCTGACATCAGCTCTATCACAATGGCAACTGGAAGCATCAGGAGGTGGGGCCTGAGCTGTACCAGCGCACATGCGTGGTTAGAATAGATCTAGTTCAGATACCTCCAGCACAGAATGAATAGAATAAATACAGAGACCCCAGAGTGTACTGGAGAGAGGCCAATGACAGGCATCAGCAAGGCACCCCATCATGGAGCAGTGTGCCAGCCTCTCTACCGCAAGGCCATGTGTCTCCCCTAGGTGCCCTTACCCCCGTATCTCCCTCTGGTGCCCCTCCATCTCTGACTCCATTACTATCCTTGTTGCGCTGCCACCGCCTCCATTACTGTGCCCCCTCAGGCTATACCCACCTTAATCCCAGAATGTGCTTTTCCCTATGTATATCTACCTGTGGCCCTAGTTCTCCATCTTCTTTCTGGTCTATCAGTCTCCATCCAGGTATGCCAACCCCTCGCATGTATCCCTTGCTTCCTTAGTATACCGACCTTAGACCCCCTGTCCTTACCTCATCCATCCTTTTGATCCATGTGCCTATCCCTCTGCCCAATGACTGTCCCCTGTGCTGTGTCTCCTAGCCCCCTACCCCAGGCCAGGCATTCCCAGTGTCTCTTTCTTCGCACTGGAGGCCGGTTCTCAAGTCCCCGTGCCCGGCTCCAGCTGTATGACTGTCTCTGGGGGAAGTGTGGGAGGCTGTCCAGGCCGGGCCTGGGAGGAGCCATCGAGCCGCAGCCTCCAGCAGAGGGTTTGTTTCCTCTGCAGGGCTCCAGAGCAGTGAGCTTGTCCTCCCTTGTCTCTTCCTCGGCTGTTCCCTGGCCCTCTGCCTGGGTGTCCCCCCTCATCCCCGGGCACCATGGCTCTGCGGGCCCGAGCAATCTATGACTTCCGAGCCCTTGCCAGCAACTACGGGCTCGCTATGCGAGGGCTGCAGTTGCTGGCATGGAGCACCTTCGGCGCTGCATGCCAGCAACTGAGGCCCTCGCTTTGCAAGACGCTGCCCTCGCGGCTCGCTATGTGAGCCCGCAAGCGTTAGCAACGACTCGAGCTGGCTCGCATGCTCATAACTATATATGTGATTACCACTCATATTAGCAATTAACAATTATGTTGCTTTTCATTAATAGTTTTAATATTGTTTTTTTTACAAAAACACACAGTTATAAACTATTTACATTAAGAGGGAAGTAGAAAATAGAGAAGTGGATGGTATAAGTATGACAATGAGAAAGAAACAAAGGATTGAAAAGAGGAGGATAAAGCTATACATGGAAAAGGACTAGAAATGGAAAGATTGGCAGAAATGGCTGATGAGATATAAAGCTCCCATTATAACATTGGAAAGCGCTTTGTGTTTTAATTCCACATTCTTTCTTAGCCCTACTTTTGTGCCCACTTTATAAATATACCCTATTATCTCCTTTCAATACAAGATACTGAGGTCACATTAAGCACATTAATGCAGACAAATGGAAAGTAAGCATTAGCCAGCTTTCTTACTTTTTATTGTTTGTCTTACTTTTTTGGGAAATATTTTTTTCTTTTTTCACCAAGCTAACAGCCCATAATGGAGAAAAACACATAGGCCCCATTCAATTAAGGTTTCAGGAGATCTAGAGGCCCGTAAGTGAGGTTGCAAGCTATTTTGCTATTCATCTGGTGTCTTTTTGGATTTGCAATTCTGATCACATATCTGACCCCCGAACCTAGTTGATTGACATGTAACCTTCATTTTTTACTGCCGTAATAATGACAGTCTCATTTTCTATTGGCTGATTGAAATGGGAGGTTACAGGCTTGCTGAATTGATCAGGTTCCTGCACTGAACTGCTACGACCCAATGCATGGTCTACGGTTTTGGCTTGGGGCCCGTAACTTGTGGCCTTGAGCAATTGAATAGCATCACAATCGGAGACCAACGGGAGCCCGCAACTCACTGGCAGACATATGGATGTCTGCGATTAAACTGCGGGCTTGGAATTGAATCTGGCCCATAGTAAGCTTTAATATATGAACATGTATTCCTGAGGCCTAACTCGGTGTGAGTTGATATTACGGAGACAATTAAGAATATTTTCTTTTTCTAAATATCAGCCTTTCTTCTGAGAAACTCCAGTATTACAGATTACAGAAAGTTACTTTTACAATTCATTGTCTTCATACAGTTAATATTGTTAATACATTTCTTTTTCGTCTTATTTACAGATTTTGCTTTAGTCTTCTGTGGAAATGTTCTGTACAAAATCTAGGTTGATGGATACATTTGGAGCACAAAGACTCACAGTTTCATGTTGCCATCTTTTTATGTGCACCAGACGGAATATCATTGTGGGAGACATTTCTCACAGTGTGTATTAAGTATGTAACAAGCTTTGGAAAAAACCTGAGATTGGAAGTCAAAGGATAGTGATGAAGTTATCTTTTTCTTTCTGCCAATGTTTGTTGCTTATTAAGAATCATGATGCAGCACTGCTGTTTTGTATTAGAACCGGGAGAAGATCTGTAAACTTCCTATCACACATAAAGGATTCAAACACATCATGACACTACTGTGTTCTTTACTTGGGTATAGAGTTAATTGGGACAATAGCAGATATCATAAAAATAGCACAAACGGAAAAATGACAATGTAATTTAGTGAGATAATCAATACGACATAAAAACACTTTTTGTTTCACATCCAGGGGAGCATTTCTCTGCAAAGAATAGTGTTATTTTTTCTATTTTGGTAAATGCATGTCATTCTGATATTGAGAATGAGCTACTTTTTTGGTACATGAAACTCTAAATATGTGGGGTATTGGATAGTTGCTAGGAGTATGTATCCTTTATTCATAGTTGGTTAGCCATAGTACAGATGTTTAAAACTGTCCCCAAATCTAAATACACTTCTGTAAAGTTCTACAATGATAAATTGATTGATAATAAATAAGGGCAGGGTCAACAATAAGCAAGAATTGAAGTCTCAAGCGCTAAAAATGGTCAAGGCTGAGAACTGGCAAATATAACAACTGGCAGTGATAAGGGTAAGCAGAATTAATACTAAGCAAACCTAGTAATGGACAGGGATAACAAACCCAAGCACCAAAGATAACAACTGGCAGTATTATCACAATTCTGAGTTAAAAAGAAACAGAAATAACAGTACAAATCAATCAATTGAATTGTGCAGAGCTAACAATGGGCACAGCTAACAATATAAAGGAAAACAATAAGCAGAGCAGCAACTTATAGGCCAAGATAACAAGTATGACTGAGAGTAAGTATAGGATATACAGGGAGAGCCATGATTAGTGATTTGTATATTGTGCCAATCTTAAGAAAGATAACATTTAATGCACTCCAACATATGGGCACATTTTAATACTCTTTAATAAAACAAAATTCTTCTATTTCATCCCAGTAGTGAGTTTTTTGCTGGACTGATGCTACAACAGGACAATTATATATTTTTGTATTAAAGAATTAAACATTTTGAGGTCTCACTTGCATAACTTCTGTAAAACAAAGTGTCTGTTTGTCTCAGGGAGCTCCTCTTAAGGTGTATATTTTTTGATTGGAACTTTTACATGTCCATGAAGAAAGAGACTAAACCTTATATGTAAACTCAACCACCCATAGCACCAACGAAACCCCATAAATGAGAGCTGTTAAATGATAAGTACCAGGGCTTGCTAGATTTCAAGCTGTACCCGTAATAGCAATAGCAGCAAAGAAGGTCATACAATTAACAAAAATAATGTTGTGGGTTTAATTGCCCCTCCATCTAATACCTTACTTAAAATATGATTAACCAGTGTCCACTGGGACACCCTAGACACCCAGGGGGTACTGGGCCACCCATCTTCGCCTACTATTCCTCATTAACCCTTAGCTGCCATAAATTATTTAGCTACCCTAAATAATTAATAAGTGCCAAATGGGTGTCCCAGTGCACTTATGATTGTCACTAAATAACATTGCTGGGTCATCTATAAAAAAGGTAATGTATTAAACCCTTCTTTTCCTTACAGGTTAAATGGTTAAATTTTTATGTATTTTTTTTTAATTATTGTAATAATGATGATATTTTTTTAATTTCTGTAATTCTCTAAATGTTTTATTTTCTATATTTGGTTTTGTTTTCACTGTGCCATTTTTTTATTTTTGTACTTTGCTTATGGAGTTAAATTTCAGGGGGTAAGTGTTTGGAATGATGGGGCTAGGGTACCAAGAGGATCTATTGGGTCCCCTATGGTCTTAGGTTAGTTTCCTTTGGGGGTGCATAGGGATCAGTATGGTATTAGGTTAGTATACCAACAGCCCTATTAAATACCCTGAATGTGTAAAACCGTAGCCTGTAATGTAGCCCGTATGACTTATGGCTATTAAATTGGCCCTGTAAAGCAACCCGCTAATGACTTGCGGGTTAAGGGGAAAAAAAACTACGGGATGTCGCAAATACTTTGTTCTGTCAAGCCTGTAACTGTTAAGTTCCAATCATGCTATTAAATTGCAACAAATTTCCAAAGACGCCCTGCATTCAAGCCCGGAACACGCAAATGGAGGCAAAAACATTACAGTCTCCAAATAGGACCCGCAAAGGGCTTACAGACCCTGGAATATATGTATATGATTGAGAAAACAAATAATGGCCAAATTACACTGCCACATCACATAGATCAAGTACCAGGGGAAGATTTTATTATTTGTAGGATTTGTCTGATCTCTCTGCTATCACCTGCCCACCTACACTGGCCCTACATGGTATAGCTCACAGCTTCATTCAGGTACACAAGCCCTTTCACCACCACCACTTAGCAATCCACAAGGGGACCAGGGGAACATACACCACACTAATCTACTCTAACACATCAGGAAGGGCCGCAAAAACACATGGAGGCTGGGAAGAGGCACGGGGATCAACAGCCACCTCACCTCCATCAGGGGTAATCTCCGCTAGGCCCATCCTGGAGAGTTCCACGGCAGAGCTGGTGGCCATGTGCCGACATGTATAGCCATTATCATTTGGTGACATCCAATTATGTTTTGCTATTCTTCAATTTATATTAGTGTGGCATATTTTCCTCAGGTCCCCTTCTGCATTGCTAAGTGATGTTGGTGAAGAGGCTTGTGTACGTGAATGAAGCTGTGAGCTATACAATGCTATACCATGAGACAAATCACAGTCCTCTAGAGATGGAACTGGCAGCCCACTCCAGTATTACCTGTCATATTCCTATCAGGCCCTCAGGGGAATGTTGATACTCCACAGTATTACTCATTGGGCTTTGCATGTGTATTAACCCTTTATTTTGATTATATATGATATATATTATATGATTTCTAATGCTATTATGACTATTATAATTGTTATATGTAGTGATAGATTGCATAGTAACTAAGGCTCATTTGTTTTCAGATATAGGAATGTGACACATATGTGATGCATATGGATGTCCCATTACCCCAAACATTAAAAACACATGGACACAGTTACATTGGTATAACAAAGCTTTATTTTATACACAGACCACAATCAGAAACGATCAAGACTGTGCATTAATATCATGGGTGTGGTATGGGTGGGTCCGAGAGAGCAAGAGGCTATTATTGGGAAAAAGGGGATACCTACAGGGGGTAATGTGATAGTCTAGAATACGCTTGGGTTCATATGGTCACTACACCACTGCAACCGGAATCTGATGAACAAAGAAAATCAGTCCATTTAATCAAAGAAACCATTAATTAGCATAGCACTTACAACTTGTCTGGATCTGCTCAATGAAACAGATGATTAAACCTCTGGACTGTGTAATCCAATTCAGTTTTACACATACAGTGTGGTGAAAAAAAAAAGTGGTCAACTGAAAAAAGGCGTAGGACGATAAAATAAAATAATCAACATGCATATACAGTACAGTGCTAAATACTGTAACTGTAACAATATACCAACTCACTTGATTCCCATCTGCAAGCATTACTAACTATTAGCTAGGTCACTGGATAATCTGCAGTATGGGAAAATACCCATTAATACTGAGAGGACAGAAAGGTCAGACTGTTATTGAGGTCAGGATCACAAGGTTCACTAGTGCATATATTAATGCTGACTGACATGCCATTGTGAGACTTTACAAGTCTACCACTGTAGCGGTATTAGTCTACACTTAAGCTAACAGCAATCATGTCAGATATCTGGCTATATGATAGCTTTAAGATTGTGGGAGCTACATGTTAAGAGGCACTGGGAAAACCTTACACCTCATACATTTCCTTCACAATGCTTGCAGATGCAGAAGATGCCTTCATGGACCTGAATTGTACCTAAAACAAAAAAAAGACAAAAAAAGACAAAACCTGCAAACCAAGGCCTTAAAAATCATAGGGACTGCAGCATCTCTTCTCAACAGAATTCCTCAGTGACCATCAATTGGTGACATGTTAAACAGAACCCTACATGTCCACAGAGAAGAGGATCATGGCCCATTTGATGGGAGGTATCCATCTGCATACAAAATAGCACCATCACATAGGCCAAGATCCAAGACTCTGGATTAGGTTAACATTGTGACCAATAGATTGAGAACAGATTACTGTTGAGAAGGCACAAACAAAAACGCAACTCCTATGTCCTACTCTGCCTAGCCACAGGGCCCACATCCCCTGTGGCCAGCCGTCGTCTTCCTGCTGGTGATAATGGGGGGGCAGGGCGAGGGCAACCCCTTAGGGAGGCAGCGGCACTTGCAGTGTTGGTGGGGGAGGCATGGTGGGAGGAGAGGAGGGTCTGGACTGTGGGTAGCTGGGGGATGCCTCTGGTGTGGAGGAGGTGGGGCTGGGGACCAGAGCACATCACATTGCTTCTGTTGTCACTCCCTGGTCTGCCCCAATCCTGAGCAGCCCAGCCAGGTAGGACTCATTAGATGATGCCTCATCTCCTCCCTATTGTACCATGCCAGGCTTTGCATGACCTCCGCATAATTGGCCGAGATGCTGGAACAACGCCACCTGCTGACGCATGAGCTCCAGCATCTCTGCCTGCGCAGTCGGGCCTGATGAAGGTGACGGAGGCCCATGTGGTGTGGCTAGGTGAGAAGGTTGTAAAGTGGGAAGGGTCTGGGGCCCAGCTGAAGCCTGGGGCAAAACAGGAGGTGGTGCGGGTGGGCCCGTTGGTGAAGGTGGAAGCCAGACCAGAGCACTGCTGTGGGGGGGTGGAGATGGTAACTGGCTGCTCTGGTCACACCAGTTGGAGGGCCCCAGAAACAACCTCAGTCTTTGGAGGAGGGGGATAGTGGAGTTGAATCGCAGTGGTGTGGCTGGGGGTCCCACCCAAATTATATCCTCCTCCATTGAGCCAGGGCCCTCGGGTCCTCTTCATTTCTCCTTCCCCTGTGCCGGTTCCTGCTGGGCAGGGGCTTGCACCTCCACTTCCTGCTCTGATAGAGCCGACACCCCGCTTCTGGCTCTTCACTGGACCCAGACCACCTTGAAGTTGAAAGAGATAAAAGAGAGGTATATGTCATTAGTATGATGAATAATACATTGCTTTGAGTGCATTCCTAACTATCTGACATCTAGGCTTGAACCTGGTTGATACTCGTAATTGCAACTCAGATTAGCTAACCTTTGCTTGTCTCCTAACACTAGCTTGATTCTGGCTGTGGTCTGTAACTGCATAGGCTGCAGTGGGAACACCAATACATTGACTTTCTATTGCTTGATTACTGTTGTTGTGCCCAGGAATGGCATTGATTTGTCAGCTTTATGAATTTAATGATGCATCCATCTATCCCTTGGTAATTCCAAGGAGCTGACATGTCAGTGTTCTTGTTGGTCATCATGTACATGTGTAGTGTGTGTGATGCACATGTGGTGGCATGTTGGTGTATGTGATATTCACCTAATAGGGAGGCTGGGTCCTAACAGGTCTCAAGCTCCAGCAGTGGGCACCTATGTAAGAAGGTCTCTGGCGACCCACTCTCACTCAAAATAGGTCACAGTCACGTTCCTGTACTTCTTGGCCATCATCCTCCTCACCTTGGCCCTGATGTCATAACGCCGGTGCTTGACAGAACTCAAATCCCTTGGCAATGTGCCTACTGCTGTGACCTCGGCCGCTACCTCTTTCCATGCCAGAGCCCTAGGCCTTGGCCTAACTTACCTCCCCCCTGCAAGTATCACAGGGCAGCCAAGGATAGCACCAAGGAGGACCACATTCTCCCGGTGCAAGTAATTGTGGGCCTTGTGCTTGCCCTTAGCCTCTTGCCCTCCCGACTGTGAATGGGGACCTTGCCTCCCTGATCTGTCCCTGAAGACTGTCCCTTCCCCAAACTATTACCCCCCTGGGATCAGGCCCCTTTCCCTCTGTCCCTCTCCTGCATGTACAAAACAACAAAGTCAGAGATGCTCATCAGAGAACAAACCTACATGTGCCTGGTGCTAGGGCCACCTTACCATCACCCACCTCTATTCGATACTCCCATCCTCCTCCTCCTGCTCCTCCTTCTCCACCTCCACCATTACCTCTGCCTCCTCCGCCTCCTCCTCCTCTCCTTCACCATTTCACACCTTCTCCTCCTCTCCACCACTACTCCCCAGGGCCATCTCTCCTCTTCTCCTCTTCCCCACCTCTCCACTCCTCTCCCCTCCCTACATAATAATCCCATAAACAATATAAGGATAAATAAAAATAAGTGTTGCTGTATATATAGCATGTAAAAAATGTTTGTGTATTATGTGTATTTAGTGACTGTTGGGGGATGGTGTGACCTAACTCTATATGTCTCTATGTGTGTTATTTAAATTATGTGTATTGCAAATCTGGGTAATCTGTAAATATGTGTAATCAAGAATTGAGTGTAAAACCATATGTAATAGAATATAAATGAACAAAACAGCAAAATACTTCTCTCCAAATTCTCTTAATCTCTCTGACACTCAAAACCCACCATCTCTGGGACCTGCTTGCTACTTCAAAAGAAAATACAACACAGTAAACGCATGGGCGGGTGGAATGCAAATATATAATCTCCCTCTGTCAATCATCTTGAGCTAGACCGCTTTCTATTGGCTGAGAGGCCTGTGTCGCACTACGTTATACCGCAATTGGATAGTGACTATGATCGCGGCTTGGCCAGCCCTTTAACAGCTTGTGTGCGTAGATAAGGTTTACAGGATTACGTCTCTGGCCCGTAACTCTTAACATGGCTGAATTTAATAGCTCTGTAACGCAGCCGAATTTCATGCCTGCAGCCTTTCTGGGTTAGATGATACTGCTACAGGCTTCAAATTTAATGGGGATTCACATGGTAGGGGGTTCATTTTACATGCCCTGAAGGTCCATAGGGACACCCATGGAGGCAGTGACCAGGGTGGGTCTGTAAGAATCCCCAGATGGGATAGATATGAAGGTCCAATGGGGACACAAAGTGGGCACTTATAATGTCTTGAGGATAGGCCTGTGGAGTTGATAATGGAGTTGATAATGGATCCCCTACTCCAACCACAAGGGGTGGAAGTAACAGGGACCTGATGGCTCCTTGGGTGTTGAGGGTATCTCAGAGAACACAGGACTCATATTATAAATTAGGGCATAACAAAGCATAAGCAGAGTAGTCATTAACACCACCACATTCATTTTTATTTACTTTTTAGCCCTTCCCTGCCACGAGAGGGGTTATAAATGAATAGCTTGATGGATAGATGGGTTGGAGGATGTTAGGGTAGTGTACTACTCTATGTGTACATTAGGTAGTAGGTAGCATTGCATGCTATTACTGTGGAGACTAATGAGTTTCAGACTCACAGTCTCCTTCGGGTAAATATAAGAAAGGTTGAGAGCACACATTAGAGATAGAGAGCTAAAATCAGTACCCCTTGGATTATAGTCTGTACCTTTTACATGGAATCTTTTGTGGGAACCATGTAAAAGCTTTGCAACTTGCTTGTAAATACTCTTGTAGGGATGAGTCAGCCTTGAGAAAGTTCCTGTGGGAGCAATGTAATTGTTCCCATAGTTACTTTAGCTTGTTTGTGTTTTAGAGAGATCAGATTGCCTGATTAGGTTTAGGGAGTCGTTTTTGGTGGAAATGGTTTATTGTGAGGAAGACCTATTGGTGGGCATTGAATTTAGAGAGTCAGGGCCAATATGAGAGGGTTGATAATTTGCTTCAGTTAACGTGAACTAAGCAAATGTTGCTTCCTGAGCATTTTAGCAACTCTAATGTGATTTAGGCCTAAGATTTGTTTAAGAGTTTGATTTCATAAAGATAACTTTGCTTTAAGTTAAGGTATTTTTGCTTAATTTAACAGACAATTCTTTACATTTTAAAGGAGATAATATCAATGGTACTTGTCATGACCTAGGGGTGAGGGGACCAGGTACACTCTTGGATTGTGATGGGTTTGAATATCTCAGTGCTCAGCTTGCATCTCCAGTTCAAGAACAGCAGTCATCAGGATACAGGAGCAGGTGATGGTTCCTTTAGGATAGGATCCAGCAGGGAACCAAGATACCAGCAAGTGATTAGCTCAATAAAAATAACAAAATGTCTTCCCTCTAGAATGTCACATACACCATGTTTATGTAGAGTCAAACATAGCATTACTTTTATGGTCAGTTTACCTCTTTTGATATCATTTCCAAAAGGAAAACATAAAAAAATGTATAGAACCCATCAGAATCTACCACCTTTGACTTGGATAAGATTAGCTCTATGAATGTTTAGACTTCCTGTTTCCCACACCCCCTAGGTTACAGAGAGTCTTTTGGTGTTAGCTTACCAGCTCCTTCTGACATGATTATGGACACTACAAGAGATAATTAGCTGTTGACCAGCTTATCCTGTTTCCTTTGGCATCTGGGCGCCAGAGGGTTGATAAGATAACATGAACAATAGCACTGTCTGGGTAGGGGTGCTATGCAGTGAGCTTGTCATGGGAAAACTAGCAACATGGCATACTAAATACAAACATGTCAGAAACATGAAAGTGTAGCTCTTTTTTCCTCTACAGGATCTTGTTAGCTACTAGCTTACCCATGAAATAGGAGCACTGGCATTACAGGATTATGGCCTGCAAGCCACATTCTATTAAATACAACATGTCAACCATCTTGTACAATGCTATAAGGACAAAAGTTATATTTATTCAATAAACCAAATGAAAAAGTAACAACTCACAACGTCCCAATGCCCTGAAAGACTGTTTTAGTGGGGCTCAGGGGGATTCCACACTTACCCCAAAAGTGGGTCATGACAGTAATATACTCTATTTCTAATTCATGTATTTATTTATATATTTTTTGTAAACTGCTATGTTAGATTTAATGAAGCAAACTGAAATTATTACAGATTTTTACTACAAATGTTTCAACTCAAATAATTATCTGAACATCTTTTCTTTTTTTAAATCCTTAAAGCTACTACAAGTATTATTATTATTAATATTCTAAAACAAGTGCTAATCTCCAAATAACCCGCCTGACTTAAAATCCATTGATCTTACAGTCACTGTTAAATCTATACAATCCTGTATACCCTGGCATTAATTATGAAAAACTATAAATTATATTTTAGTTGTTTCTTATCATTCCTAGAACAGCAGAGAAGCATGGATTTTCTATAGAACATAATGTTAATTAATAAAATTATGTTATTTTTTCAGATTTTTTTTAAATTTAATTGTTTTACATAGCTTTGTTGTTGGGAAATAATTTCAATTTGATTATTAATTTTAATATTGGGTAGTATGATTTAGAAAGCAAAAAAAAAAAGAATAAAATATATAATGAACACAGCATTTACAACCATAACACCCAATCTAAGCCTTTGATCTCTCATGGCCGCAAGAGTTACAATCACAAATCGCTACTCAATTGCTACAATTCCTCAAGCCCGCAAATGCTTTCACACCTGTAAACGCCAAATGTAGAAGAAAATCATATGAGTGCTAGAGTGGACCCGCAAGGGGGTTAAAGACATATCCGTAGCACTGTAAAAGCAAATAAAAAATCAATGCTGCACTGTTAATGATGGTGAAAGCAATGAAAGACATTAGAATAATTTGCACAACAGTTTTCAAGCTCACAAATCGGCAAAAAATAATTTTATTTTATGTTTTATTTTAGGGTTATATCGATCTCGGGAATCAATGATTTAATTCATATCAGGCCACCCACATGGACTAGAACAGTATCTGCATTCATTTTTATTATTTTGTGTTTTGCAAGTTTGATCGCATATCAGACCTCCAAATGCTAATTGATTGACATGTAACCTCCATGTTTTACTGACCTAATGATGACGGTCTCATTTTCTATTGGCTGTTTCTAAATGGGTAGTTATGTCCTTGCTTAATGATCATGTTCCTGCCCTGAAATGCTATGTACAGGTGCATGGTTTATGGTTTCGGCTTTCGGACCATAACTTGCATGCTTGTTCAATTGAATAGCACTGGAATTGTAGCAGACTGTGAGCCTGCAGTAGGTCCGCAGACATATGGCCTGTATACTGCCAGATGCAGGCTTCTAATTGAATGAGGCTCCATATTCGCTGTTACTTCGCTGTTACTCCATATTCGCTGTTATGCAAAAGGGCAGTGATCAGAGAGCAAATCCATATCTATTATTGTATAATTAACCCTTGTTTGCATGAGAAAGTGGGGTATTTTCTCTGAAAAAGAGTAGCAGGGAGATTTAGGAAGCTTTTTTTTTCCATAGTTTTTTTACCAAAAGTTAAAAAAATGATTATTTTGCTCTCAATCTATTTCTGTATTTTTCTGGTGTTAACATGGCAGTCTGTGATATCCTGGGTGTAAGTCTGTCTCACACTCAGAGTGTCTCATATCTAATCATTTTATTGAAGAATTCTGTATATTTGTAATTGAAAGAACATTTGAAATGTCTTGTGAGAGCTCCACCCACACGGCACTTATGTAAGCTGAGTGTCCTAGCCAATGACCTGTGCAGAGTTGTGTCCTAGCCAGTCAGCTGTCAGTGTCATGGCTGCCTCCTGAAACGGAAACCGATACAATGTTGGGTCTGCCTCTGATTACTCACAACTAATTATTAATTTTATGTTAATTTAGCTTGGAATTTAGGGGAGTTCCTTCTGAATATCAATTGAGTGAAAACTGAAGAAATTTTGCAGGGTCAGATTATTATTATGTTCATTTTGGGATTATTTCATGCAATTTTTTCTTTCATACACTACTCATTCTCCTATCAAATGCACTCTATGAAACTTCATATACCTTTATTTTTCTTAGCACAATTTAACATATACTTTAATATATGTGTAAGATATGTTGAGTCTCTTGGGTTTCCATTTCATGCTCTCTCTCTGTGTAAATATGTTTATTCAGTTGAGTCACCTGTGTTCAAGCAGAGAGAATCTTAAAACGGACAGCTTGTAACACTTGAGGACTGGTGCTCGATACCCTTGCTCTATACAATGTCATGTAATTTACACTTTACATTCCTTAGATAACAGGCTATTCATTTGTTGCTTCTGTTTGTTAAGCATTAAGTACATAAGCCCTATTTCTATAAATAATAATAACAGGCCCTAGTTAATGGTAGATCCTATAATTTGCACCTCTGCTTGTGGCTTCTGACAGAGCCCTTTCAAATACTCCATAGTTAAATTATATTCTTATTTACAACAGTTTATTTTCACATGCTGTCTTTCTTCAAAGCCTCTAATTACTAATGCTTATGATGGATGTAGTAATCATGGAATTATATTGTGTTTAAAACTACTGTCTGTTGTAAACAAATATCTAAGTTTGTGTACTATGGAAATGCTGAAACTTTAAAAAAAATAACAATTGTCATAGAAAAAAACAAACACACAACCATGTGCTGTGGTTTCTGCTTCTGAACTTCAAGTTGAAGCAAGTCAGTTTCGAAAATTGTTTCACTGCTTAGTATAATTATGCTGACTAACCATATAATTACAAGTTATTAAAGAAAGTATAACATCTGCATCTTCATAATAGAGATCTGTAACTTGTCTGACAAGTTGATTTTTCACATTAACGTCCCAATCTGCAAGATCAGTTTTCATAAGGACAGTGTGCCACGCAAAAAAAAAATATTCAGGATTTTTATCGTCCTAAATAATGAAATGTAGAAGAATATAAATGTGCTTCCATTCTGTAAGTATTTCCATCTTTATTCTTGAAACATTATATAAATATGTTTTTGAAAAAGCGCCAAAAATATTAACCTTAACTAACACCAAAATAATAGCAAAGGTTACTTTCAATATGGTTCACACTTTGAATCAATGTATTACTCAATGCCAGAGTACTTATTGAACTTTAAGACTACCAGGTTATTGAAGTCGTCTTAGAATGCCTTAGAATTGGCTACTACAGGAAAACAGAAAACTTATCAAGGACATTGCATCTAAATACAAAGAGCACAGAGTATATTTCTCTTGTGCTGCTAATTCAATGGAGAAAAGATTTCACAAGTTAGCAGGGTGTTGAAGTCCAAATACATTACAGCATCTGTGGAAAGGTCAAGCTAGATGACCTACTGACAGTCATCTTCCTACCTAGGAAGATCTTGGTTAAGGTGGTCTTTAAAGCCCCCCTGTAGGTCAGTTAAACAGATACTGAAATGCCCAACATCATTAGCTAAATGTATTAACTATTTACATGACCACTATACCATAAAAATAATGACTTCTTGATTTATAATGTTTAAACTTTGTAATGCTAGTAGTTATGCTTTAAAGCTTTTACTTTTATAGGTTTGTGGATAGAAATTACATGCAGATATACTCTTCTTGATAATAGGAATTGTCTAACCTCTATACATTCTTACTAAAAAACGAAAGAGTTGGGGATTAATCTTTAAGAGTAAAATATATAAATATATGACAAATATAACATTGTTAAAAATTGCATTGTAAGGAAGATCTATACTACCGACCACCTACAAGCCCCATAAATCCAGTTTGTTAAGTATAATGATGTCGCGAACATAACATTTTCGGTTTGCAAACCGCAAACTCGAACCGCCGCAAATGTTTGCGAACCGGCGAACCCGGTGAACCGCCATAGACTTCAATGGGCAGGCAGATTTTAAAACCCACAGGGACTCTTTCTGGCCACAATAGTGATGGAAAAGTTGTTTTAAGGGGACTAACACCTGGACTGTGGAATGCCGGAGGGGGATCCATGTCAAAACTCCCACAGAAAATTACATAGTTGATGCAGAGTCTGGTTTTAATCCATAAAGGGCATAAATAACCTAACATCCCCCTCCATCATCATCCTCCCCTATATCTCTTTACCCCCTCCCTCATTATCCTCCCCTGTGTCTCTTTCCCCCCTTCCTCATCACCCTCCCCTGTGTCTCATCCCCCCTCCCTCATCATCCTCCCACCTTCCTCATCATCCTCCCCTGTATCTCTTTACCCCCTCCCTCATCATCCTCCCCTGTGTCTCTTCCCCCCTCCATCATCATCCTCCCCTGTGTCTGTTTCCCTCCTCCCTCATCATCCTCCCCTGTGTCTCTTTTCCCCCTCCCTCATCATCTTCCCCTGTGTCTCTTACCCCCTCCCTCATCATCCTCCCCTGTGCCTCTTTCCCCCTTTCCTCATCACCCTCCGCTGTATCTCATTACCCCCTCCCTCATCATCCTCGCCTGTGTCTGTTTTACCCCTCCCTCATCATCCTCCCCTGTGTCTCTTTCCCCCCTCCCTCATCATCTTCCCTGTGTCTCTTCCTCCCCTCCCTCATCATCCTCCCCTGTGTCTCTTTCCCCCTTCCTCATCACCCTCCCCTGTATCTCTTTACCCCCTCACTCATCATCCTCCCCTGTGTCTCTTCCCCCCTCCCTCATCACCCTCCCCTGTGTCTCTTTCCCCCCTTCCTCATCACCCTCCCCTGTATCTCTTTACCCCCTCCCTCATCATCCTCCCCTGTGTCTGTTTCCCCCTCCCTCATCATCCTCCCCTGTGCCTCTTTTCCCCCTCCCTCATCATCTTCCCCTGTGTCTCTTCCCCCCTCCCTCATCATCCTCCCCCCTCCCTTGATGATAAGGGGGGGAAGAGACATAGGGATAAGTGTGAGGGGTGTTAGGGTAAGGGGTGTTAGGGATAAGGGTGAGGGGGTTAGGTGTTAGGGTGAGGGGTGTTAGGGCAAAGTGTGAGGGGTGTTAGGGTGAGGGGTGTTAGGGATAAGTGTAAGGGGTGTTAGGGTGAGGCATGTTAGGAATAAGTGTGAGGGGTGTTAGGTCTTAGGGATAAGTGTGAGAATGTTAGGGTTAGGTGTTAGGTTGATGGGTGTTATGGATAAGTGTGAGGGGTGTTAGGGTTAGGGTAAGGGGTGTTAGGGATAGGTGTGATGGGTGTTAGGGTAAGGGATGTTAGGGTTAGGTGTTAGGGTAAGGGCTGTTAGGGATAAGTGTGAGCGGTGTTAGGGTTAGGTGTTAGGGATAAGTGTGAGGGGTGTTAGGGTTAGGGTAAGGGGTGTTAGGGATAAGTGTGAGGGGTGTTAGGGTTAGGTGTTAGGGTGAGGGGTGTTAGGGATAAGTGTGGGGGGTGTTAGGGTGAGGGATGTTAGGGTTAGGTGTTAAGGATAAGTGTGAGAGGTGTTAGGGTTAGGGTAAGGGGTGTTAGGGATAAGTGTGAAAGAGGTGTTAGGGTTAGGGTGAGGGGTGTTAGGGATAAGTGTGAGGGGTGTTAGGGTTAGGTGTTAGGGTGAGTGGTGTTAGGGATAAGTGTGGGGGTGTTAGGGTGAGGGATGTTAGGGTTAGGTGTAAGGGATAAGTGTGAGGGGTGTTAGGATTCGGGTAAGGGGTGTTAGGGATAAGTGTGAGGGGTGTTAGGGTTAGGTGTTAGGGTGAGGGGTGTTAGGGATAAGTGCAATGGGTGTTAGGGTGAGGGATGTTAGGTTTAGGTGTTAGGGATAAGTGAGTGTGAGGGGTGTTAGGGTTAGGTGTTAGGGTGAGGGGTGTTAGGGATAAGTGCAATGGGTGTTAGGGTGAGGGATGTTAGGTTTAGGTGTTAGGGATAAGTGTGAGGGGTGTTAGGGTTAGGGTAAGGGGTGTTAGGGATAAGTGTAAGGGGTGTTAGGGTTAGGGTGAGGGGTGTTAGGGATAAGTGTGAGGGATGTTATGGTTAGGTATTAGGGTGAGGGGTGTTAGGGATAAGTGTGATGGGTGTTAGGGTAAGGGATGTTAGGGTTAGGTGTTAGGGTAAGGGGTGTTAGGGATAAGTGTGAGGGGGTATTAGGGTTAGGTGTTAGGGTGAGGGGTGTTAAGGATAAGTGTGAGGAGTGTTAGGGTTGGGTGCTAGGGTGAGGGGTGTTAGGGTTAGGTGTTAGGTTGATGGGTGTTATGGATAAGTGTGAGGGGTGTTAGGGCTGGGTGCTAAGGTGAGGGGAGGATGCTGATAAGGGGGGGAAGAGACACAGGGGTTTCCTTGCAGCAGAGATCAAAAGAGTCCTTCAGGACTGTATTGCACACTGTGTACAGTAGCCTAGCTATGGTTTTCCCTATTGATGCAGTATCACCTACACTTAGCCTCCTCTCAGTAAGACTGCAAGTTAGTTATGATTCCAAAATGGCTGCTGTACATGAGGTTAAAGGGTCTGGAAGGCAGGGTATGATGCTGATTGGCTGGAATGTGTCTGCTGACTGTGAGTTGCAGGGTCAAAGTTTGCTCAATGATAAAGTATAGGGGGCGGATTGAACATCGCATATGTTCGCAGTTCGCCGCGAACACAAACATGCTATGTTCGCCGGGAACAGTCCGCCGGCGAACTATTCGCGACATCTCTAGTTAAGTATAATCAAATAGTGTTTCATAGCACCTAATAACCTTAAACCATAAGAGTTCCTAAGGACTCCCATGAAATATTATACTATAACCATGGTAGTAAATATGGATTCCCATAGCACCTATTGATTGACACATATTTTAGCGATTGGAATCTGCAAAGGTTAAGGTGTGGTAAAACATTTTTTTTTTTTATAAAACAGGGATTTTTAGGTGGAGGCCCATTTCCACTGAATAAACATGAGTACTAATGTCCTCAATCAAGAAAGAATGGGACAAATTCTTCCTTCAGCATGGATTTGTTGACATATCCATGACTGAAAAGAAAGAACCAAGGCATCGATGATCAGTGCTGGAGTGTGCCAAAAGGATAGGTAATGTATATTTCCCCAGTTACTTGTTTTCTATGTAGTGTTTTTTATGTATTTAGTGTTAGTGCCCATTGTGGTTGGTATGGATCCCATGGGGGGGGTTAGGGTTTACTGGGTCCAATATGGTGCCCAGTGGTGACAGAAAGGGTGCCACTGGGGTCCATATGGACTCATGTAGTAACAGGGTTAATTTTGTGTTGGGAACCCGATGGTATAGGGTTTATTATTAAGTGCCATGTGGGTCTATAGGGAACCCCATGGTTATGGCCAGAGACACAATAGGGGTTCATAGGAACTCAAATGGATCGTCCACCCCACAGCACAATGGGTAAAAAAAGGGGGCTCAATGCACATCCCAGTTATTGAGAAGGTAATCCTGGGGGATACCCAGGCTCATAAGGGTTAGCAGGACATTGAAGAAGGCATTATACACCCTATGCATTCACTTTTAGTTTTTTAACCCCTACCCTGCTACGGGATCAGGTTTAAATAAATAGGGATATGGAAGGATGTTAGTGTTATATTTGTGTGTTCCATTATAGTGGGTACTATCCTGTAGTATTGCTTAGATTCAGATTCACAGTCTAGTGTAAGTACATTTTAGACAGGCTGCAAGCACACATTAAAGCTAAAAGGACTTTACCCTCTGGGTGTGATTTCTTTTTTCTGTGGAATCCATAGTATAGCTCATCATATGTGATTTTCAAAACTACTATAGCTGTGAGTAAGCCTATTTGGAGTTCTTACAGGAACCATCAAATCAATCCCTTGCTCAGTCTCACTCCCCCTTCACATCTACCCCACCTCTGCATTTTCTATTTATCCTTCTTCTTGCTTTTTCTCCTAGTCATTCCCAGCTTTATCTTCTGTAAATTCTGACTTCAACTACTCACTGAGCAGCTCTGAAATCCTGCCTAGGACCAGATTCAGTAAAAGACAAGTCCATACCAGTCTCGCCAAATCCTTACAATCAAGTAAAGTTAACATCTAAAAAATGTAATTCAGAAAAATACAAAAATGAATACAACATAATTCTAAAATAGTTTTAATCCTACCTTAATGGCTATTGTTTAAAGATGTTGACAATCTATAGTTCTTCTGCAATGCTTAATTAGAACTAAATATTGCAAGTACACATACAACTTATCTGGAAATGTATATCAACTGCACAGAAATATTAATTTAAAAATAGGATGTAATTGGCTAGATGTATCAATCAGATAAATGTAGGTTGAATAAAATATTTAGGCAACCAAACACTCTTGTGCACTCTACTCTGTATAATGACACAGAAGATTTATACATTGATAATAATCATGCTGCACTATATAAACAATTAGGGCCATACCAGTTCAGAAAAGTGTTGCAGAGACTCAATCATGTATATGAACCAATTGAATTTTGGAGGCCTTTCATACCTCATTTGGGACAGTTTTTATGCCATATTTGTGTTGTGACCCAAAAAGGGAGAGTTTTGTGAGAGGCTTTGAAAAATATAGTGTAAGTGAAGTATGCTGGAAATATTGTTAGCTGACAAAGCAATGTCTTGAGGACTAAACCAAAAAAGAATGAGAAGCAGGTGACCTACATTGGATTCATATCCAAACAATTCACATGGACACAACAGCAATATCTGTCCCAAGAAAATAATTTGGTAGCAGTAAGTGCTGCATTCCAATATGTGGAGATATGCCCAAAAGACACTCATCTGCCTATAGCTGGTTGGGTGAGAGATGAATTGTTGCAAAATGAACACCATTAGCCCAACACTACACCCTTTTGAAGTGGATGTATTCTATTCAAGAAGGGGGAGAAAGAACAGCTGGTGATGTGAAGGACATTTCACAAAGGATGGTTGGTTTAGTCACATACCAGGTAGTTGAAGAAGTACCACATAAACTTAAATTGAAAGGAATCCTAGAGTGGTGGGGCAAAGTGCTACTTCAGACACTTCTGTTACTAATTAATAGACCTATAGATTTTACCACACCAGTAGATTGGATCACAGAAAGGGCATTGTCCTGTAACATGATACTACTCACCACATTTGGGGATTTTGGAAAAATACCAATTGGGTGATTGTAAGTTTACACCTCGATGATGGACTACTAGACAGGTCCCTCAACACTAATAGTCACCTTCTCCCACTGATACAATAGTGACATTAAGGTAAAATTTCATGTGGGAAGTACAGCTAACCAAAAATTCTAATAATGAGAGGCATTAAGATACATGTAATCAGGGAAGTGCCAACTAAGATAATATGGATGGACTATTTATAATGCAGGTAGAAAAATTGTGTACTGGGGCTCCTGCTTACTGTATCTGATGTGGTATCCAACAGGGTCTAATGTATTTAGTGTATGCACATGGGTTTATATGTATGTGACCAGGAATATGCAGGCAATTGGTAAATAAAACATATTTATTGAGGACTTAGAAGTAGAATTGAATAGTATTGTTTTCATTTCTGCTGATGACACGAAGTTGTGCAAGGTAATTAAATCAGATAATGATGTACTTTCCCTCCAAAGGCATTTGCATACATTAGAGAATTGGGCAACTAATTGGCAGATGAGATTTAATACGAATAAATGTAAAGTTCTGCATCTGGGAAGAAAAAATAGCCATGCAATCTATAAACTTAATGAAGCAAATCTAGGGGTACCACCTACGTAACAGTTCTCAATGCCAAGCAGCTGCTGCAAAGGCAAATAAACTATTAGCATGTATTAAGAAGGTTATAGAAGCAAGGGAGGCACCAATTCATAAAAAGGACATTTTAGAACTGGAAAAAGTACAGAGAAGGGCTACAAAACTAATAAGGGGAATGGAGGGGCTAAGTTATGAAGAAAGACTATCCAAATTAAACTTATTTTCTTTAGAAAAAAGGGCACCTAAGAGGGGATATGATTACCCTATATAAATACATCCAGGATCAGTATAAAGATTTGTCAAGGGAGCTTTTTGTTTTGTGCCAAGAGGTTTTCAACTGACAAGAAGACATCCTTTGAGGTTAGAACTAAAAAGATTCCACTTTAAAGAAATAAAAGGGTTCTTCACAGTAAGGGTGGTTAATCTGTGGAATTCTCTACCAATGGAGGTGGTGACAGCAAATTCGATAGATAACTTTAAAAAGGGATTGGATATATTTGTAATTAAAAAGGACATTCAGGGTTATCCTGGTTAATTAGAGAGGGAGTATTGATCCAGGGAGGAATCTGATCGCCAGTATCTGCAGTCAGGAAGGAACTAATTTGTTTTCCCTTTTGAGACAATTGGCAAAGTTTCACTGTTTATCTTTGTTTGCCTTCCTCTGGATCAATTAACAACTAATCTGCATATTGCAGATCAGAAAAAACCTAAAAGGTTGAACTTGATGGGCTAAAAGTCTTTTTGCAACCTCAATTACTATGTAACTATGTAACTATGTAACAAATTGTATATTTTGCATGTGCTCTCCCTTTAATGAACGCCAAAAGTGAAAAAGAAAGCATATTTTATATTTTTGGCCTTTTGCACCATATTGTTTGGAAACAGTCCATGATGACAAATAATACATACATGTATACAATAGTAACTTTCATTGCTTCATTTCTGTCCCCAAAAAGGTGGTTATTTCCATCTTGTACTTTACCAGTTTGCTTAAAATATTCAGAAACTGGAAGGCTGAAATAACTTAAATTGAAATTTTAACAATATTTATATTTCATTTGACAAGCAAAATCAGTGGTGCCTCAAGAGACATACACAATCTTCCAGCCCAAACAAGCTATATTATTTGAATCATAAGCCAAAGCAATTTAATCAAAAACATATTTGGGTTTAAAAGGTTTTGGGAGTTGAAACATACTGTGAGGAATCTGCAGAGACTTTAACTGTGCCATAGGGCTATTTTATGTTTGTTGTTGTCATTAAACAATAACAGACTTGGGGTCTCATTCAATGGCAATTCAACCAATTGAATAAAGCTTTATATAAGCAATAGCATATTTATTTTACAAAATTTTTAGTTACTGATCTTCTATCCAAAAGTAAGGTCTTCACTAGCTAAAAACTTCTGTAAAAATATATACTCAGTGCTTATATAGATCCTTATTCAATTAGCAAAATTGCAATTGAACGAGGCCCTTGGGTTGCTGTAGTGTGGGAAGGTCAGGTCCAATGAGGTGAAAGGAAACAGACAGGAGATCTGAGTTGAAAAAGATCGGGGGACAGGTGGTATTTGAGGGATCAAAGTTTGCGACTTTGGGAGATGAATTGAGAAAGGCATTGAGGGACGTATTGCAAGGTTTGTTATATAAATGTTGAGGTGTTTACAGCCTTATTAAATTGCGATTTGGCCAATTGAATAGGGTTCTACATAAGCACAGAGCATATTTTTTTACAGATTTTTTTAGTTAGTGAAGACCTTGCTTTTGGATAGAAGTTCACTAAAAACTTCTGTAAAAAAATATGCTCTGTGCTTAAATAGAGCTCTATTCAATTGGCCGAATCACAATTTAATAAGGCTGATAATACGGTTTCTGAGGGGGTAAATGTTGAATATATCTGTCCTTTTATTGATGGTATTTCCTTGCTAATTTTGCATTTTGCAGCTTTTTGAAGACACACCAAAATGCCTTTTTCTTTTACTCTTCACAACTTTATTAAATAGGTGTATTCCCTATACAGATGGTTCCAAAATGGTCTCGGCTGCATCACATCTATCATTGCCTCACTGCGTGCGCTTCTAAACTCATTTCAAAAATAAAAATTGTTTTCATCCCAAGTGACCGAGCAAGTGACACACAGAAATGTGGTATGTGTTTAAGAGTCAAGAGGCAGAAGTGACTTGCCAGCGAGCATTATGTATAGATTAAATTATCAAACAAGTTCACATTAATCTTGCACATATAACAGTGTTTAAATAGAGAGGGATAAAAATAATCTGAACAAATAATGTTTACATATAAAATAATTTAATCATACTAGTGCATAAAGGACAATACTATTTAGCTATCCCTCCAGTTATATAATAAATTATTAACAATATCAAGTATTATTAAATATATATAACATCAATGGCAAAACAATGTATATTTTTTACCAAGATTGCAAATTTCTCTATTAAATATTACATCAAACTATCTGGTGAGTTTTTTTAACAAGAAAGTAAAAGCACTTTTGCTAAATAGCCAAAAAAAAAAGTCCACCTTAATAAGACCCAATATTCCAAGATGAATTTAGGCAATAAACCAGACCTTAACAATTGTAAATAGTTCCTATTTGTTCAGATCCTGTTAGCATGCAACTATACAAGTATAATATATTCTGACATCCCGGGCCCTGACAAGACATTATTTTAGCAATCTCTGAGTCTAGTATAACAGCAGGAATTCTCTTCTCTTTGGGGTTTAAGGTTCAATATCCAGCTACTTGTCGGCAATCCTACCCTTGCAGTACTTAGCAGGAGGGAATTTTTCCGAGAATTTTTCTTTTCAATATTATTGTCTCAGAAATTTGCTGTCATGGTGGATAAATTCACACAGCAAAGAATCTACTTGACCTTGAGTTTCCAGATACAGCTGATGTGGCAATAAATACTCAGAATGTGTACTCAGATCTGGCACTCAATATATTCAGATTGTATCTCTTAAAACAAAAAAAAAACTACTTCTGAATAATTTAATATCTACTTTTATGTAATCTGTATCATTTCCTATATGCAGAGTATTACGCTACCAGCGTCAGAGCTCGCACCAGTGCATGTGGTGCAATGAATCGGGGCCCTCATCCGTGGGGCCCTGCGATGCCGTTCTTTTTTTATATATGTTTTTCTGCAGTGTAGGGCCCAAGATGGAACTTTTCTCATTGGCTGCAGGTCAGTGGTGAAGAATGTGTGTATGACATGAGGAGTAGAAGCAAGGAAGGAAAGTAAGGAGAGTAGAGCTACTTTGGGAAGGGGTCTTGGGGAGGGAGTCTGTTTTGGGAGGATTTTAGGCATTAAAAACTGAGCTTATAAGCACTTCTTAATAAGATAAAAGTACATAAAAGTAAGTAATCATTATCTTCTGCCCTTGGTATGGTCTCTGGATGGGGACGAAATGGCCATTGGCTTATGCAGGGGCATCTTTTGATATTTGTACAAGGCATCTCTCTCTCTGCACCTTTGTTGTAAATAGCATGAAATTGATTGGTAGCTCGGACTACAAGATCTAAAGTGGTTACATTTTACAACAACAGAGAACTGTAAGTATATCTATTTATATTAATACATTTGTATTGAGGAAGTTCCTATTAAGGAGCATGTAAATCTGAGGAAGCAATTACTTACAGCTTTAATAAATTTACCTACATGTTGGTACTCTATCACGTAATCACTATTGGCTAACCATTTAGTTCCTATTTAAAAGAGCTAAGTAAAGTTAAGGAGCTATCACCTATATATGCTAATATATACAATAATTAACCCCTATCTCATTCATGACCCATACATATGCAGGTGTAAATTGAGCTCATATCACATCATTAAGGTGATGTTCCTATTTTAAGATCATAGTATATCACTCCACTAGAGTGCAGTTTCTATTTTAGAAACGTTGTGTGATTAGTATGCTTATCCAAGCACAGTGATGTGTTGGTGCCGTACTATAGGAAACCCTTATTTATAAACATATTTATTGTATATTCAATGGGTACTATTTTGACATAAAAACACCCCATGTTTTATATATGCTTATGGTTAGTTATAACTTTTTCATTATCAGTGATACTGTATGAGTGGTGATGTTTCCAGTCAGGGGCCACTAGTTTAAAAGTGGTATACAACCTATAGCTCAGCTTTGTATTTAATGTTGTGATACTACATAGGTTGTGAGGTTCCCAGTCAGGGCCATTAGTCAAAGTGGCATATGACCAATAGTCCAGATTTGTGTTCAGTGTTATGTTTGTTGATGGTATTGCTTCTCACTCTATGCCCACCAAGACCATACATGCTTAGTGAGTCCACGCCCCTGTTTACAATATAATCAGCTGTTTATACTGTCAAATTGTTTTTTGTTTTGTTTTTAATTACCTAAATTGGTATACATTACCAATTGGTTGGAGTGCAGGTCAGTTCATATTCAATTAACCATTTATTTTTCATATTTGGAGAACACTAGAAACCAATCTTTCCTTCTATCCAGCATTAGGGCATTTAGCCAGCTTTGGGGTTCTGCCTTCAAGGTAGGAGATATCCTTTGAGATCACAGGGTTCTGTCTTTTCTTACCTACTATCTTTTGCACACTTTCTCCAATTCTTGTTTAAGGAATCCTTCCTGGATCAATTGAATTGTACTTAAAATCCAAGATATGTTTGGTTTCCGTCTTATCTTACCTAGTATCTTTTGTACACTTTCTCCAATTCTTGTCCAAGGAATCTTTCCTGAATCAATTGATTTGAACTTAAAGTCCAAGGTATGTTTAGTTTTTAATCAGCATTATTTTTTGCATTTAATCTAATAAAGTTTATCTTTTTTTTCAGATATATTCCTACTTTGTGTTATGCACTAGAAAAACTAATATTTCTATTGTAACATAACAAATAAAAGAAAATAATAATAATACACCTTCCATATTCCTTTAATAAATGAAAATAATATTTATTTTCATAAATCTCAGAATTTATCAAGTCTCATTCTTTTAAAGAGGTGTGAGACCATTAATCCTTAATTGTATGATTCTCTGATATCATACTGTATGGATGCCTAAATTGTATACAACACATTTATTTTATCAACACCAATTGATTTGCTACTACAGAGCACACATTGCAACGCAAAAACCCAGCCTCTGCCAGTTATATCATACTAGCGAATTGCCCGTCAAAAAATGACGGCAATGAAATTGTAAGGTAGCTAATGCTGTTTAGTGTGTAATAATGAAATATATAATACATGAATAAATGAATATAGTTTACCTATTTTAAAGCATTGTGTGGAAGAGCTGTGAATGTGTTTTGATGTTGCTGCAGCATTAGTGGTGTGGATCTGCTGTGTAAGCGTGCTGAATGTGTGCAGTGTAACACTGTGCGTGCGCGAGCCCAAACCGTTGTCGTGTACTTCCGCATTGGCGTAAAATGGCGAGTAATGTGTGGTATACGTTTGTATCGGAATATCCGTAGGTGTTTTGTGGTGTTTTGCGAGTTTCTTGTGGTGTTTTGCGAGTTTAGAGTGCTGTAGCCTCGTTTTCGTTTTGTTCGGCGGCCATTTTTTCTCTCGCTTCGATTTTTTTTTAGTCTCTAAACTGTTTTATTTCGAGTAAAATCGAGGTGTAAGTTGTATTTTTGAGGTGCTGGGTGCTCCCTCTTGGTGTAGGTACGTTTTTTATGTATGTGGTGTGTGTATGTATTGTGTTTTACATTTTGTAATGTTCGCGAGTTGCGTCCGAGTGTTGCGAGTCCGTAATGTGTGTGAACGTGTGTCGTATGTTGTTTGCAGTGTCGTAATGTGTGTGTCGTACTGTTTGGGTTGCGACGTGAAGTTTGCGACGTGAAGGCGCTCCATGCCAGCAACTGACGTGACGTGAAGGCGCTCCATGCCAGCAACTGCGGCCCTCGCTTTGCGAGGTCCTCAGGTGCTGGCATGGAGCGCCTACGGCGCTCCATGCCAGCAACTGAGACCCTTGCTGGCAAGGAGCACCTTCGGCGCTCCTTGCAGCAACTGAGACCCTCGGGCAGTAACCTCGCTTCGCGAGGGCCGCGACTCGCGTAGCAAGCCCGCAGCGTTAGCAACAACTCGTACGCTCACAACTATATATGTGATGAATCTCTGCCACTTACAATGAACAAAGCAAATATCTTGTACATTAACAGCTCTGATTTACTGTGACCTTCTCTTGTATTTCATGTACTGTATAGCTTAGCTGCCTTTATTTGTAATACAATATGTAATCATCCAAATATCTTAAATTAATCTCTGCAGTTACAATAAATCTGCTGACAATTTGCCTCCTGACTTCTGTTGCATGACAAGCCATATGGAGCCAGTCAAAGGGCTGAGACCATCAGATGCTGAAATGTAGACATTGTATTGACCTGGAAACTGTGTCCTGTCTGAAACCAAACATTTAATAGAATGTGGCACTGGGAACATACAGTATGATGATTGTCTTCAAATTAATTTCTTCAAACTTTTATTCCCAGCTCTTAAATTTTATCTTTATTTATGCACATACATGTTATCATTCTGCAATGTAATTTCTTAAGCTTCAGGGTAGTTCACAAACTCTACTGCTACATTATTTTGTGACTCCACCATTATGACTTAAATCAATAGTTTTCCTTCAGAATGTCAAGGCAATTTGAACAACTTTACCAAATAAAGGCCCTCATTCAATTGCATTTTGGCCAATTGAATAGGGCTCTAAATAAGCACATAACATATATTTTTTAAAGAAGCTTTTAGTTAGTAAACATCTATCCAAAAGCAAGGTTTTTACTAACTAAAAACTTCTTTAAAAAAATATGCTATGTGCTTATTTAGAGCCCTATTCAATTGGCCAAATCACAATTGAATGAGGCCCAAAGACATTTTACTTTCAGACAATCGAACAAAAAAAAAAGAGAAATTACAATGATAACATTTTCATGCAGGATGAATATTAATTTTGGAAAGAAGAGTTGTTGCCCCTGAATATGTAGATCTAAAAAAATCACGGTGTCTTTTTGGGGGTTCTCAACCACATTAAAGTTAAATAAAAAACACTAACCTAAATGCACTAATCTCTTCAGAGAGAATTATTAGGTGAGTTATTTATAGAACCACCCTTCATTGTGCCATTTTTTTCAATGATCCATATAAGAAATCATTAAAAAATATTATCTATGATTCCTTTGAATAAATTTAAATGATTGCACTCTACATCTATCTTCTCCAGTGAATCTAGCCATATATGACAGCTGCCAACTAAACAATATTCTTTCCTTTTCTAAAAATAGTGAACTTCAACACATCTGTATTATACTTTTTGCTAATGTCCTGCTTTGGAGTTTGACCCAAACAGACTTCTTAATAAACACTTGGGCCCTCATTCAATTGCAATTTGGCCAATTGAATAGGGCTCTAAATAAGCACATAACATATATTTTTAAGAAGTTTTTAGTTAGTAAGCATCTATAAATATGCTATGTGCTCATTTAGAGCCCTATTCAATTTGCCAAATCACAATTCGATGAGGGCCTAGGAGATGCAGGCAATAGTTTATCATTGTTTTTTATATGTTCTATGTAAGATCAGTGCAATGTATTTACATAGGGCCTCATTCTATTAACGGCCGTAGGAGATGCGTGGCCTATTCTATTCCCTTGTGGTCGAGGGCTCCGGCAGGCTTGCGGCCGGCGCCCTGTTATCCCTTGCGGCCGCATGCGCAGCAGAAAAGCCTTTGATCTTACACGGCCGCAAGAGTTTCGGCCGCAAGAAAGGCCCGGTTGCTATTCAATTGCTATGTAAACTCTCTCGTCATGGCCGTAATTATCTAAAACCGAGCCGCAGCTTAATTGCACCAAAAAGGTCCCGCTAGCACCCAATTAAGCACATAATAAAGCTATCCTACACTTTGATGAGACGATAAAGTGATTGGAGGTGTTAGCATTCATAGCACAACATTCCCCTACACTCAAATCTGAAAATAATTTTTAGTTTAATTCATGTCAAATGTCCGTGGACAAAGTCCCAAGGGCTTTGAGCACCTCAGACCCACAAAGGCGGCGGGATTAGCCTCCGTCAAGTCCGTAAATGGGTAAAATAGATCCACGGGTCGTAAAGGCCCTCAAAGCCCGCACAGGCTTGAATAAGGAGCTACGGGCTTGATCATTAAAGTCCGTGGGACTTGCACGGATTTTAAAATCAAAGTACAATTTGGCGATGTGCAAGCTTGAGAATGTTTTGCTATTAATCCTCATGCCCCCCCATTATATTCCCCATCATTTACAGTGCTTTGCAGTGCTGGATTGAATATATATTGGCTTCTACAATGCTTTGTTTGCGGCCCTCAACCTCAAGGACGGGACGGAAAGTAAACCGTAAATGATATATTGGATTTGGGCGATGTGCAAGCTTGAGAGGGTGTTGCTATTAATCCTCATGTCCCTCATTATGATGCCTAGAATTTACGGAGCTTTACAGTGCCATCTTGAATTTATTGCATTTACAGTTTTCGGACTTTGCGGCCGGAAAACAACATTTATGGGCACAGGAAAAACGCTTGCGGACGTTTGCATGATGTGCGGCCGGCCGGAAGGGGCATATCCTTGCGGCGCCGTTCATTTGAATAGCAAGGTAGCAGTAGCTCTACACAGGGCCGGAAGATGGCCGCAAGGAATCGCAGCTTTGCGGCAATTTTACGGCCGTTAATAGAATGAGGCCCATAGTAATTTAGGTTGAAAAAAGACTTTAGTCAATCAAGTTCAAACTTTTTAGATCTCCTCTGATCTGCAATATGCAGATTTATTGTTAATTTATTGTTAATTGATCCAGAGGAAGGCAAACAGAAAAAAAATACAGTGAAACTTTGGCAATTGTCTCAACAGGGAAAACAATATAAAAATTATTTCCTAACCCCCGATACTGGCAATCCGATTCATCCCTGGATCAATACTCACTCTCTATTTATCCAGGATAGCTTTTAATGCCCTTTTTATTTAAAAATAAATCCAATCTCTTTTTTAAGTTACCTATCAAATCTGCTGTCACCACCTCCTTTGGTAGAGAATTCCACAGATTAACCACCCTTACTGTGAAGAACCCTTTTTCTTTTTTAAGACAGTATTGTTACACAGTAACCTATAGTAATACCCCGCAGAACGCTACCCCGCACATCACTCTTTCGCTATAGCGCTGTTTCCGGGGCCAGACCCCGAACGCCGCTAAATCTTGCGATATCACACTGCGGGCATTTAAAACCTCGTTTAGCACACTTTTTTCACCATATCGCTGTTCAGCGATATGGCAATATAATGCCCATTTAGCGCTCTTTTCGCATTGCACTCCTGCATGCAGCTCTAAAGCGCTAAACGGGGTATACCTGTACATTTAAAAAAATTAGTCAAAATCTCACTATTGTCTCCAAGTTAGGCCAATATCACAGTCTAGTGAATCTTTTAATACTTAACATTTAAGTACTTAAAGCACACTATGATTGTGTCTGTACAACACATTGTAGCAATAACCACATGTAATTATACAGGGTTACATGAGAGGTATTTGTACCCATTACTTTCCCATTAGATTGAAAGGTCAGTCAGTGGAAAAATGCTTACTATCTTTCTCATTTTCTCAATGAGACATGGTATGGATTTTATAAATATAATAATGGGCAAAGGTTAAACTGTGATAGTGCTCAGAGATATTGATTCATAAAAAAAACGTGCTTTATCAGAAAAGAACAGTTTTTTGCTTACATTGGAATTTTTTCCAGTTTAAGATTAGTGACATTGAACAAAAATTCCTAACCCTACGAAACAAAAAATAAATATGTTTTGGATCACTTCAAACAATAAGGCTGAGATTATACACATTCCATGAGCAGCAGTGCTAGATTTTCATCTATGGTGTCCTTAGTCGTAAGATGTTCGCTTTCCTCAGTCCCTCTATACCAGGTCTGTCCATGATTTGTCTACAAGGACAGGATCCAAAATACAATTTTAGGATATATTCAGCCTTTTTTCATTACCGAACCACTTGTACTTGAAAGACATATTCTTAAAATATGGTCCAGATGCAATAGTCATTACACTCTAATTCTTCTCAAATGTGTACACAGCATTCTGACTATCATAAACATAATTTACATATGTTATATAAGAAGAGATAACAAATTCTCAGGGTGTAACCAATCACAAACAATTGTGTTTTTAGAAAACAAAAATTATTGGTTTTATTATGTTTCCATTCATGCAAGATACTTGGAGCCTCATTCAATCGGGGCCGTAACTCAGCAGCAAGTCTGCGATTCCTTGCAATCGGGCTACGGGCCAGCATACCACTACTCTTACACTGGTACTCAATTGTCCGGTGCCGCAAGTACATCCCCTTTCCATCTAATCGCAAACTATGCTATCGGTCGTAGGCATTTACCATGAGCCCGTAACTTGTGTTTCAAGCCCTCAATCTCGGAGCACTGTAAATGCAAATATAAATTCAAGACAGCACTGTAAAGCACTGTAAATGATGGGAAACACAATAGGTGGACATGAGGATTAAAGGTACAACATTCTCAAGCTGGCACATCACCAGGATGCAATACTGTATTCCACGTTATTCCAAGCCCGTAGAACTTTTGAATCCAACCTCCATTTTTTCAAAGTCCAACGTGCTTGAATAATGAGTTACAGGCTTGGAGGTTATTCGAGCCTTTGAAATAAAACAGAGGTTGCATTCAAATGTCCTACGGGTTAGCGGTGGAAGCCTGTAAGACTTTAAGACGAAAATTGAACATGAAATCAAATATTCTTTTATGGCGATTTGAGAATGTGGGAATGCTGTGCTGTTAATTCTAAGACCTAAAATCCCTTTGACTTCTAATAAAAGTACAGGATGTCTTTTTTATTTGCGTAATCAGCGCTACATTTTTTAAGTAAGACTGTTGCGGGACCTCTTTGGTGTAAATAAGCTGTGGTTCGCGTTTAGCCATTTACGGGCTTGATGGAGGCTGAATCGTAGCAATTGAATAGCGAAATAGGGATTTCTTGCGGCCGCAAAAGATCAAAGGCTTTGACGGAAGTAAGCTGCGATTGGGCAAATTGCAAGGGATCGCAGCTATAGGCTTGTAACCCGATCGGAGGCCACAGACGTAAGCAAATTGAATAGCTAAGTAGCCTGCTGGCTCCCCTTATGGCCCCGCAGCTCCAAAATGTAGCAATTGAATGAGGCCCTTGGTGAGTGAAAAACACCCTAGGCAGCTACTTGTGTTTTCAACTAGAATATGAAACCTTTTTTTTCTGAATAAGTAGGCTTCAACAAATTTGCTGCTACTGAACTCTTAGTTTTATATTATTTTTTTTTTAATCATCATGAAGAAACATTTAAATTCTGTCCACCTCTTATGTCTGGAAAACTTCACATATTATTGAATACTAAAAAACATAAATAATCATAAACGTTATTCAGAATTCTCCCCAAAACTCTGAGAAGTTTGTAATATGTGATTTGTTTTTTCCCAACGCAGTAAGTGTTTGTTCAGATTTACTACTTGCAGCCTGACAGGTGACAATAGAAACAATGTTAAAAACTCTGTGCTGCAATAGCATTAAATGGATTTGGTTTATGTGAGCCACAGACTCTGCAGAGCTCTCTTTCTCCGCTAGGACTGCTGGGTTATCATTACTCAGTTGATTAGTTGCACCTTGGCAGACCTGATTTGAGACTTTACCTGTAGTATAAAGGAGCTGCTTATGGAATGATTGTTTGCAGTCTGCCTGAGCTGGAGAAAGACACACACAGTGAGAAAGCAGCCTGCAGATTATGACCACTTGGTCAGGCCAGTAATTGTTAACAAACTATTGTAGTGTCTGTTTTGCTCCACCTAGGTTTAGTTGGAAGAGAGCTGGTTAGTGAGAACACTGTTTATCAGTTAAAGTAGTGCTTAAGTGGGAGCTAGGGCTATTTTCTTTGATTAGTTTTGATGTGCCATTTTTGTATCACTGACTAAAATGTTAGTAAAACTTGGAAAAGTATATCCAGCCTCTTGTATTGTTTTCCTCCATCAAAGTGCCGGAAACACAGGCACAAACCCAGGGGAAACACGTACCTTGTCCCAGAGACTACATTTCATAGAATGTTGTGTACTATGTGAATCTAACACACAGAGTGAAATTATCTCTGCATAACCTTTGATGTACAGTAATGTATATCTGCTCACACTAAAGGTTCTAATTAGATTTTGTTTTATTCTTTTAATAGATACTTGGGACCCTATTAAATTTGAAGCCCTTGGCCGTGGTACAGCCGCTAAGCATGCAGGCTTGAAATTTGGAGGAGTTACTGAGTGATTAAAATAGACAAGCCCGCAACATACGTGACCGAGATCCAAATCCTTAAACCATGCTTCCGCACATTCCATTTGCGGAAAGGGAACATGATCAATTAATCAAACCCGTGGTTACAGGTTTAGATAGAGTCAATAGTAAAAGTTATAGTCATCAATACATCACTAAAACATGGAGGTTAGATTTCAATCACTTACGGTTTTGAAGTCCGAGTTGCAATCGGGCCCGCATTCCAGAAATAATGCAATATTAAATAATCAATAAAAATAATATTCTAGTCAATGCAAGGTCTATTATATGTATTAACACATTGATTGCCGGGATCAATATAACACAGAAATTAAACATAAAACAATTTTTTTTTTATTGACGTTTTGAGGGCTTGAGAATAATGTCCTATTAATATTAATACCTTTCATCAATTTCCCTTTAATTTTTATATTTGCTCTTACAGTGCTACGGACAGGACTATAACCCCCTTACGGGTCCTCTCCTTGCGGGACTGCTCCATTTGCCGTTTACGAGTTTAAACGCCAGTGCGTCCTTGGGGATTCGTAGCAATTTAATAGCGATTAGCGATTGTAACATTTACGGGCTTGACAGATCAAAGGCTTAGCTGGGACGGAGTTCAGATTTTCATGGACCGTAGGGATTTTCCACCTGTAACCCGCAGATCATTTGCGGGTAGCTGAAAGAGCCATAACTCTTGCAGGCTCCTTTACAGGATAGGATTTTGAAAATCGTAGCAATTTAATAGGGACCTTGGTGTGTAGTGTGCTCTTGCTAATTTATTAACTTGCTGTAATCTAAATATTTAATTCATATGAACAGGTATCTCACTGGCTTTTTAGATGTGTTTTAACTATCCCATAAATGTGTATTTTGTTGAATATTTTCTCCTATGTCTGAAAATCTTTTTGTATAGATATCAGTATATGTTCTTATTTTAATACATACATGTAAAACTGTGTGTAATATTAATCCACTATAAAGTGTTTGCAACGCCTGTGTGGTGCTCTCTGCATAGATGCACATAGGTGTTACACTTGTTATTAAATCGGCGAATAGTTGCAACAAAGTCGAGCATGCGCAGGTCAATCATTCGCAGAGAAAGACAGCACGTTTGCACAGAGGTAGGGAGGGAAGGAGGGAGGGAGAGAGAGTGAGTCAAAGAGAGCACACAGTTAGAGAAAGACAGAGAGGGCACAGAGACAGAGGGCACACAGAGAGAGAGAGAGAGAGAGAGAGAGACGGCACAGAGAAAGATGGCACAGTGAGAGATGAGGGCACAGAGAGAGAGGGTACAGAAAGAGGGTGCAGAGAGAGGGCACAGTGAGAGACAGAGGGCACAGTGAGATACAGAGGGCACAGAGAGAGACAGGAGGCACAGAGACAGAGGCCACAGAGAGAAGGCTCAGAGAGAGAGAGCACATATATAAAGGGAGCACACAGAGAGAGACAGAGGGCACAAAGAGAGAAAAGGCACAGAGATAGAGGGCAGAGAAAAAGCGAGAACAGAGACAGAGAACACAGAGAGAGGACACAGAGGGAGAAAGGGGGCTTAGAGATAGGCCAGAGAGAGAGAGGGCATATATTGTGACAACCTATCCACAATGAAGGAGGCTATTTATTTTTTTCAAATACTACTCTATTATATTTGCCATTGTTACAAAATAATACACCAAAACAAATCAAAGAAAATAACAAGCCTAGCTCCCACTGGAGCACTACCTTCATTTAAGACATTTCCCTAACTATCTGCTCTCATCCAGCTAAAACAGAGTGGAGCAAAAACAAAACAAAAACAGTCCAAAAGTTAAATCTCTATTACTGGCATGGATCTTTTAGAAGGTCAAATTTCCATTCAACTGCAGATAACACATCAGCTCCATGCTGCTGTATCTCTGTCTGGGCCTTTATTTAGCTTAATACACCAGCATGGACACTTTTGTCTGTGTCTTTTCTCAGCTCCAGTAGACAACTCTCTGGGTTTTGCTCTTTCCAGGTCCACTAAACAGCAAAAACTTCTGTGTCTGTCTTTTGTTTCATGTTAACTGTACACAAAGTTCTTTCAGAGCACCTCACAGGCTGGTTTTGGAAAAACTTCAGAGTTTTGTGAAGTATGTATAATAACCTTACAGCATTAGTACAGTAGCTATCACAAGGATTACATCATTTGAGTCAGACTCTTCCTATGACTTCAATAATGGTAGAATCCAAATGTATTGTTGGCTTATGTTTTGTTGTTGTATCTATTCATGAGTGCAGGTAGAAAAGAGATCAAAATTATTTAATGTTTAACAGTATTGGTAATCAATATGCTGTTTAACATTTTTATAGAAAAAATGTACAGGATATAACATCAAACTGCACATTTTTGCCTTTTGATGTTTCTAGGAGTAAGCATGTTATAGAATAGTGTCCAGAACAAAGAAGAAATAAAGAAAACTTTGACTGGTTTAATGCCACATGTACAGTCTAGTCGAATGAATTGGTCTCTAATGGTTGAAGGGTAAACCTTGTTCAGGCTCCTCTTCTGTTGCTTACTAATCTCACTCTAACATTTGGGGCTATGGTGATCTGTTCTGATCCACATTTGGCTCTGGTACTATAGGTCACACCCCTTTCTAGAAATGAATCTAATCTTCCACCAATTTTTTTTTTTATCTATAAGAATAAGTCTATTTAATAAAACAATGTCTGCAATCTGCTATATAACAGCCTTCTACCATAACGATAACGCAAACATCCAGCTTTCTGTCTTTTTGTACAGTGGGTTTCCTCTTTTAGAACAAGTTCATGACACCAACTTAACAAACACAATAAATCACAGAAAAATGATGTGCCAGCAACATGATGGTCCTGCCCTATGCTCTCTACAAAGCCTTTGAGCAGTGAGTTATTATTCTAACCCCTAATCCCTCACCCTAACCCTATTTTCTCTCTCTCTAACATGTTACAGAGTCTGTCAGGATTCTCTTAAAAATAGACATTTTAATAAAAATAAACCTGTGAAGCATTCAGATACAAGAACTATTTGAAGTAATACTTAAAAATATCAATATATCCAATAAAGATTACATTTCTTTTTATGAATCTTGAGCTGTAAAGAAGCATTTCTGGGAAACACATGCATTTTTATGATTGATGGTTTTGTTGCTCTCAGTGTTACCATCTTTGTGTGCAAATGATTTGCATGGTACTTGTGATGTATGTTAGTAAACTATGTAGCAGGCTATTTCTGTGCATAGTGTCCTATTTACATGTTTTCATTGTTATCATTTACATATTTCTTGCAGAAAATATGTGGATGCGGACACAGTTGATATCCGCATATGATATCTACTATCAATGTTAATTCAACAAAGCAAATATTTTGTAGAATGAACTTTCATAAATAAAAAATGAGAATCATGATTATTATTATCTAATTTAGACTTGAATTTAAATAAAAATGCAGTCTCATTTGAAAGAGCACAATAAGTCAACCCATTACCCATTATTTTAAACTGATAAAAATTAATATGTTTTCTACTAAACCTTGTTTAACGTTTGAGTCATAGAATTCAAATCTGTGAATGAATCAGTGTGACCATCCTTTTTTGGTCTTGAATATTTACAATGAGTAGCTACTTTATGTTTATATCAGCAGGGACAATTATACTATTAGGCAAAGCAGTCAGATGCTTACTGACTGCATTGGTCCAGGAATAATAAAGCTCCTCTCTGAATGGTTGATTTATTCTGGTCATCAAGACACTTCGGCTCTACATATGATGATAGAATATGAAGTCCTGCTCTAACATCTGCTATAAAAATGAAAACTACCAAAATTTAACAGATATGAGAATTAGGTCCTTTAGGGATGGTTATAAAATGATTTTCCTTATGAGGCAGTGACATTCAGGCTGATGTTGAGAAGCACCTGAGAGCAGCCATGTGCAAGGCAATGGTAAAGTTGGAGATCCCTCAGATCACCCAGTGTTTATCAGACTGATTATCTCTTGACCCAGTCACTGCCAGTAAAAGCAAAAAGAGCAGTTCTGTTATTAAAAATAATTTACCTTTCAGAAATAATGTATGTAAATTCCGTACCCCAATTAGTTTTTCACCCTTCACAAAGTGACATATTTTTTAACAAATATTCACAATGTTATTAAATAATATGAAGCAAGGTGAGCATAGTTTTACATGGGTTGAATTCTAAAAGTACATGTTTAAAAAAACTCAATGGTTTAAGAAAAACGTCACAATTTTGTGATGTATGTAATAAACTTACAGCGTTAGTAGCTATAAGAGTTGTGAGATTAAAATGATTTAGGGAGCATCTTGGCACACTCAATATGGAAACATATTAAAGTATATTGTTGACTTGAAGCCAGGGGTGGTGGGGGTTGCTGTTTGATCTATTTATGAGTACAGGAATAAGGAAAATACATTTGGCTCAGTATATTAGTCTATGTTCCTAATGTTTTCACTTGATGACTTCCACACTAACAGTCTTTAACTGACAAAATTATGAAGGTAAATGCAGAGGAGTTAAAATACCTGCTTCTATTATTAGTGATCTATTGAAGAGGACTTTCAAAGTGAGTTTGAATGCTTTAGAACAGAAGAGCCCTCCATGCATGTGGTTCAATTGTTCTAGCAGTTAATGCAAATGGTTTTAATTGACAAACACCATTTTCTAATGCAGCATGAAAGCTGTGAGATTTGAGCTCTGAAACTCATTTTATTCAAAGAAGTTTAATTAAAGTTACACCAGTACTATATTTTGTTCCAAGTTAAATTAAAATTGAACAATTCAGTAAAGAATTTCAAAAGAGTTGGCACCGGGGCCTTGTGTTCTGCTCTAAAAAAAAAACAATATGATCAGTATTTCCAAGGTTTAATAGTCAATATTAAACCTAATTAGAGTCAATTTGCTTTTAATGAAAAAATAACCATATTATTTTTTATTTTTTGTACTTTATTTGGATGGTGTTAGGCAAATTTAATCACATATTGTTAATATACCCAGTAAATCATTTAACAACTTGACTAAATGTAGCACCTGGGGCTAGATGTACTAAATGTGGTTACAAAAGGTCAGTGTGAGGATGTAAACTAAACTGAAACTGGTACTTAACTTTGATTGCAATGCATTAATTGGCTGATCTTTACCTTCTAACTTTATGGGGGCTAGACCGGAAATGAACATGGCCAACATGGGGAGGTACTGACTGTTCCAGCTCCTTGATCCTTGGTGTGCCTCAAGCAGGATTTTGCTCCATGGCTAGAGTTTCAACTTCGCCGCCTGCTCAGTGGCCCCTGTAGGTCTTTGTCAGACATTGGGACCTATCCTCTGAAGGGGGGTCTGGAGAGGAGTTAGTTATTCCTGGAGTCATATATGACACTGCCACAGACAGACAGTGCTGTAAGATCCTGTGATTAGTGCGTA
Organism: Discoglossus pictus; assembly: GCA_027410445.1. NCBI lineage: Eukaryota > Metazoa > Chordata > Amphibia > Anura > Alytidae > Discoglossus > Discoglossus pictus. The sequence continues at coordinate 74,475,052 of CM050173.1, forward strand.
TTGAGACATGAGTAGACCAAACGAAGCTCACAAACAGAAACAAAAAGGAGACAGAGGAGTAACATAAAATGAGTTTCCTTCTTATCTTTCTTTTTCATGGATTTAGTATGTGGGACTCTTATTATGATGTAATACCTTCTAACTTCATGAAAATAAGTGATGGAAGGGTGCTGAGGGTGTTTTAGTATTCTGTGATCCACTTTGTTATATATACTAACTTGTGAAGTGATAGTTAAGAAAGTAACTTTGCCATCTCATGCATGGTAAAACATATATGTCTATACCGATAAGGGATTTAATACATGGTTATATTCATTTTATAACAGAATCTATGCCGTAGCAGCGTAATAAAAGTTAAGTTGCATCTTCTATCATAACACTATTTTGATGACTTGTCACATGTTGCTAACATAATTGTAATAGGTAAATCTTGTCACCTCCGACGTTTAGTATAACTGACTAATCATAAAAAAGTTACTTACCTTTAGCTATATAATACAAAAATAGGTTGTATTCTGCATGCATGGTCCAAACATAATAAGTCACAAAAGCTAGGGTGCCCTCTCTGGCTTCACAAGTGATAGCTCTTGACCTGTAATGGGATGGATCACAGCTGATAGTTATCAGAAGATAGATAGATAGATAGATAGATAGATAGATAGATAGATAGATAGATAGATAGATAGATATCCAGGATCTGATACTTTTGTTTTGTATTTGTTTATGCACTGAACACCAAATGACATACTTGTTTAGTAGATAAATATGTTATTAGTTTACACTGGTACAAATTTTATCAACATAGGCCCCTATTCTACCCCCTATATTGCAGATTACACCATGTTGAAAAGCAAAGTAAAGCTACCTAGCTATTCTAGTCACCCATCACATAAATATTGTGAGATAACTGCTACAAGTGACTGTGACAAGACAGAGTTGAAGATTACATCAGACTTTTCAATTGCACTGCCAAATATTACAAGTTACTCTGTTGAAATTTCTTGCGAACAAGGTAGGATTTACGGATGTGGGAAGGGTGACGTAATATTGCACATGAAAAGATTATAATAAAGCTTACATAGTTAAATAATTACATAGTATTTGAGGTTGAAAAATACTTTTAATCCATCAAGTTCAACTTTTTAAGATCTCCTATGATCTGCAATATGCGGATTAGCTGTTAATTGATCCAGAGGAAGGCAAACAGAAAAAGAAAACAAGTGAAACTTAGCCAATCGTCTCTAAACGGAAAAGAAAAATTCCTTCCTTACCCCAGATACTGGCACACAGATTCCTACTTGGGTCAATACACTCTCGCTAATTAACCAGGATAACATTGAATGCCCTTTTTAATTAGCAATATATCCAGTCACTTTTTAAAGTTATCTGTCACCAACTCCTTTGGTAGAGAATTCCACAGATTAACCACAATTACTGTGAAGAACCCTTTTCTTTCTTTAAGGTGGAATCTTTTTACTTCTAACCTCAAGGGATGTCCTCTTGTCAGTTGAAAACCTCTTGGCACAAAAAGCTAACTTGTCAAAGCTAACTTGACAAAGCTTTATATTGACCCTGGATGTATTTATATAATGTAATCATATCTTGTCTTAGACGTCTTTTTTCTTTATATTCCAAATGAGGGCGTACCAGGGATTTGTATAGTTGCATAATTATATTTGCTTCCCTTGCTTCTATACCCTTCTTAATACATGCTAATATTTTATTTGCCTGTGCAGATGCTGCTTGGCATTGAGCACTGTTACCTAGGCGGATGTCCACAAGCATTCCCAAATCCCTTTCAATATCTGATATCCCTAGATTTGCTCCATTAAGTTTAAAAATTGCATGGCTAATTTTCCTTTCCAGATGCATAACTTTACATTTATTCACATTAAATCTCATCTGCCATTTAGATGCCCATTCCTCTTATTTATGTAAATTCCTTTGGAGGGAAAGTCCATCCATTTAATTACCTTGCACAACTTTGTGTCATCAGCAAAAGTGGAGACACTACTTTCCAGTCACACTTCTAAGTCATTATTAAATATGTTAAAAAGGAGAGGACCTAATACTGAACTCTGAGGAACCCCTCTTATTACATTAGTCCAATCGGAGTATGTTCCATTTAACAAAACCCTTTGCTTCCTGCCTTTTAGCCAGCTCTCGATCCATGAGCAAATATTTACTGCAATTCCTGTATACTTTAGTTTGCACAATAGTCTTCCATGTGGCACTGTATCAAAAGCCTTTGCAAAATCCAAAAAGACTATATCCACTGAGTTGCCTTGATCCAGGTTTCTACTAACTTCCTCATGTAAATGAATTAGATTTGTTTGACATGACCTATCCCTCATAAATCCATTTTGACTCCTACTTATAATCCTGTTCAAATCGACATATTCTTGTCTAACCATTCTAAAAGCTTTCCCACTACGGAAGTGAGGCTCACTGGTCTATAATTCCCCGGATTTGCTATTGCTCCCTTCTTAAATATAGGTATCACCTCTGCTTTTCAACAGTCATCTGGTAGCCCCCCTGTGTTGAGTGAATCTTGAAACATTAAATCCATTATTAATCTAATTTATTTCAGGGTAGTTAAAATCTCCCATTAATAGAACTTGCTGCATTTCCAATCTGTAACAATAATTGCATTTTCATGCTTTCAATTATATTTGGGGGTTTATAGCATACTCATAACCAATATTTATTTGGAATTTGCTGCTGCGCTATTTAACTCTACTCACAAACATTTAATATTATCACTAGTTCCAGCATAAATATCTTCTCTGACTACAGGCTTATATTCAGGCTTAACATATAGAAAAATCCCTACAACTCTTTTACCATTGCCCCTATCATTTCTAAATAGGTTATAACCAGCCAGATTACCAGTCCAATCATGAGATTAATCCCACCATGTTTCAGTAATGCCTATTAAATCCCATTTTTACTTAATGGCTAATCATTTTAACTCCCCTTTTTTTCCTGGCAAGCTTCTGACATTAGCGAGCATACACCTTATGTTTTAAATTTGTAGTTACTTTGGGAAAAAAATCTCCCACAGCTGATTTTACATTATACTGCAAATTACACAGCTTGATTATAATGGTGCTCATAGTTTGTATTCCTAGGTTTCTTCCATTGTTTAAATAAATGTAATATCAGAACACACATGCTTAGCCCATGTATATCAGTCTGACACATTTTGAGAGTTATCACTGTTTAACTAGTGCAATGAGATGTCTCTAAATAGGTGCTAATTGAACTTAGCTTAATAGCATGTTCTACTATATAGATTTACGTAACCGATAAATAGTGCTATAATCTAGTTGTTTTTATTGGCTCACTTATAAATAGTTTAACATGTTGTTATTAGATCTTGGCAAATGTATTTGCACTCGTTTTTTTCAACTATGAGGATCAATAAGACACTATAGTATTTTCTGTTACTCCAAATTAGTTCCACAGGATGGTGCAGCTCATCATAGATTCATATGACAGAGAGGCAGCTTAGAGGCAGCAGAAAACCACTGACAATTTTAAGAAGGAAACCACTTTTCAATATGCTTTTCACCCTCTATGTTATGGTGCAGACAAATAATGTAAATGATTCTCATATTCTTATCCAACTCACAACACAATGTTGTCAAAGAGTTGTAAATGTCAGACTTCAGAATGTGTTATATGAACCCAAAAAGGTTCAAGCTGAAATTAAAAAGATTGTTCAAGCTATGGTAGACAAAATTATATGGTCATTACAACAGATACTGTACAACTTAGGCAACAAAGTGGACAGAGTGCTTGCTAATAAACTTAAAAAAGAACAACTTTTCAAAGCCCTTCAACAGTGTAAATTTAAAAAAAAAAATGAATTAGTTTGCGTTATCTAAAGTATTTAAATCTGTCTTGGAGATGTTGAATAGCGACATAACTGAGAATTACATTTTGTCAGCAATTTCAAATTTAAAGATATATACTTCTCCTTTCCCTGATGAGTTTGGAAATCAATACTACAAGGTCTGCAGGTCAGTATTAGTTAAATTCCTGAAAGAGGTATTTAACGAAATTAAAAGAGGGAAGAGACCCTTAGGAAATATTAGAGGCTATGATAAGCATCGTAAAGCAGAATCAACATTTTCAACCTATATCTCTCCAAATACAAAGTTGTATTCCAAAATATTGGCTTCCTGAATAAATCATGACTTCATGTCAGGGAGGCAAGGACCAGATAATAACAGGAGATTAATAAATCTTATATCATATATATATATATATATATATATATATATATATATATATATATATATATACACAGTGGATATAAAAAGTCTACACACCCCTGTTAAAACGTCAGGTTTCTGTGCTGTAAAAAAATGAGACAAAAATAAATAATTTCAGAACTTTTTCCACCTTTAATGTGACCTATAAACTGCACAACTCAATTGAAAAACAAACTAAACTATTTTAGGTGGAGGGAAGAATTAAAAAAAAGAAAAATAATGTGGTTGCATAAGTCTGCTCACCCTCTTATAACTGAGGATGTAGCTGTGTTCAGAATTAAGCAATCACATTCCAGATCATGTTAAATAGGAGTCAGCATACACCTGCCATCATTTAAAGTGCCTCTGATTAACCCCAAATAAAGTTCAGCTGCTCTAGTTGGTCTTTCCTGAAATTTTCTTAGTCGCAGCACAGAAACCTGACATTTTAACAGGGGTGTGTAGACTTTTTATATCCATATATCCACTATATATATATATATATATATATATATATATATATATATATATATTGAGAAATTAATTAAACAACAAATACAGTTTATTATTCTGTGGCTATAGTATAATAAGCTTAGGATAAGTTTGAAAAAATCTTTAACGTCTTTTGAGAAATTGATTTTACCTAAAGAAAAATCAACATTTCAACATTTTAAGGGTAAAACTAGGCAAAAAAATATCTCCCAAGTTACGACTTTGGGAAAAAGATCTTAAAAAATCTTGGCCAGCAGACATTTGGTTTAATGATCTATTATTGACAGAAAGCTTTATTAAAAATTCTTCATAGAGAGAAGTCTTTTTTAAAGTCTTAAACAGATGGTACTTGGTTCCAATTAAACACAGATGAGACCAAAGATGAGAAGTTAAAATGTTGCTGATGTAAATATGGACAAATAGGCTCTCACTATCAAATATAGTGGGAATGTGAGATAATTCAGGAATTTTGGTTGATCTGCTTTAATCAAATTTCTTTTATTCTTAAAATTTAAATTCTCCCCTCACCAGAAACAATCCTATTTTCTATATTTCCTGCAGAGTTCACACTTGACATTAAAGCTTTTATTCTACAGGTTATAACGGTGGCTAAATTGCTTATTGCATCTAACTGGAACCAAATGAATGCATCTTGCTAGGATGAAGTAAACCTGAAGGAAACAGATTTCTTAGAAATGGGAGTGATCAAAAACGCTATTCCCAAATCGAAAATTTGGAACATTTCCATAAAACACTTACTTAAAAAGCCATCATGTTAGACCTAAGATCAAAGTGAGAGAATAAGACTTCTGTCTTTCCCTTCTGGGACCCTGCCTAAAAGAAGGTAACTGATAAAAGGGAGCCCTATGTAGATCAAGTGGGCTAAGTTAGTGCACTGCCATAAATCGGCTTTGTGAGCTTTTTCCCCTAACCTAACTTCTTAACTAATGTAAATCTTTCACTGATTAAAAGCCCTTAGTGCACAGCCGTAAATACTGCTTTAGATTAAACAGATTTCTGTGAAGGGAGTAGCCAAAACAGTTTTTACAGATAAGACGGCCCTAGAAGTCAATAGGAAATGCAAACATCATAAATCTTATGAGTGGGAAGTGCCATAACAACTGGCGGAACTGCAGTTTCAAGGAAACATTAGATATATATAAAAAGTAATTGTTTTTTTAATTAAAAATATTTTGATATTAAAAAGATGTGACAATAGTATTTATAGCTTCAATCACTAAAAATGTGTTTATTTTGTGTTAAAATATGATATAGTTATAGACAATATATCAGAGCATTTGTACCTAGGCAAGGTGGTTTTGTGATGTGTATTAACCCCTTGAGTATAAAAACTGGCATAATACTAACATATCATATTTTGTAATTACACATATGTTGATAATGGACTGTAAATTGTCAAATAATATTGCAATTTCATCATTTTGTAGTGCTTTTTTGTGCTATACTGTCTCTTTAAATGCTTCTGGGGGACTTAGCAAGGGTTTGAATACCACTTGCAAGTGGACTTTGGTACTCATAAATCTTTCTTCTGCTTTTTGCAGTTACAGCAGCGCCCTGATTTTGCCTAAAATCTTAATAACATAGGGTTTCAGTGTCAAAGCTTAACAGAGTAACTCGTGATTTGTTATCATTGCAAAACTCAATGGAGATGTATGCCTTGCTTTTCCGCTTTGTCGTGAAGTTCACTCATAGCAGTAACCTGTAGGAGTTCTCTCGCAATGTTTTAGGGCTGGGTGATTAACAAAGCTATGTAGGATTTACTGTGCTGCTAGGGCATTCGTAATTGATTTTTCAGTGATTAGCATAGGGGCCAGATTCAAGAAACTTTATTTTTATTCTTTTTAGAATGTTCTAAATCTTGTATTTATACATTAATATACTGTATGAACCATTTCTGAACTTTGTACAAGAATTTTATAGTAATAAACTGGGAACAAAAGAATGTGTTATGTGGAGCAGATCATTAGTTATATTCCTTTATTACTATATATTGTGCTAGAAATCTCATTTAGTTGTATGAAATATCCCTGAGGTCATCAATTAAATGAGTAAATATCACTATGCTGAGCACCGGTGTTCTTCCATATTAAACACTAAACACTTTCACTATTCTTGAGGTTAAACTCCATAAATATATGTAATAGATGAACAGATACCATTTGTGGGTTTTGTAATTGAGATCTAATTACTTGGGCTCTAGCTCGATGTATATTTAGCTCTCCTGACCTATACTTCGTTTAATAGGACACTAGTAATGTCAACAATGTTGATTAATTTTAAATACAAGACATGAAATGTGGACTTAAGAATAATGTTGTGACCAAGAAAGTCAATTAACAGCATTCCTGTAAAATGGTCTGTATTGTTTCTTACAAATAGCTTAACATGTTCTTTATTAGATGAGAGTCATTTAGAGGCAGTGTAGCAATTAGTGCCCAGGGTGCACCCCAAGAACTCTGTATTTTGCTAATGGAAAACAGATTCAGTGCAAATGAATTGCATTTAGGATCCAATAGTCAGGATCCATGTTGCCTTTGCTTAGACTCAACTATTTGGGTTGATCTGAAAAGTGAATAACTCCTTGAAACCCCTAAAGTGATAATAACAACTTCATGCAATGAACTGCAATGAATGCTGCCTATTACATGACATGAAATAACAATTTTTACTTCAAAAAAATAATTTTCACTTTGTGTCAGAATGCAATGTTTGGAACATCTGATACATATTCATGATTGATAAATAATATTGTTACTGTATAATGAATATTTTCTTTCTGCTTGTTTTATTTTCTGGTAAATACTGCTTTTTTATGAGTATATAGAACACTGAATTTAACAAATTTACTCCTCAACATCATATAAAGCATTGAAAATCATGTGGAAAAACTTGAAAAAGGTATGCTTGGTTTTAAAATAATGTTTTGGCTGCAAGGTCTCCCTCCAGCTACTGCCGTTCCTAATGAAGTGGGGGTGATGCAGGCAGCCAATCAGTGGAAAGCTCTGTCCATTTTAGTGTATGGAGGAGATCTTGCATCCCATAGGAATGCTTCCCATGGATTCAGCATCACAGTAAGGGAAGTAGGAAATGCCCAGAGAAGTGACAAACATTTGTTGTAAAGGATAGGAACAATACCATTATCACTCCCACATCACCGCCCGTTGACTTGAGGTTCTATTGGAACATTTTCTCTCCTTCATTCCTCATATACAATAACTAAAAAAATCTTGTTCTTTTCATCTAAAAAACATTTCCAAAATGTGTCTTGTGTAAGAACGTGACATAACTAACATTCTAATACATTCTCTCATCATATCTCGCCTTGACTACAGCAACTCTCCTCTTGCTGGCTTCCCCATCATCTGTCTGTCTCCACTCCCATCTATAATTAATGCATCTACCATACTGATGCTCGTTGTCTGCAGCACCTGTCAGTCACTCCACTGGTTTCCTATAGCTTCCAGAATTAGCAATGGTCAAAACATAACTAAAAGAGTATCTGTTTAAATAAATGTTACTGCAGTGATACTTATTTTTAAGTGCTTTATCAATATCTTGTTAAAGGTTTGCATGATATCAGAGGCCCTTTAAGGATATTTAGGGTTACACGAATCCCTCGTCTCCCTGAGTTTATCTGCTTTGCTCAATTTCCAGAGAAGCAAGAGTGTAGAATTCTCTGCCAGTAAGTAAAAATAAACACATTATAATGTCTGTATAAGCAGCCTGATAAAAACCTTACCATTGACTTGAATGGGGGAAACAACTGCAACCTGATTGCTTGCAGTAATGGAGCAGTCTGTGAGCAGTCTGTCACACATAAAATGCATATTTTATTGTATTTAACCTCTCAGTGACAAATGCACATATTCCAAAAAAGCAACACATATTTTCAAATGCTTTTAGGAGATCTTTACAGTGATGTTATACAAATTGACTGAATAAAGGTTCTTTTAAATTAGTTACTTGACACCAAAACATCCAATGTCAGTTGTGATAAAAAAAATTCTTTATCCATCTATAAAGAACTCTGAGCCCTATTCAATTGCAAGAGATCAAAGGCTTCGGGAGGATGTAAGTTTCAGGTTTAACCATCGCAAAGTTGTCAAGGCCGTAACCCGGCAAAAATACGCCAATTCAATAGCAAAGTACCGTATTTATCGGCGTGTAACATGCACTTTTTCTCCCTGAAAATAGGTGGCAAATGATAGGTGCGTATTATACGCCGATATTCCCTCCCCCCTCCTCATCCTCAACCCCCCCTCCTCAACCTACACCCCCCTCCTCAATCTAAACCCCATAAATACCTCCCCCTCTCCCTTTCCCTTCACTTACCTGCTTCGCGCATGTGACGTCACATACGCGCCACGTCATTAGCATATACGGGGTGCCGGCCCCCGGTATATGCAAATGATGTGGCGAGCATGTGACGTCACATGCGCGGCGGGTCAAGAAGGAGCGGAGGCTGGAGCAGAAGTAGGTAAGTGAGGGGAGAGGGGGAGGTATTTAGGGGGGGTTTAGGTTGAGGAGGGGGGTTTAGGTTGAGGAGGGGGGTTGAGGTGGGGGGTTGAGGAGGGGGTTGAGGATGGGGGGTTGAGGATGAGGAGGAAGGTTGAGGATGAGGAGGAGGGTTGAGGTTGAGGAGGGGGGTTTAGGAGGGGGTTGAGGAAGGAGGATGAGGATGGGGGGTTGAGGAGGGGGTTTGAGGAGGGGGTGAGGATGAGGAGGGAGGATGAGGATGAGGAGGGGGGTTTAGGTTGAGGAGGGGGGTTTAGGTTGAGGAGGGGGGTTGAGGAGGGGGGTGGAGGTTGAGGAGGGGGGTTGAGGAGGGGGGTGGAGGTTGAGGAGGGGGGTTGAGGAGGGGGTTGAGGAAGGAGGATGAGGATGGGGGTTGAGGAGGGGGTTTGAGGGGGGTTGAGGATGGGGGGGTTGAGGATGGGGGGGTTCAGGAGGGAGGATGAGGAGGGAGGTTGAGGATGAGGAGGGAGATTGAGGATGTAGGGGTTGAGGAGGGTGTTGAGGAGGAGCAGCGATTTCTGAGTAAACTTTTGTTGCTTTTACTGTCATTTTACGTTATTTACCTTATACGTGTTAATAATATTAATAAAAAAAACTTCTGAGCTACCCTTATTTTGCTTCAAAGCTCTTTATTTGAAATTTATTTTTTTTTCCTGCAATTTCCTTCTTAAAATGAGGTGTGTGTTATACGCCGGTGCGTGTTATACGCCGATAAACACGGTAACTTACGGGCTCCAGTAACTTATCATTGATCAATTGAATCAGTATATGTGATAGGAGAAAGAAGGGCATCTCATTTTTGTCCATGACTTTATATCAGCACCACTGGACTAGGGAAATTGTCAGAAAAGGAATATGTTGCACTTCTGAACTTTTCTAATGGCTGATTTCTGTTATGAAATTCTATATACCTAGCAAACTAAAAGTGCAAAATGTCAAACAAATGCAGGCAGAGAAAAGCTTCTATCAGTGCTATTACAACGTGATAAGAGAGGGATGACTTCACACCTATTACATCTTGCTGTTGACCTAGGTGTGAAAACAAACTTTTCTCTTTTTAAGTGTTGCATGAATTCTGTAAATAGGTCAAGAAGCTGTTGACAATAATCAAAGCCATGTCTGTTACTTCTATAAAATCACATTTTAACTCATGTATTTAACAAAATGTAATACTGTTGCATGAATCTGTTACATATAATAGCACAGAAGGGAACATTTATATAAATAGAGGTAGCTGTAGGAGATGAATAGCATCAGAACACTCACTCACTCTTATGAAGAACGCAACTTGATGGGAAATATTTGCACAACCTTTAAAATGAATAAAAGCAGATTTTTTACTGTTGCGTTCAATTTTGGTTTAATGGCTATATACATTTTGTTTTTATTCTGAAAGGACTTGGAAACCTGGGAAGAATTGAAGAAACTGTTGATTTAGATAAGATCTACAGTATATTAAATTTATTGGTTGAAAACTGCTCTGTAAATAGCATTATTAACAAGAGAAGCAAATGGAAGAGCAATCACTGTTAGGATTAACGACCCCCCACCCCATGCCAAAAAAAAACCCATTAAGCTAGGAAGGTTGCTTTAAAAATGTCCCTTAACCTAACATGTGCCACTATTCTATGGTGTTTAAAAGCTTGATGTTAATTTAAGCCTTAAATAGACATGGCAGGTTTCTAGATTTCACATGGCATTAGATATAACTGTATATCTGATTACTTTTATGAACTTTGTTTTATTATGACATACATAAAAGGTCAATTTTTTGCCAAAACTTCTTACAGTTTGTACCTATTTGAGATAGCCCTCTTTAGCTCGTGCAGCGTAAGAAGACATAGGGCCTCATTCAATTGCAAACCCGCAGATTGCGTTGTACAGGCCGTATGTCTGCGGACTTTAAATTTGCTACAATTACAGACCGATTCAATTGAAAAAGCCTGCTAGTTATGGGCCTAAACGGTGAACCATGTAATTGTATGTAGCATTTCAGAATGTGAACATGATCAACTAAGCAAGGCCGTAACTACCCATCTAGAAACACCTAATAGGAAATAATGCTGTCATCATGGCATCAGTAAAACATGGAGGTTGCACGTAAATCAATTATCGTTTAGTAGTCCGATATGCGATCAGACTCGCAATTCTGCAATGTACAAAATAATAAAAATGAATGAAGGAAATGTTCTAGTCCATGTGGATGGCTTATGGCTTGATATGTATTTACTCATTGATTCCCGAGACTGATATAACACCAAAATGACACATAAAAAAAATATTTTTGATTGCATAATTACAAGCTTGAGACTGTTGTGCAATTAATTATAATGTCTTTCAACACTTTCCCCATCATTTAAAGTGCAGTATTGATTTATTTATTTATTTGCATTTACAATGCTACAAACAGGTGTTTAACCCCTTTGCAAGTCTTATCTTGTACTCGTAGGATTTTCTTCTACATTTGACATTTACGGGTGTGAGAATATTTGCGGACTTGAGGAATTGTAGCAATTAAATAGCGATTTGCAATTGTAACTCTTGAGGTCTTGAAATATCAAAGGCTTAGGGCTTAGATGGATTGTAAGGTACGATTCTGACCACCACAGGGATTTTCAGAGGGTAACCCATAGATCGTTTGTGGCAAAAAGACAATTGAATAGCAAATAAATTTACGGGCTCCGTTACGGCCTCCCGTAAAAAAACAATAGCTCAATTGAATCAAGGCCTTAGACTGTAAAGTGCAGTGTTTGAAATGAGCCTGTCAGTGGCCTCTCTCAAGTAGCATGTTGCAAAATGTTGCTACTGATTGTATTTAAAAGTAAACCGTCTTCATGAACTGCAGAAGGGAGAAACCAGTTAGGAACTATTTGTAAGCTTTTAGGCAGTAAAAACAGAGCTTATAAGCACTTTTTAATAAATAAAGTACATAAAACGAAATAGACACACAGGGATATTATATACCTAGTGACATCCAGGAAATTGCCATATCTGTTTAAATTGTTTTACTCAATTTCTCTCTTGTGTTAGTGAAAGACAACTCAAGAT